>JAWRVZ010000016.1:0-560000 GCA_037043235.1 Rhodeus uyekii
CTGTGTGATTGAGCTCTTCTCTGAATGAAAGAACTGAAGGTGGACTGGTTTGATTTGTAGCTTTATAGCAGGATTATGATAACACGTCTAGCTCTGCTCTGACTAATGTTGCAGAATACAATGATAACTGCATGGCAGATGCCACATTTACAGAAACAAATGCTTCTTAACTTTTGTTTTAAAGGCATATTTCTTTGAGAAGATTTTTAGTTTGAGCTTTAGCTTTAGTTTCCACTGTGATTTGGCACCAAATGACCTATTTTGTTTTCCTCCACTTCTATCTATCAGTAAAAACGCAGCAGTGAAAATGTATAACATTCATAGCCTAATTACGCTCATAATTTATATACAGAACTGATAAGTCTAATTCTCCCATATAGCCTTATTGCAGTTAAATTATTTTTTAAAACAACAACAAAAAACGGTGACAAAATTCATAATTGACTGCTTATTATTCTTATGATGAGACAGAAGCCTTATTGCCAGACATGTTTGGAATTTGAAATGGTTTTTGACACATGGGCAGATGTTTTGCTTTTTTATTTTCCCCTTTCTCCATAATCCTCCCTGAAAAGGTTACTCCGATCCCCACTCTTATGTTTATTAATGAAAAGAAAAATTCTTCACTTGAGAGTTTGGTGAGGAGCACAACAGGAATACTAATGCCTTGAAGTGAAGCACTGCAGTGATGCAATTTACAATAGACTGTTACAATTAGGCATAATATTCAAAGACGTTTATTTAGAATTACAATAGCTTACGATCATCATACTCAGGAATATTTATAATACAAGAATGTACGCACTACGTTTATTCCAGAATTATCATATCACATTTGTTAAACAGGACTAGCTGTGAAATTAGAAATGTTTTGAGACATCAGAGTGCTTTCATGTGTGCAGACATTTTTAGCTTTATTTAGGCACTGTAAAATTCCCAGTGGGTGGACAACCTGCTGACAACATAAAAAATTGCCCTGGATTTGGAAAATACATTTTAAAGTCTCTTTCAGTGCACTGCTCCCTCCAATTCATCCGCTGTTTATGTTTCAGCAAAATTGATCTGGCCTTTTGTAACACTGTTTATCCTGATCATCTGTCCATATTCTTTCTTCAAACGTCTAAACCTGTCTGTCGAGGGGAGACTGAGTGTGTGAGGATACAGCGTACATGTTGCTGTTTATACGAGCCGACGCAGTTATAGACAATCTGCGCTGAGACGACATCTGGTAGCGCTGTCACTCAAACCCTCTCTCTACCTCTCTCTCTTCTTGTTCCACCAGGTGACACACTCTTTTTCTCCCTAATGTCATGTTTTGCATCATGCAAGATAAATATTTATAGAGCCTTGACAGTGAATTGAATAAGCCACACGCTCCCGAGAAGTGAGCAAGAAACATGTCAAAACAGGTCTTAAAAAATCAGTCTCGTCATCTGCATTTTCTGAACTGTCTCCATCGCTACCAGATGTTTATAGTAGTCTGTCGCAGGATAGCGCTTGTTATTTGAGGTACAATCAGTCGTAACATTTCTGATCATGCCATAAACATCCTAGTCAGATGATGTGTGGATATCATTTTCATTTCCTAAACTCACTTCTTTCCTTTTTTACTTGTATAAGGGAAGAATGTGACAGTGCTGCCATGTTGACAGACATTGCGATTCAACAGAGTGCATGCAGTTCTTACTTATCCGAGTATGTGTGGACCCAGGCAAGGCAATATGCTTTGTCCAGCATGAAAAGCTCCCTGTGGGGAAATTGGTCTTCTTTAACACAGGAGATTGGCTCTGAGATTTCTCTCTGATAGCTGGACAGGGACTGCGGTAAAACCACACGCATAGAGTTTTTTCTGCCCCTAGCAGACCCTGAGGACACAGACAGGGCTGTAAATATAAAGATATGATTGGGGGAATAGGAAAGATGGTGAAGCAGCTACTACTTCAAACATGATTTGCAACTGTAAGGATGAAGGTTGATTTACTGTCAGCTTGCCTGTAGAATCACGGTAATTCTTTGTTATAAATGGTTTATCTGTGTATTTCTTTTTTTATTCATATGCCCTCATAATCTTTAAATCAAAATTATTTTTCAACTTCCTCCTGTAATAACATCACTTCTCTTTACTTGCGTGAGGACTGGACAGCCTGTCACTGTTCCGCCTTAAAGTTTTTCTTGTTCGTGAGGCTTCTTCTATACGTAGTCTGTAGGGGAATTACAGTTAAGACCCGAGGACCAGATATGTTGAATGAAGACCAGGAGTCAGACGTGCAGTCAGTAGAAGAAATTTTAGTGAAGTTTAGTTTGTAGTTTCATCAGCAGAAGCTTCAGGTCTCACAAGGAGTTCGTAGGCCGCCTCACATACAATAACATTGTTACAGCAATTATACTCTAACGGAAGGTACTAATGACGTCAGTGATGACGTTTAAATGATTCTGATTGGCTAAGAAAGAAAGAAAGATGAACAAAACTAGTAATTTTCCACACAAGAGCAGACAGTCTGAAGCATATCTTCGTTGATCACATGGTTGACGGGTTAGTGACGTCGAGAGCAACAAGTCATTCCGTCTCCTTATGATGCCAGTTAATCGCCTCACCAATACAGACCATATTAACACACACACACACACACACACACACACACACACACACACACACACACACACACACACACACACACACACACACACACACACACACACACACACACACACACACACACACACACACACACACACACACACACACACACACACACACACACACACACACACACACACACACACACACACACACACACACAGATACACAGCTTCTCCAAGGCTGAACTCGGCTCAGGCTCCAACTATCAACAGAAAGACAACAATATTCATCCTTACTCTATGGAAAAATACAGAACAGTGAAGAAAGGCTTTAAGTACTAATTGGTTACATAGGTGATAGACTGAAGTCTAAGAAAAAGAAAATAAATAAATATATATGCAAATAAAAAATATATACAAATACAAGCGGCAATGGATTTCCGAATCATCCCCACAATTCGGATATACATCGCAATGAGGAAGAATATCCTGTAGCAACTTCCATTCCATGCTGACTATGTGTAATATTTTATGATCTTCAGTTAGGTCTTTACAGCAGTGTTTCCCAACCTTTTTTTTCTTATGTCCCCTCACAGCCCCATTTATCAGTACAAACGAGAAATGTGTTACTCTGAACTCATTCTACTACAGTTTCAGTCCTCATTGGCTGAACAGCTTTTCAAGAGTGCTGCTATACAGTCCAACAGCACTGGGAATTTACCTGGCACATTCCAGACAGATTGTCAGTCTGTGTTTTAGTAGTTGGGATGTTTCATTGACTCTTTCTTCATGGTACATTGTTACACCAGTACGTGACAACAAGTGACTCTTTTGCTCTGTCTGAAAACCTAGGCAGCTGACTTGTTGCCTCACTGCCCTATCAGGCAACGACTGCGTTTGCGTAATAAGGTACCTCACAAAAAAGAAGCAGCGTAACATTTTAAGGATCTACAATTACATAGAGAGAGCTTTGGTGATAACTAAGCGAATATTTAAAGTGCCCCTGTTATGCTATTTTAAAGGTTTCCTAATTTTGTTTTAGAGGCCTCCTACAACCGTTTTACATGCATCAAAGGTAAAAAAAAGCTTTTATTTTATCATCATATTATACATTGCACAACATATTTTTCAATGTTTCTCAAATGACTCGTCGGATGAATCAGTCTCTCTTAATCCCTCCTTAATGCCCCATTGCTGAAATTCAGTAATTCCGGAGCTGAAATTCAGAAATTACCTTCCTAAAGCTCAGTGATTGTACACACTGTAAAGACTGTGATTATGGTGTAGTTTTTACCATATGAATCCGAGCACGAGTTCGATGATAAAACACTGGAAGTCCTAGTTATTCAACCCGATGCTCCATCGCAAGGATGACAGGTTTCTCAATGATAAGATACTCAGTTTTAAGTACATTATGAAATGTTGCAGCTGTAATTCATCGCCATCAGCACAAACAAGAGCATATACATCAACAAAACAATGTGTATATTTCTAAAGGTGCACAATATGTGAACTGTATCATTCACTGTATCAAAACAGTGCATACTGTTAGTTCGACTAAGTTAGTCGAGCACTAACGTGAATGACTGATATAACATTACAGCTTGTAAAACAAATCTGGTCAACTTTACCAAAGGGATAAGAACAATAGACAATCTGCATTGATGGACACAATTTTGTATAATAGTGGGCACACAGACAGTAATAACGTAAGGTAGCCATGTTTTGCTGGAGACCTACATAATATAAAACATAAAACTATTTTGAACACCCAGTAGAAAATATATTCATCAACATTTAATCATACTGAGAGGTTATGATTCTGAGGAGCACGTTGGTCCAAATAAAGTGGGCATTGTCCCATTTTTAATGGAGAAGAGTTTTGTAAATCCCATTTAGACCTCACAGAGTTTTGAGAAGCAATCATCAAAAAGTTGTGATGTGTTAAAACCACTGTGGCAGTTTTAACCACTGACTTTTCACATCCTCATCCTTTGGAAGTGTTTGCAAAGAATTTGCGTTTGCAGTGCAGAAAACAGCATCTTCTCGAGTTGTACACAACACAGCTATAGTGTTTGAAGACGGGTCAATGTAGATGTTGACCAGAGATGGGCATTTTGCAAATGTCTTACCTAGTGACACGTGGCCGTAACAAAGTGGGATTCAAATTAACTTACAACTCCAATTAACTGACTGATGAATCATCAGTTCAAATGATTTTTTTCAAATACATTCATTCCTTTTTATGAGTGAGATATTGAATCATTCACTCCTCTGATCCCGTAATACTGATTCATACACAAACTAAACTTCATTTGGAGTTCATTTGGTATCAGTTCCATAGACAAAGTATGGCAATATTGTGTCTTAATCTTAAATACAAATTACTTCTTGCTTATTGAACTGTTTAACACAAATAATTGTGCTGTTAGTGTAATCTGGTGTAATCTTCAAACTAAAATTTTATTGTCATTCTACATCATTTCATAATAATATGCATACTACAGTTTAAAGATTTGGGCTCAGTAAGATTTTTAAAAGAAAATGAATAAAAGATAAAGCATATTAGCATATTAGAATGACTTTTGAAGGATCATGTGACATTCATCATTTATTTTCAATGTTAATATGTGATACAGTGTATATATATAAATATCTATTCTTGATATTTTCAAGAACCTCCTGAGGTACAAGTTCCTTGGTTGAGAATCACTGTGCCATTGTACATCAATCCGTAAAATTCACATCCTGTATTAGCTGTATTATCTGAGCCAAGGCCCCATTTCATATGGAAATTTCAGGAGATGCATTGAAAGAGCGGCTGAAACATTAGCCATCTCATTATGTCTCCGAGCATATTATCTTGATGGGCTGCAGAAAAATGGCCCTGTATAGAAGCAACATTAGTGTGGCAGAGTGTGTGATGGTGACACAGCAGCAGTGAAACTGGAGTTTTATTTAATCCAGCGCCGTCTCCCTTGGCCTGATAACTTCACAGCCCATCCCAGGGCTTGTCTGTCAGCGTTGACACAGTAATATCTCCCAAGCCCTCTGTTTCCTAGTCACTTTCATTTATTTTAAAATACCATTTCACACACTGCTGCCTTTAACTAGGCATTATACAGTGTGTGGGGAGAGAGGCCTAGATTGAATTGTGACAGAGACAGCGGCTCTTGCGGTGAAAAATATCAAAATATTGTAAATGGCAGCAGACTCTATAAAATGGCAATGCTGGAGAAGATGATTTTCCCCCTGCTTTTTGTCTTTTATTTCTATTGTGTGCGTCTCGGCCTATATATCTGTCTATATATGTGTGCGTGTGTGTCGGGTTGCATGTGTGTTTACTGATCAAGACAATTTAGATTCACTCTGGCTATCAAAACAATATTCCCCATGCTTCTAAAATTCAGAGACTCTTTCTTGTCTTTCTTCCCAACCTTTGGTTACTAAAACAAATACTTTGTAGAGATTTTAGCAGGTTCAGCTATTATAGAATGGTGTTGTTTAGGTAAAGGTCAGGTTACACTTTCACATTGTCCGATGAACAGGCCAGTAAAAATTTCACTGTAATCTATTTTTACCTGCAATTTTCATATTTTAATGATTACAATAATAGACATTTTTAGTTTTTAGTCACGTTTTCATTTTTAATCATAAACTTACAGGATGAGTCTATAGGCTAGATTATGCATTTATTTATTTATGAAGAGAATAGATGAACAGACTATGCATCACTTTTCATGTTCAACACTACACAAAGTAGATGAATGTGAAACTATATTGATTCTTAAATCCCCCAAATCAATCCTTTAGTCTTTGCTGTTTTTATCTGATGAATGAACAGAACATTGTTGCTTGCCTCCCATCCAATAAATTGCAAGAAGCCTTGTACTTTGTTACTTTTCAAACTGTCTCAGACTTCAAATTCTGTCCATTTTATTATGAAATTCAAGCACAAAGCGCACATGAAACATCATCTCTTCCTTTTTACTACTAGTTATAGTGCAAAACAAATAGAAATGTTGTTGGAAAAATACACTTTTACCAGATTAATTATATTAAGCTTGTGTGTATTTAGTTAAAGCTGTTTAAGTGATCAAGCTGTCTCATGCAAATTCCTCCTTTAAATTTCACAATAATCTTTTTGTATTCTCGTTTTACAGAAGAAGAGATGTAAGTTATTGAACATACAGTATGCTACCCTTAGTCCTGTTTGTTGTGTCACCTGTGCACTTCCTGTGTGTAAGGTCATTTGTCACTTCCCAGGTGTTCGTAATTCCGAACTTGGAACTTGTTTCCCTTGTCTTGGTCGGTTGTTGTAATAATGTATGTTGGACTTCTGTTGTGTGTGGATGTCGCTCTGCCTGCCTTACTGTTCTGCCTGCTTTCTGTTTGTTTCAGTATCTTAGCGTTTTGCACTAGAGTGCCGTTTTGTTTTACCATTTAAAGTGTTTTTTCGTCTGTGTCCTGTTCTCCGTCATTCTCTCCTTGCTATTCGTGACACAGTAAAGTGTGGCACTTTTTTGTTCTGTGCATTTTACTTAGAAACAAGTCTTTATTAAAACCAAAAATGTTAGTAAATAAATATGCACTGCGTATTTTAGAGTGAAGTGTGTACAAAGTGGGCACCCTTTTATTGCCCCCCCCCCATCTCATATTTTAGTAATCTTGATTTTTTTTTTAAATCTTTTAAAAGTTTCAACAATCAAAATTAATTTTGAACACTTGGAAACTTCAGTGAAAACTTCAGTGAAAACTTCTACTTTACTTTAAAAATCTTTTGGTTAAACCCATTTGTTTTGATAATGAACATCAGAAGGTAGGTTAAAAGTTATAGTACAACTTACCAAAATCCTTATCATGTCTCATGTAATCAAATCGCTCAATGAATGTTTCAGCCATGGAAAGACTTTTAACAAGATGCCATGTGATGTACTGAAAAGCCATTCGATGACCATGAACTAGAAAAATAACTCTAGATAGGAATATTTTGCTAAATATATGCACCATTTAACACATTCACAGTTCTTCAATATGTAATGCATGTTTCCATCAAGTTATGATAGCCACCATTTAAATGTTTATATTTAAAAACAACTAATTGTAAAAGAAACATAATTAGGTCTATATAATTATGAAGTTAGTATCATAACTTTATACTTTATACTTTACTATAACATGACTTGAACTTTGTGCTCGCCTGCATCAAACGCATCAAGGGAGACTGATGCAGACCCAAATGTCATTAGATTTTGCTTCTCAATCAACTCCCTTGCTCATGAATCATTATATCGTGTACACCAGGAGTGACCAATCCCATTCCTGAAGCTCCTGCAAAACTCAGCTCCAACCCTGATCAAACACAACTGAACCAGCTAAGTAAGATCATCAGGATCATTTGATAATTACAGATGGGAGTGTTGGATCAGGGTTAGAGCTGAACTCTGGAGCTAGATAGATCTCCAGGAACAGGATTGGAAACCCTTGGCATACACAAATTCTGGTACTGATAAGGACCCTGGGTTCACTACACATTAGGACAGTGATTACTCAATTTTCAGCGATATGACCACGTGCAGCATCATAAATGTTAACTGAATGTATTCACTACCTGTCTAGTGTTCATGCTGACACATGATAAAAAAGGTTTATCATTGTTTTTGTTTTCAATCGTCTCTTTATTCCATTATAAATATTGAGTTGGCTCTTGCATTTTATGCTTTATGCTTCAGAAATGTGACAATTTCCGGTAAGGGAGCAAAGTGAGGGAGCAAAATGACAGTCAGCCTTCAGATTTTTCCATCATTGCTAACAAAAATTCTGACACTGACTGTTTTTCCCCCCGCAATCTCTGTATTTGGATGAGGATGCACATGTAAAATTAATTTTTTAATGCAATTAAATGAAACTTTTTTTTTCCAGTGTATATTGAAATATATATAGAATATTGGGGATGTTTGTTTTGTTTTATTAAACCATTAAAGTCATACTGTAAGTCCAGGTAAACAATTTTTTTTATTGTATTTGGGTGAGGATGCACTTGTACAGTTACATTTTTTAATGCAATTAAAATTAAAGTAATTTTTTTCATTTAAAACAAAAGATATCCCATTAAGGCGAGTTTAGCTTTGGTTGATGTTACAGTCAGAATATCTGTATATGCCATTAGCCTCTCGTCTCTTTATTAGAGTGAACCCACCGGCAAACAAAAAAATGATATGCAAACGTATTCGTCATTTCCTTGTGTCTCTGCATAATTTAAGCTGCCTCCCTGCAGGATTAATCTGATTGGACAGTTATGTAAAGAGACTGAGGCCTGAGCTGTCAGTCTCAAGCCAACGGTTAAGACAGCAATTGCTTTTGACATCTGGGCATATGGCATGTACATTTCCCAACCCTTCTCCTAAACTACTAGAAATATATAATCGACATGAGATTCTTATAGTATTTTGGGGTCCATAAAAGAGCTTCATCAGTGGTCTTCGTCGAACTCAATATGTACAATGATTACTCAAATTATGTAAAAAGGGTTGGAAATAAATAATCCCCTATGAACAAAAAGTTTCTCTACAATTGTTTATATGTTCTAAAAAAAAGGATTTTTTGAAGTAGTAAATAAAGATTGAGTAGGCTGTTTTACAAGAAATTTCATTTAAAAATTTCACTTTGATTCAAATATGTTTTCCATTTCTTTGTAATCATTTGTGAAATTTACTGGTAGCAATTTCTGAGTGAGCATTGCATTGACACCAAATTTTAAGTATATATTGAACAAATAAAATGTCTCCATGTCCCACAATGAACTGCTGTGACAGCTTGACAACGAGAAGGTGAAAGGACAGTTAACCCCAAAATTAGAATCCTGTAAAAAAATATTACCCTCATGTGGTACCAGACAGGTATTAGGCTCTTATCTTGTTAGCAATTGCGTGATAAAAGTATGGAACATGACGATACAAACAATACTATTTCAGTCTTTCTACATCGCATAAACATTTGTTCTTTAATTATTTGTTAAATTTCTTACTAAAATTGTTTTCTGAATTCCCCCTCCCCCCATATATTGAATATTTACTTTTATTAAACCAATTTAAGTCATACTGTAAGTCCAGGTCAACAAAAAATATGTTTCAAGAATCAATCTTGATCCTTAAAAAGATACGCTTAGCCGCCACTCTTTCTCTCTGTGCTCGGCCACTCTGAGCTTATTTTAAGGGTTTGGGGTTGATGGAGCTTCCTCTGTGTCTGGGTGGGTCCACCTCAGGCTGCACTGCTGCTGCTACTGACATATCTGTGGCGTTTATTAAGAGAATGACAAGTCTATCAGGCCCCATAAGCAGGCTCTCACGGGCGGTAGATCTTTTGTTACTTTCAGGGAAGGGATCATCAATCTTGCCGGCGCTCTGCTCTCTTGAGTTGTTGATGGCAAACACAGATTCTTCCCGCTCCCTCTCCTCTCCTCCTCGCTTCAGCCGTTCTCTCGCACTGAATTCGACAGATATGACTTTCTCGGCTGTGGTGGAGCTCATTGACGTGACGGCCCACCGGCTACCAAAAGGTGGAAGCCTGGGAAAATGCAATATGTTGACAGAAGGTACTTGGTTTGTGATGAGGAGCTGGAGAGAGTCCGAGAAAACACATTTCACTGAGGGGTGTCTCTGTACTATCAGACTGATTCAGTTCAAAGCATTAGGAAACTTTACACAAAGCAACATAGTGGAACACTGTTGAACTAAAAAAGTACCATTCAGATGAGGTCCACTGAGACTATTCCAGTTTTTGAAACTATTACTGGAATCCAGTTTCCACTTCAAGTGTAAAAAAAATAAAAGGTAATTGTGAAATAAAGTTTAAAATAAGGATGATACTGTACATAATGTTTAGTTTGTCAACATTAATGTATTAGAGTATTAATGCATAAAAAAACCCCAAAATGAACCGCCTTTTACTAATCTAGGTTAATTACATTTTGGAATGAATGTATTATAAACAAACACAAATTTACAGTGAACAATAATATATTTATGAATTGCATAACCATATAAAACACTACCAAAGTAAATCACATTGTGACAAAGTCATCATGCAAGATATTAAGTCAAAATTGCTAAGTTTAAAGCCAGGTTATGTCAAAATTATGAGAAATTAAGTCACAGTTACTTTAAATTCAAAATAAAGTCAGAACTGTGAAATACAAAGGTATAAGAAGTCACAGTTATAGAATGGAAATATTAAAAGGGATAATTCAACTAAAAAGGATTTTTTTGTTTGTTTTTAATGTGGAACACAAAAGCAGATTTTTGGGAAGGTTTACATGACAATATATGACATACCGACAACAACGATCTCCTTTCACATAGATCCCCAAAAATTACTAAAAACACTGTTGTCAATGCTGTGTTGTAGAATGCACACAAACACACCGATAATGGCAGTAATTAATAACTCTACTGGCAATAATCCACACAAAGAGTTCACTTTACAACACATCTAATATGAACAAGACCCAACAGCAATGAACAGAAACAGAGGAACTTAAGTATACATGCAAACAAGGATAATTAATGACACACACCTGAACCGAATGACAAAATCAAATTAACAACCATGACAACAAACCCAACAGGGGAAAAGTGCAAACAGAAACAAAGTCCAAACTGAGTTTGATGCTGACGAGTTGACGAGGTCTGAAGTAGAATTATTTGGCAATGTTAGATTTTGGTGTATGTAAATAATGCATCTCATTTGGTCATAGCAGCGCTGACGTAAACATTTTGCTGGAGAACTGTTCGAGTATAAATTGAGTTTTAGCTGTACACAGTCCTGTAGTCCTCCATTGTTGTTTTGGTTGTAAAGTACTTGCGCATGCCTGTATGGTAATGAAAATAATAAAATAAGAATAATTAGGCACTGTTTTGTATGATATTTTTAAGTTATTTAAAAATAATCATCCTGCAACATTCTGGGAATGTTATTGTATGGTTGCATAATTAGAACCGAAAAATAACCATTAGGGAACTTTCTGTATAAGTGTCATATGTATATGACACATGTATAGTGAACATGCCAGTTCCCTTATCTCTTCCTCATCTTCCTTTATATTAGCCCAACTTCAGTCCGTTGTCTGAATAAAGCTTTGAAACTCACTTGTGTCTGTTTCCCATATCCATGACAATAAGTTATTTTTAGGTCATTTAAAAATAACTACCCTGCTAAGTTCTGTGAATGTTATTTTAATGGTTATAAAATAACCTAAAAATAACCATTGGTGAACGTTCTGAATAAGTTATTTTTAGGTTATTTAAAAATAACCACCCTAGAACTGTTACGTACCTGTCTAGTCTTTGTTTACTTTGTTTCCCCTTGTGCTCTCCTAGTGTCGTCTTAGTCACTGGTCTTGTCATAAATTAGCTCTGTCTCATTTCCTTATTATTCCTTGTGTATTTAAACCCTGTGTTTTCCCTCAGTCCTCGTCTGTCCATGTCAGTTTATAGTTATGTACCCGCTCCTGAGTTTTTGTTCTGTGGTCATTCTGCACACTACAACCTGTGACGGAAATTTTATTTTATGTTAGCAATTATGTGATTCCTATGGAAGCCCGTTTCCGCCACAGTTGAGGAAAAAAATCAATATCTTAGTATCTCGAAATGACGAGACTTTACTAATAACGAGACTTTACTAATAACGAGATTTTAGTTTGTGATTTTAAGTCATTACTTCGAGAAAGTTTCTCGTTTTTTCGAGTCATTATTTTTTAAGTCATTATTTCAACTTAAATAATCTTTTTTTTTCTCAACCGTGGCGGAAACGGGCTTCCATAGATTCCAAACTATTATGTGATTCCTTTATTTGATTGAACTAAAAATTAATTTATTAATACAAATTTGTGTTTTTGTACATGCGTTTCTAATTCCCAGAATGTCATTGTTGTATAAATGATTTGCCAAAATGCATTAAAAGTTTTCTGTTTTTGTGTAAACAGCCCCTTAGCTGAATGTCCCAAGCTGCTTTTTACACACAGTTGAATTCATAGTTGTGTGCCTCAAGATACACTGTGCTAGGTTTGTGCTGCACGACAGATGTCCTCAACCCTGCTCCTGGAAACCCACTGCCCTGAAAAATTTGTTTGCGACCTGCTTCAGCTTGTGGTTTTCATGCAATCCTGAAGAGCTTGATTAGCTGGTTCAGGCATGCTTGATTAGGGGCTGCAGGACAGTGGGTCCCCAGGAGCAAGGTTGAAGTCCTCTGGTCTAGGACTGCCATGGCTTATCATGCTTTGACGTGTTGAATGCTTTAAATATGCAGTTGCTAATGAGACAAAAAAATAACCAAATACCTGATTTGGAACTACACGAGGGCAAGTAAACTATGACAGGTTTTTTTTTTTTTTTGGGTGAACTATCCCTTTAACTCCTGGTTGTCAAGCTGTCACAGCGTTGCATGCAATTCAACATGGGACTTAAGTCTCATAAGAGAAACTTTTCCTCCAGTCTGACCTCAGTTATTAGCTCTCTATGAGACTTGTACAGTACGTTAAGCCCAGCTTGCTTTGCAGAGGAATGGGGAGCTTCATTAAGTGAGAGGTAGTAGATTTATGAACTCCAGTCTCTCTGCAGACTCCTCTGGAATGGCTAAGGTCTAA
The DNA here is from genome assembly GCA_037043235.1 of Rhodeus uyekii. Classification (NCBI taxonomy): domain Eukaryota; kingdom Metazoa; phylum Chordata; class Actinopteri; order Cypriniformes; family Acheilognathidae; genus Rhodeus; species Rhodeus uyekii. The sequence goes on from JAWRVZ010000016.1 coordinate 13,223, forward strand.
GCGAGCACAGATATGATGAATATACTCCACTCTGGGATTGGCCAGGGTCAGTGAATCCAGAAATGTGAGTCTGTAAGATAACTCTGCTGTGTTCATTAATGCTGGTGCGAGGATGCTTGGGATAGCGCCCAATCAGTGAATACTGTATTAATATGGAATATAATCTGCATTACCTCCGCAGACAACATCTAGACTTATCACCCAAGGGTCATTATGATGACTGCACACTCTCTGTCCAATCATAATTACCTGAGTCTCATTTAATTTGGCTTGTGTTATATGAAATTCCATAATGAATAGCTATTCAAGACATTCAACTGCTACAAGTTGGTGAAATACAAAAGTCTTTTCAAAAGATACACAAGTTTGAATCCTTGTGGACTCTGCTGGTGATTAGCAGGACAATGGCAGAGTTTGGCCGCGCTACAGAGTCGCCTCGTATTGGTCGGGCTTAATGAAAGAGGAAATTTGATTTTTCTTCTTTGATCACGTCCAAGGTCTTTAATTTACCAGTCAACAAAAGGAGTGGGAGCGAGAGGACGGGCCTGCCTTTGTGCTCTCAGATTCCCCAAAATATCAAATCAATCTCCTCATTAACATTACTAATTCTTGCGTAGGCGGTTTCCTGCAACTGCAAATTGGCCTGGCAGTATTGTTAGTTCAGGTGTTCGATTTAATTGATTTTTTTTCTTCCTTTCAGTAATGAAAAGTCTGAATGAAATGGAAAGCAAATGACTGAAGGAAGAGTGTATTTGAACCAAATTTAATAGAATAATTCCATTTTATTAAAACCTATAAGGCTTTTAATGAGTTACACATGGGAGCACTTGAATATCTTTCCAGCTAATTGTTGAAAAGATGCATTTTGTCTAATCGCTAGTTGCACTGTGCTTCAGGGGCCATTTTCACAACTTTCTTGACTTTCATAACTTTCATAAATGGGTGATGCTTACCTGATTCTATCATCTCATAATTTACCATCTAACTAAGCTTATATTTGTTTTGTTAAAAGAGAAAGGCATGTAGGGGGAGGGGAATACGCTTTCTTTCTCTGCTTCTCACTCTTTTTATTACACACAGCTGTGGTGGTGCGTTAAAAGATGGCTGTGATAATGGTGGAGGAAATCAGGCTGTCAGTGGGTGATACAGGCTCCACACACTGACCCCTTCACCCAGCTTCTATCAGTCAGCCTGGCCTTGGTTCGACTCCTCACCTCCTGATCTCTTTGCTCAACTCCAAAGTACCTAGAAAATAACAAACCACAGCCAAACCTAAATACTTAGTCTGTGCTCTGAGCCCAACATCTCTCAAGGCCTTTGTTGAGTGCTGCTGCATATCTGACCTTGTGATACAAGACTGGTAATACTGAAAGGTAAGCAAAACTTTTTTCTTCCTCTAATATATTTAATTGTATTATTAAAAATATCATTAATTCATAATCTTAAGTTATTTGTACACTCTAAAAAAGGTTGTTTGGGTCAAAAATTCAAACAACCCATGACATTTTAACAATTTTTGCTTGTCATGAAACATCAATTTATGTGATTATTTCAAGAAGTTTGCTGACTTTTTATTGATGTGTGCCACATTTGTGCTTTTGAATAAGCAGTGACGTAGTTTTGTTAATTTGAGTTTTTCCAATAAATAATAATGAAAGTGTAAAACTACTTTCCCCCAAAAATTTTCACGAGACTTTTTCTTCAAAATGGATTTTAATTGTGTTGTTGAACCAAAAGACTATCTCGTAAGTGTTTACAGCTATCAGAGAATCATGGAGGACACAATGTTTATTTGATCAAGTTGAACCTTTGCGCATAATCAATTGTCATAAGATTATAACTTGAGATTATATATGTATACTGTATATATACAGTGGAGTTTGGTTATGTCGTCGGCCTCGGGGGTTGCAAAAAAAGCATCGAGATAACCGTTTATCGAGATAACCCATATAACATAAATTACCGATTTTCCAACATATAACCCGAGACGCAGGTAATCCGCACACTCATGTAGCCAGCGGGTTTTGTGTAAAAAAATTGTTTGCATAACCTGCACCCATAGATTGATTAACTTTTTGTGTAAGATCACATTTCGAATTTCAAATGTTGCTCGCATGACGTCAATTATCCATAACTGTTCAAGCTCGGTACACAGTACTTGTGTGCGAAACACAATAAGAAAACAAACACAAGTCAGAATCAGAAGAAAAAGAATAGGCAGTCTCTCCCGCTGTGACTTGCAGCAGCATGTCCCTTTAAAAAGCGTGTCGGATGAGATGAGAGTAGCCCGCCCTCATGGCAGCACAGCCAATCACGTCTTCTTGCATGATTGACAGGTCAGACAAGCCCATCAGCGCCAGCTGTCAGAGTGCTAGTGCAAGCGCCAAAGACAACAACCCTCGCAAGAAAGAAAAATGAAAATGTATTGATGTACATAATGTGAGTTATTAAATGAGAATGCTCGTGTTTTTGGTGTCTTTTTACACAACAGTGTTGCCGCGATTTGTTTGATGAAGCATTCATCTAAAAAAATTTACATACACTGTACTGTGTGTATGTTTGCTAACAACAAAAGGCATATGTAAAACCACCGCAATAAAAACACCTTTGATTATTGATGCAAACCTTTAATTATATTCTCCAACAATGCAAACACAAAGATTGCTCACAAAATCACAAAAAACGTGCGGGATGCTACAGCGTGTTATCAACGATCAATGACAGAGAGTGAACCGTCATTGGAGTGAGCGGACCGCGATCCACGTGCAAGGCAAACTCAGTGGACGCGCAGTGAACTAGGTACGCAAATTAGTCCCGAAATAACGCTCGAGATATTAGATTTCGGCAACATAAAGGAGTCGACATAACCCACAAGAACATGCTAAGACAAATAGGGAGTTTGGCGGTTCCTTTTCAAAAACGTCAACATAATAGGATTGGCGAGTTAACCGTGAGTCGAGATAAGTGAACTCCACTGTATTTTATAGCAATTTAAAGGGTATCTCATTGCCCAAACAGAATATTTTTACAGTATATTGACTCATAAAAGCTTCGTTTCACCATCATCAATGCAATCACTAATCTGACTCTCTTTCCCTCTCAGAATGCACAAGATGACACATCAAGACTTCTCCCTTTATTGACTGTAACTGACATCTTCATCCGATTGCCGGCGTCTTTCCTTCCTCCATTGTTGGTGCTCTCATCTGTGGTGTTTCCACACGGTTGCGTGGCGGTGAGCTGGGATTTCACAGCATTCTGACTCAAGCTGACACCGTGACAGGCGAGCAGGTGGGAGAAAAGCGCACTAGTCATTCTCAGACAGAAAGTGCAATAAAAGAAGCTTATCGAAAAGCCCCATCATGGCAGAAACATTCCTTCAAATGAAATGAGTTGAATGCAACTTTGCAGCAAGGGGGGAAGAGGAAAGGAAAATAAAAATGCTAAGTATTCAACATTCACTCCATTAAATCCTGGAGTGTTTGTGCTTTCTCAGCTAGCTTGCATAACTTAATTAAATTCCATCTTGTTTTCGAGCACATTTGAATATGATTTATTTCAATATGGGAGAAGCAAGAGGCACAACAGGCTTTATAAATAATAATTTCTGATATCAAAACATTACCATGTCTAAGATTTGTGATCTTCAACTCAATGCAGGAAAAAAGTGGTGATGAATAATAAATAGCCTACTTTTGCCCAATCATGAATACGTATCGTGTTTTGTGTTTACATTTTCATCTTTTCAGTGATGCAGTGTTTTGAATATTTTAAATAAGTTTTTCATGTAGAAGATGATGATGCATCAGTCAATGTGTAAATAGAAACATTTGCTAATTTATTTCTAGCACAAAATGTCAAATGTTAAAAGATGGCCCCTATACTTGGCTAAGTTGACCCCTGTCATGACACTGTTGTGTCATGTGGTTCACTTCCTGTTAACTTCTTTGTACTTCCCGAAGTCGCTGTACTGGATCGAGGCGCAACAATCTAGAGACCTTCCAGACACCACCGGACTGAGTTGGCGTGAAGCGTGAGTGAGAGCGTCTCTCCCCGATCCAGTCAGAAAAACTAGTCAGAAACCTCACCAGCAGCGGCAGCGTGCCAGCCTGCGCCAATGCCTGCACCTTGATGGACTGCACCAGTGCCTGCAAACAGTCAGTCTGGACCAGAACATCTCGCTGGTTAGTCTGCGACTGTGACCACTGCTCTACAGCTCGCTCCCGCGCCTGTTGCCAGCCAGGCGGCACCTGCATCAGCCATTTCATCCCTTGGCAGCGCCCAGACCGAGTCACCGCTCTCCAGCACCCAGACTGAGCCACCGCTCGCCTGTTCGGTGTTCTATCACAGTCGTGTCATGTGGTTCACTTCCTGTTACCCTCTTTGTACTTCCCGGGTCGTTCCTTTTTTGTCATCACTCCCCCTCGTTACTTAGTCTTGTTAGGTGTTCCCCACCTCCTCATGTGGAAACAAATGACTTTCCCCACCTTCCAAGAGGGAGATTTGTCTCCCTTTAAAAATAAGCAAGGCATGTGTCGTCAAAAAGTGCCAAAGCACGACCAGTAACCAGTTTCTAAATCAGAAACCTTCTGCCACATAGCCATCACTTCCTTAATTTTACTTGAAGAAATGCTTCCCTCTGGTTCACCCTCCTTCTCGCCACTGCTGAGCTCTTGCAACACCTGCGCATGTTCATCGTCTGCAGCTCAATCAACTCCTCAGTCACCAGTTCCTCCTGCTGCTCCTGCGTGCTGGATGACTCACACGGGCACCATGCTCATATTTATCCACAATTTCATACTTCATTTCCATGGTCATCATGTGTTTCTTCTTCTCACTACCATCATTACCACTCACTTTCTTAGAAATCATTTCTATTATGAATAATAATGCACAAAATAGAGAGAAAATCAGCTACTCGCGGGCGATGCGTACAGAAGTCAGCGAACTTGAAGTGAACGTGCGTCGGCATCGACATCAGTACGCGTGCTCGGATCTCAAATATTTACTTGTATCTAGAAGCAAAAATCTGCATGAAGGCTTGCTCGTATCTTGGAATACTCGTTTGTAGGGACGCTCGTATCTCAAGGTATTACTGTATATTTAAAACTTACCCCACGCCAAACCTAAGTAGGGTCATCTTAAATTTCCTACAGTTGAAGCGAGGAATGAGCAAGATTCCAGAGGAGCTATGAGCGAGGATGCACACGTGGATCCTTTGCTGTAGTCTTTCTTGTCGAGACACTCATATAAATTATTGTCCCCTATTACACCTGTCACATTCATTTTAATTCATGATTTATGAGATCCAGTGGTGGTTGAGGAGATTCCCCCGTCCATGTAAGTGTTTTGAGAATGTCTTTGATAAAACGCTATATAAATGTAATGAATTATATGCCCAATACACTCACAGTGAGACCCTGAAGCCAGACAACAAAGTGAGGGTGCAACACTGGAAATTAAATAAATGGCATGCGGTAACATGCATTCATGAATAAACCTGACCAATACATAATTAATTTTATGGCGTTAGCTGGGGGTACAATTGCCATGCTAAGTGACATAAGACATCCCAGGCTGAAAGAGGGGCAGAGGGTCTAAGAGCACAAGGCTACGAAGAGCCCACACCCAAGACAGAATGAGCTATCGGGGTACTGGTGACATTGGGATTGTAGTATCTGAAAAAGATATAGGAAGAGGCCCCGCTTTTAGCGGCATATAAGTCCTGCAAGGAAACCCAAAAGGCAGCCATATCCCTAGTGGAGTGTGCTCTTAGGTCACTCTTTGAACACACAGCACTTACAATCATGCAGGGACCATATGGAAGAGGCTCTAGTACTCTGACTAGTGCTGATAAGATGAGGGTGGACCCCCCAAATTTCCCCATTTGTTTGGGACAAAAGGTCCGTGCGTAATGTGAGGGGCCACGGCAGAGGATACTGCACAGAGATCATTTCTGCGAGCCATGGTGCTTTGGGCCACCTGGGGGCTATCAAAGTCATAGTCAAGCTCAGTACTCTCACCCTGGCCAGAAACTTTCATTAAGCAAATGCAGGAAATGCATAGAGTATGTTGGACCACGGATGAGAGACGCGATAGGAACAAGACAGCAAAAACATCACCTTGATGTGACAACGAACCAGCACAAAACAGCAAACATGAAAGGATTAAATAGAGAGCAAATGAGGAGGATAATGAGGGGGGAAACAGCTGGGGCAAATGTAACAAGGGAAGGAGACGGGCGGGGTAAGGACACGAACACGCAGCCGATGGGAACGCGCATAGCCACGTGTCCACGAGAAGCAAGACTAGACCGCACGCAGCTAGTGAATACACAAACTACACGAAATACAACATGAAAGCATGCAGCCAATGAACACACGAACCGCGTGCTAAACACTACACGTAGAGCTCGAGTAAAGCCCAAATCCGCGCTCACTCACATGAGAGTGCACGAGAACTAGCAAACACTCATCTAGTGCGCTCACAACAAAGACAAACACATGGCCACGATTGTCTGAATCCCGACACAAAACCAAAGCTGAGCAAGACCAAAGTGTCGGGATCGGACAATCATAACCCACACAAGACGCAACACAGACAAGAAATCGTGCAACTCAAGACACTTGTATCTGTGCACTCCCACAAAACATGAGACATTACGGTAGGGTCAGAGCTCTGCCACAACACCAAGAAATGACTAGACTGAATGTGCCAAAACCCTGACAGTATGCTTGACCTCACCATTCACCATTGCCATTGGCTCCTCATCCTGCTAAGGACACATCTGTCATCACTACTTTCTGCAGCATGATCGCCCCGAGGGGTGTCCCATGAGCGTAAAACTCTACAGTCCCCCATTGGTGCAACGCTGCTCTGCACTACAGCGCTGCGTGTCACTGTAACTAGAGCAGAACAGATTGTGTAAAGGCTAAGATGAAGCTTGTGCACATTTTCTTGTGCACACTGGTGCTTTTGTGACACACTGCTTCTCTCCATTAGGTAGACCTTATAGGTTGAGCCACAGTGCACACTCATAGACTGAACGAGACATTGAATGTTCGCTAGCTTGAACGGTCTGGCGGGCATTGCAGAGAACAAGATCATTGACCATTATCTCCCTCCAGAGCGAGGGCAGAGCAGACCCTTTTTCCAGCTGTTAACCCATGTCACCTAGAATCTTGGCCAGGTAAGCCGAAAGTAGAGAGGAAATATTCAAAGCTCTGATGGCTAATGCTGAGGCCTTGTTGGAAGGTGAGTTATGTGCCATGTGCTTCATGTGCCTAGCACAAGCTGGCGGTCCCAGGAGTGTCACTCTCCTCTCCTGTCATAGACGTCCCTCCCCATTGTACATGGCACTTTGTAATGCCGGCCATTCAATATTGAGGTGAATGGCCATCCCGGCGCGGCTGTGTTTGCAAATTAGGTTTCACTAGTTAAGATCTCCTCAAGGAAGGCAGACTCATCTTGGTCAGCCCAGCTCAAAGCTGTGCTTCCCCAGTGCGTGACAGCGCCGTTTCCTTCATGAGAGTCTTATGCATGCAGTGCTGGAGCTTCTTGGGAAGTGCCAGGCAGTGGCTACAATTTTCGGGAAATTCCAGATGAGACCAATTCAAACCACTCAGTAAGAGTAAGAATCCCTTGTTTCGATGAATGAGCCACATACTTGGTGCAATTGGATGCTTCTGCAGAGGTCATGTCCTTCTATAGGTGGTTCTCAAACACGAGATGTGAGACAAGTCAGTCATGAAGAATAAGGAGAGACTATTGTAATTACACCACCTGCAAAATCCCTTTTTTCTTGCTGCTGCCTCTCTATTGCTGCCTCTCCTGTTGTCACTTTCATTGCACTAAAGCAGGTGAAACTGAATCTCAATCACTTATGCTTCCTAATAGAACATATTGATATCCCTGAAGTTTAACTGACATAATATATGTGTGTGTGTGTGTGTGTGTGTGTTTGTTTTTTTTATTTATTATTATTATTATTATTATTATTATTATTATTATTTTTAACAGTTTAGTTAATAATTGACTGACAAAGCAGAGTCCCAGTAAAATAGGTTTCTCTGAAAGGTGAAATAATTTTATGACCTGTATACAGGAATATGAATATTTGTATAATTTAATGCCCATATCTTACTTGCAGATGGCATAATAGAAACACTCTGAAAACAAATTGAATTATTCCACTCAATTATCCTAATAATGAAAATAATAATAATAATAATGATGAAAGAAAAGATGTCTCTATATTAAATAATAACCCCATTAATTATTACGCTTTCCTGTAGCTCAAACTGTAGAGCATGAGGTTTGCAACACCAAGGTCATGGGTTTGATTCGCAGGAAAAGCAAGAACTGATTACTATATTAATGAGAGCCTTGAATGCAATGTAAGTCATTTTGGATAAAAGCGTCTGCCAAATGCGCAAATGGAAATGTATCACATTTAAAATGATTAACACTAGTAACAACACTAATCTGTCAGCATTTAGTTAATTATTGCTGTGTGTTTAAGTTCCTCTTTGTTCATTTGTCGGTTCTTGTCAATGTCTAATGAAGTTTGGTTAATTTACTCTTCTGCCTGTTTCTATATTCTGAGTTATTTTAGTTTGCTAATAAAGACCATTTGAAATCATTATCTTCTTTGTGCCTGCTACCAACACCTTAACAAACTGTGACACTCCACAAACTCAAAGAAATGAATATGTCCACAAATATCTCATTAACAAATAAACACAAAAATATCTGTTGTTCAACATAATACAATGTCATTATCACTATTTTCCAGAGACACACAATTAGATAAATTAACATCAAAATGGTTTCGGCTGACTAAATCTCACAAATGTTGAAATTCATATGAAATGACAAAATAAAAAATAGGACCATTCATAAAAAGTGCTGAGATGACATTGTGTCATCTATAGTCAGAAGGAAAAAATAAAATGGAGGGAGTAATCTAGCCTTGAGGGGCATTTTACCCCATGTTACCCCTTCAGTGGAAATACATAAATACATAAAGTTTCATTGATGCTAAAGCGGCACATGGTTTATTTATTCTTGTCCTTTCATGTATCTTTCATGTATCTATCGAAGACTGTTTCCTTCTCTTTCTGAGTTAAAAATAATAATAAATAATAATTATGGTTTAATTTCCTGTAATTGCAACTTTAAATCTCACAGATTTTCCTAAAATTACCGTTTAGCGATTATGAGTTTATAGCCATATTTCCCAGTTATTTATCTTTTTTTCCCCTTTTTTTTAATTTACCTGTGGCTATTTCTTGCAGATGAGTTTGATCTTAGTTGATCTTTTTCTCACAATTAGTTTTTTTATTTTGTTCTCCTTGGTGAAAATGGATTGGTCAATGGAAGTAATCACTACAGTGGAGATTGAGAAGTTCCATTGGATGTTTTAAAAACCACAGATAGTCAGGACATTGGCTTAATATCTCATCCAAAGGACTCTGCTTGTTACAGTATATTGTCCTTGGGTCAAAGTGACCCACAGGTGAACACCCCCTGCATGATGGCCTCACAAACACCTCTTCAACTCAGCACTCACATCTGGGTACTGGGTCTCAGGATCAGATAATATCATATAATGTTGTGGCAAAGACCGAATGACCAAGGATGTCGGCATACAGGATGCATGCTTTTGGTGTTACATATGCCAACTGAGCAACTGCTATTGAAATGAATGGGAATGCTAATGTAGCTTTCTCTTTTAGATCTTCTTGATTGAACATATAAACATGCATAATAGCACTGGGTGTACATGCATTACAAAACCAATATTTCTTGCAGTAACATGCACAAAACACACCACCATAGGCAATAGATACATAGACAATGTATGGTATTAAATAAACAGTAGCTGAAGTCAACCAAGTGCTTATCATCGCATTTGATATTGAAAATGCTATTAAAACTCTGACTTGTGCATTTGATACTGTCTGTTTTTCTCAGGATCTTGACATGCTGTAGTCAGCCGCTCATCCTTCAACCTGTTTCCTCAGGGAGCAAGACAGAGAGAACACAGTTAGAGAATAAGTCAGAGAGGGAGAAACTAGGCTCAGAGACTCCGAGAACGAGAGAGGGAGAGCTGGAAGATGCCTCTGTGAAGTCGAAGTGTGACTCACGCTCGCTAGTGCAGCTACAGATGAAAGACTGTCATTCCAAAGTGATCCGTGGAGAAACTCAGCGGGGAAAAACTCCACAATACTTTTAAATGAATAATACCAATAGAATAGTCCTGCATTTACATTTTTTCTCAATGTTTTCACGGAATAGGAATAGCAGACGTATGATTTCTGCAGTGTTTTGTTCACGCGTCAAAGAAGAATCGAATGCGTACCGGGTGCCACTGATGTTCTCTCTCTGCCAGGCTCACCGACTCCCTGCACCCATCTCACAGACAGTAAAGGGCAAACAATAAAATCATCTGCAGTCTGTTTGTGTGGCGGTGCAGGAGAACAACAAGGGTCTTTCAAGGTCAGTCAGCTCAAGAGACAAACAGGCTTCTGGAATTGCCTACCTGAGGATGCAGCAGTGGCTGCCTCAGATAAAAACTGCCCTCTGCCTTCAGTATTATTCACAACTAATCCTTTAAACAGATGTATGCGTTGCTTGTATTGGAGGAGATCCAGTCATAGATATGCTAAAACGTCTCCAGGGATAGAGGAGTGAAAAATAGATCCAACTGATACATTTCTAATGCTTTGTAGGTTTACCAATAGGGTATCAATCATTTCAAGAAGGGAATAGAGAATAGAATGCTCTCCCATATAGCAATACATTCAAATTTGATTTATAACTTTTTCTGGACTCTTTTAACAAAAGTGCATTTTGTAATATATTTTACCATTTTAAGATTGAATTATTTTGAAAAACTTTAGCATATATTTGTAAAACATTTTGACCATAAATAAGTATTTTTATTCTGTATAGTGCTGGCTATGCATTTTAATGTAAAATATATTTTAGACACCCAATTTTAACCGAATCCCAGGAAATGGGTATGGATGATGCCAGAGAAATGTTGGTTATAAAAGGATGAATAAAAATAGTTCAGCTCAATTAAAAATGGAATTTATTAATGAACACTATTGTAATCATTTGCAAATGCAGAATGTTTGTGGTGTGTGTGGAGTTTCTTCCTACATAGAGCTTTCCAAATCATCACATAAAGTGTAATTAAATCATCGCGTAAATGGCACTTAAAGGGATATTTCATCTAAGAATGAAAATGGTCTCCAAACCTTTCTTCTGCAACATTTGAATGTTGAAGAATGAACTAACCCGGTTTATTCGCAGTTAACTTCTGTCAAAACATCTATTTTATTTCCCATAGTCTCACAAGAAAAGGTAAAGAATCTGCCATTGGTGTGTTATTCTTTCAAAAGGGACACTTTCGTACCTTGTTTTATTACCTCAAAGGTACATATTAGTACTTTTTGGAAGAGCGTGACACACCAGTACTGAAATAAATCAATCAGGTATAGAATAACATGAAGGTGAGAAAATGATGACCATTTTTGTTTTTGGGTGAACTATCCCTTTAAGATTGTGCCTCAGAAGGCAGCAGCCTGTCTAGGTAACCCTAACCGTACCTCAAGCTGGAAATTAATTGTATTTGAAGGGTTAAGCCGCATGTGAATGTAGTTTAATGAACCAAATGTTGCTGTTTTTTTTCTGTGGGATTCATTGTGGGGTTATTGAAATAGTTCTGTGTCTGTCTGCTGTTTTCTAAATGACTTTGATGCCAAGCATGCTGTGGTTTGTTTTTCTGCCTGTTCTCATAATGGAGGAGATGTTTTATACAATTGGAGCAACCACACTGTGGCTTTAGTGGGCTGTTGCTGCCCAACAGATTTTGATGAGTATGTTCATGCTCCCCAGGAGAAATATTGGACTGGCTCTAAAGTGAGCTACAAAATAAGGGAACCGGAGACAGAACCATTTCAAAAATGTTTTGATCCACTTCTCCCTCTTGGGGTTGTCTGGTGGTAATAAGGGAAACAGAAAATCAATCTGACACAAAATACAGAGCCCTCAACAAGATGTATTTTCTTACTTTTCCAACCTCTTTCACAATTACACAGAGCAGCACCTCACTCACAAAGGTATTTGTTGACTGTTTTTCTCGTCATATCTGTAAGCCTGAAATAATAATTCAACAGAATGGAGAGAGGAAGACAGTTGGCTGCGGAGCGAACCGTTGACACGACCGAAATCTCCTCAAAAACAACAGCTTTCAATGCCCCTTCTCCCCTGATAATTATGAAAGCCAAGGAAAGAGAAAGAGATGGAGAGAGAGAGAATAGCAGCAGTGGTCACTGAGAAAAGAGTGAAAATGAGCACGAGGAAAGGCAGCAGCTGGTTTGAATAGATTGCGTGTAGGATGAATTAAAAAGTTGAACCTTTTCGAGCCGCATTCAGATGTCTGGCGCACGGTGATTAATCATGCCCGTCAGGATTCGCAATCCCCTTTTCAATGAAAAACAAATGCGTAGACAGTACATTCCGCACCTACCCTGTGTCCAAGGGCCCTGTGTCTTGTTTACATGAACACAATACCAAAGCCACAGTGGGCAGGAGGGGACAGAGGGGATGCATTACAGATACAGCCGTTTCCTCCCCAAGCTTTGTGTCTATTCATACATGTTTTTAATTTAACCAGTCAGAAAAATGACTTTTAGTTTAGCTCTTGCATCTGGGCATTCCTTTATTGACCTGCGATGGCTGTATGGAAGAAGTGTTTTATGCGAAGACATATTTGTCAAAAGGAACAAGGAGCTTCCAAACTGAATTAAGATACTTTATTCATTTGTGTCTTTTAGAAATAGTTTGTGAATCTGTTAAGATTATGTGAATCTCTGCAAATCTTATACGGTATAAGTCACGTAAAAAAAAGTTCGCAATTTACTCAACCGTTTTACTCAAACGCGTTTAACGTAATGTAATTTTTCAAGTAGGCTACTGGATGGATTCAATTGAAACGTTCATAAGAGAAGTAGTGATGTCCAATTTATTCATTCTTTCATGAACACACAAAGGAGATCTATAAGGTAGATGTTAAGAGCTTCTGTGAATAACAACCGTCACACTTTAACAAATTTCAGTTTTTCATCCAGAACTGTGCATTTCATGACACTGCATCTGAAACTGAATCTGATTTCAGACAGACTGCAAAATACACCGAGCTTTTATGATAACTAAGCGAATATTTAATTAAAACAACCTTATTTTCTCTCTAGAAATGTCATCAAAATTGGTGAAAAACATACATTTAGACCAGAGGTGCCCAAACTAGGGCCCGCGGGCCAAAGTTGGCCCGCGGTAACCTTTGATTTGGCCCGCCGTACCGTCCGAGGAGAGAGAGAGAGAGAGCGAGCGCGCGCGCGCGAGATACCTTCGACACAGATTGTCATTTCTAATTTGACATAACAATTTTGTTTGTTTTATAGTTGAACTACAACAGAGTAAACTGAAATTAAATGTAAAAAAAGGTACATTTTGTTTTTTTTTATTGTAAATGCGCAAGTCAAGGCGCGGCGCAGCACTGCGTGCTTTGCGACACATGACGTCAATAAACGTCAACAAGTTAAACGCAATAATGGAGAAATCAAGGCAGTGGCACACGGACAAGAGATATTTTTTTTAAAAGCTGGGGAAGATGAGTTTTTATTCACAGAAGTCAAATCGAAGGCAGTCTAGTTTGCAAACAGTCTGTTGCTGTTTTTAAAGGAGTACAATATCCGTCGTCATTATGAAACAAAACATTGTGCAGCACTCTCAAAGTACAGCGGCGAGACGCGAAAACAACAGGCTCACGAGCTGCTCACTGGACTTCGATGTAAACAGAGCGCGCTGCTACGTCCTTCATCATCATTCATCAGTGATGCTGTCTCTGTTTGGCAGTACAGTGATCCCTCGTTTATTGCGGTTAATGTGGACCGGAACTATCGCGATAGGTGAAAGTAGGATCAGCCAATCAGCTCACGGGATACCTCCCCTCGTGCTCTCATTGGTCGAGCTCGCGCCGAGAACCAATCACGTGTTTTGTCTGCGTGCCGTGGGCGTGTACAAAGCCTCAGATAGTTTCTCTCTGTCCGTCATCCTGGGAAACCGTTTCTCTCGCATCACGATTAAGCTACGCTGTTTTACGCAATACCACTGTACATGGCGGTATTTTTGAAATTTTATTTTTTGATGAATATTTTTTTTAAAATCCGCGATGCACTGAGACCGCGAAGTGGCGAGGGATTACTGTACCTACTTCTGTGAGCAGACTTTCAGTCTGATAAACTTGAACAAGAGTAAACTAAGAAGCCAAATAACTGACTCTCACCTACATAATATCTTGTCTTTGTCTGTAAGTCAGATACAGACCAATCTTGAAAAACGTCTGAACAGTAAGGACCAGCTTCATATCTCTCATTAGGTCACTGACATTGCAACCACATAGGCATTGAATTTTACATTGAACACTTGGGGATTGTTGCCCATTTAAATTGTTCATTAAAATGCAAAGCTTTAGAAAAAAACTGCATTACTTAATCAGATTAAAGTTGTTTTATATTTATTTTAAATATTATGAAATAAATAAACCCATAGCAACTTTAATGTAATACAGTTTGATTTATGATGCAAAATTTACTTTTGGCCCGCGGCTCTCAATCAAGTTTGATTTTTGGCCCTTCATAGGAAAAAGTTTGGGCACCCCTGATTTAGACAAACTGACCACTAACTGCAACTTTGTTTCGCAGAATAGAAAGCACAGCATTGCGGAGTATCATATGTAGCAAAGGATACATCTATGTATGAATGCTGCCTTCAAAAACTGATCAGATGATGGTACTGCACTAAACAGGATGTGACCAGAGGCAGCATTTTTCTGATTCTAGACACAGCCATAGAATATAGAACACCATTTGTATAGACTACTTTTATGATACATGAATCTTGAATGTTCCTTTCATTTTAATGTAGCGTTGTAACATCATGAGGATGATTACACAATGAAAGAATTGTCTTTTGGGGGTGAACTATCTATTTAAAAAGTTAGCATGCAAAACTAAGTGTAGACCTCCAAAAACCGTAGATCAATAAACATATCCTTCAGTCTCCATTTCCAAGCATAATCAAGCAACTTTAAATTTAACCATTTTCCACAATGTAAAGTGCAAATCAGATTCATCCATTATGCCACTGCCACCATCTCCCTGAGGCCATTGGGTTTTTTTTCTTAATGAACAGCGTGTCACATTTCTCAACACTGTGGCAAAGAGCTGATCTAGTTTGAGAAGCATTTGAGAAAGTCAAGAGCCAGCAACATTGCGAGAGAGGAGAGAAAAGTGTGTCATCAGCATAAAAATAGAAGCCTGCTAACGAATTCCTAATCATATCCCCCGTTTCCTCAAGGGGACGTGCTAAGGAGGTTAGCACACAGACTCTTAAATGAGAATTTCAGGCACATTAGCCTCGGATATTATTTCTTGCCATTTTAGGGGATATAAGTATTATTGATCACTGAACTCACCTCCATATTCTGAAACCATACTGGTCTATTGTGTAGAAGACCTACTCAAGCATCAGGACTTGGCAGTGATCAAATCTTTGGAAAGAAAAGATGATTGGAAATAGAAGAAATGATGTGGAGGAGTGTGGCGTTTCTACTGCTTTGATGATAGCAGAATTTCTTGGACATAGTCCAGCAAACTATGAGCCAGACTTTCAACGTGCAGCACAAATCTCTATATTCTGAGACATTCATTTCAAAGAGAAGCTATATGAGCTTCAATCTGTTCTTTGGAGATATGGCATAGTGTAGTTTTGTAGCAAACTCAAATCTGTTTATTACAGTTAAAACATGCAAGTAAAAGTTGTGTGAGTGTGTATACATACATACATGTGTGTGTATATATATACGTATATATATATATATATATATATATATATATAATATTATGTGATATATATATTTATATATATATAAAAATATAAGTGACATCTTAATTCATATATCTAAAATAGCAATGCAAACCTGTAAAGACGATATGACTAAAATGTGAAAAGTGTCGCGGTGTTATTTCCTTATGCCTCAAATTGCTGTTCAAAACCATAAACAACTGACGGCTAACTTTATTACTTGGTGAAAAAAGACTTTATTCTGATTATTATTAACATATTTTAACAAAATTATTTGTATGGCAGCAAAATTCCATTCCAAAGTACATGAAACATTGCCAACCTTATTTTTTCAGTAAATTGTTTTCCAACTAGAGCCCATCTTACCTATACATTTTTTATTTTTTTATGGTTTATTTATTTATCATTGAGGTATTTTATTAATCTGCAGCATCATATTTAAAATATGTATATCAAAAGTATAATATGTATATTGTATATTTTAAGTATATCAAAACAGGTATTAAGGGTCCAAGAATAATACCATGCAGTTTTTGCATTGGTATTTCCTATGCTGTTAGTGAGAGATGCAACAACTCAAATATATTCGCATTTTCTTGAGCTGTTTTCTGTTTGTCACATCGGTGTCATTTATTCTTGTCTTTTTCAGCTCAGGGCTTAAGGGAAATCCTTTATGCTGGGCTTGCATACTCCTCTATTCATGGATTAGGACCGCTCATACAATTTCATGAACCTGGCCTGTAATAGTAACCTTATTTCAGCCCAACAATGCTGAGCACACACTAAAGAGCGGCTGCACGTACTAAAATAAAACCCCAAAGATACGCTGACTGTACCGGTGCAGATATCAGTCAGAGTTATGAGCGAATAACACCACTGAGACAGTTAAAGAATTACAGGCAAGCAAACACATCAACCACTTTTTATCTCCACACATGTTCAGAGTTTATCAAATTCAGCCTGTGTTCTTCAATATGTTGAATTGAGTTTGAAATTAAAGCTAAGCAAATGACTTTGATAATGCTGTTGTGAATGTACAGGTTTGTGTGCATTTAATAAATGCATAGAGCAGCATTGCAGCAATGCTTCAATGCAATTTAAGCACTGTGAAATTCTACATCCCAGTGTTGAATGTTGAATCTGATGTGCTGCGATAGGCATCCATCTATTTACGCGCTCTACATCACATTAGGTGAGGATGTGAAATGAGAGGCATTATTTTAAACCACATGCCTGGGGCACAACGGTTTCTCTTTAGAAAATAATTTTCTCCAAGATCTCTTGTAGAAGTGGTTGTTTCACCAGAATAAGCAATACACAGACCCATGAATCCTTCACAACTCAAAGTGTTGAAGGACATTTGTACTAAATCAACAATATCTTGTGATACCTAAATTCTTGTTCACTTACTTCAAGCAGCATGTAATCACATATCGCACAGAACGCCTTACACTTCAGAAGTGTTTCGGCTGACATCGAAAGCCAGTAAATAATACTGTGAGCGATCCATTGGACAACATGCCATGAGTTACACGACTCAGTAGAACTCACTGCTGTTCTATTCTGTGAATGTGTGTGTGAAAGTGTCATTGTTCTAATCTATCTATGTATCAATAAAAAAAATCTAACATTATATATATATATAATTGTTTGATTTTTTTAAATCTATATCTCTATCTATCTATCTATCTATCTATCTATCTATCTATCTATCTATCTATCTATCTATCTATCTATATCTATCTATATATATATATATCTATCTATATATATATATATATATATATATATATATATATATATATATATATAGGTATACTGTAGTATTTAGGTATACTATAGTGTAAAAAATATTGTATATAAATTATTCTGTTATGTTTACAGACCATTAATTTTCTACTATAAAAAAGTATCCACCCAACTTTCTTCAGGAATCATGTGTTGTTTATGCTCATCACAAAATAATGAAATATTTTATCTGCATACCAAAATTTTTTGCTCTTTGATATTAAAACATTTTGGGCTTATATGATACACTTCCTCCCGCCTCACCAGTCCCAGATGAGTATCTGCACACTCTTAATGAAGTTTTAAGTTAATTCTGCACGCAGTACAGTGTCTAGTAGCATGCAACACTATAACTACTTTCACAACCGAATAATGATGCATTTAAAGCCATGTTTATGAGCTAGCAAAGGCTGCATAGTTGGAGAAAATCTTCATTATAGGTGGCAGGTTCTTTTGCTATCTTTGAAATCCCTGGAGCGAAATGAACAGGGACAGCTACACTGCTTAATGCAACGTAGCCTAGCAACAGAAATTGCCACGACTTCAGGAACACACTCTCATATTTATGTTTACATGAGAGAATGATTCGTATGTCAAGCTGATGGGTCCTAATGTCTCCAACTCCCGTAGGAGTGCTCCTTCACTTGCTCTCTCAGTTTCTGCTTTTCTCATATCCTCATTTTTTTCTTTATTTCTTTTTTATTCTTATTTTCTCCCTAACACGTGCAGACTCTTAGTGACCTGAAAGAAATGTTCGAGTATTCTAAGTTATCAATATTTACTTACTGTTCAGTATTTGGTCCCATTCTTTATCGGATGTCTTTAACTATATACTAACATTTAAATTAATACCCTAACCCTATATTCAAAATTATGTATGGAAATGACTTGAAGGCAGATTTTTTTAGCAGTACAACAAAATGTATGCGTTTTATTAGGGATGACGTCATTACTCACACCATATTATCAGTAAAAGGTCAATTGGATGGAAACAGGTGGACAACTTCACAATAATTCTTTATGCATATTCAATTTGTCAATAGCAAAACAATGCAAAAAGTAGAAGGAAACTTGGCTACTGTCATCTTGGTACATCTTACAGTTCTTGATATTATGGTATATATTCTGAATTTCCAGAACCGTAGTTTGATGTTTGGAGGGTCTAACTCGCTAAAACTTGAACCTCTTAAAGAAAGGGACTTAGAAGTACATACTCTATTTTCCAAATGTTACAATGACACAAAGTTATACATTTAGGCATGTACGTTTACCTGTTGGTAAACTGTCTGATAAAACATGAGCAGTATTTATCTCTTCATTAAAGTTTTGCATTACATATTTATTATAGATCCCAAAAATAGACTTTCAGATGATTTTCTAAAAGTGATAGTACCGCCAAATGACAATTTGTGTCGCACGAGACAAACTCCAACATATTTCCCCTGAAAAATGCCTATAAAAATTCCTTTCTCACCATGGGACTTTATGGACTGTATGCTGCCTGGTAGTGGCACATTGAATTTCATTTCTCTTTCTGCTGTTGTTTACAACTTCAAATGGCCTGCAGTATAATAGCATTAGGAGTGGTGCTTGAATAATAATGCTTTCAAATTGCACATCGCTGATGATCCAGCTCACAAGCTTTAGATGAGAGACAAGCGAAGATGGTTTCAAACTTCATTGGAGGGTTCAGTCATCAACATTTAATGTGGGTGAAAAAAAAGTTGTTATGAGCCCATAAAATTTGATAAGTGCTTTGTGATCTTATATCGATCTTTGACTGTGTATCATTTCATTTCTCCCATTCGCCTTTGTCACACACTCATTCTTGCTGTGTAAAATATATCCTTGATTCTTTTCACCACATGTGAGACAATGGTGGGCCCTCCAGCCTTGTTGCCATAGTTACCAAGCAGTTTAGGCAGACAAGAATTGTGGGTGCTGACAACAGTGAATCAACTGATACTCCAGTGACCTCCCCATTCTATCAGAGATCACTGTTAATGGAACATCTTAATGCGGCAGCTCTGAGAACAGTGCACAGTGATAAAAACTAGCAAAACATCCATATGTGCTGAAGAACGGCATTTCTGACCATGTAGAAAAGAGCATTTAAAGTCGACATTAAACATCTGTTATGTGATTTTTCCTAAGGGAATCAAGATATTCATTGTGATCTCATTAGTAATCATAGGTAAAACGTGGATCTAGAACACATATCTGTAAATGTAACTTTAGAGATGAACAAATATTTACAAATCTTTTTAGATTTATCAAACATTTAATTCATAGAACAGATTTTATGATATTTGTTTAATTTGTATTAATAAATATTTTCAGTGTCATCACATTTAATTATCCCTTTAATTAAGACTAATTTGTGACAGTAGGATTTAATTCTAAATGAGTGCATTCCGCCTCTATTTAATCAGTTCATTTTATATGCCATCGGACAGCCTAAAAATTGATCTAATAGTAATAAAAAAAACCATTGAAATAAAAAATAATTGTCATTGTGCATTTATCTGGCTATTACATTTTTGTTAAAGTTAAAGTTTGGGCTAGGGTGAGGGGCTCAAAAATATTTATTTTAGGGGTGTGCAGCAGAGCCAAGATCTTTATCTGTAGCAATCTCAAAATTATTTATATTCTGATTAAACTGTAAATGGGTGAGGCTTAAACCTAAAGCTTGTCCAATAGACTTTAGTCAGGTTAGATGCCATATTGAATTTAACACAGATGAAAACGAGGCTAACGGATAGAAGTATAGTCTTTACCATGGCACACACTGTATTAAGGTTTTAGATCACATAATTTTCATAAACTCATGACTTTTAAATTGATTTATGGAGTTTGTCTAAAAGTTTTTTTTAAAGATGTTTGTCAGCTGAACAATCGAATTGCTTCTATGTATATTAAACAATACTTAACTAACCAAGGAATAAAATTATGTGAAAATATAGACAAAAAATATATGGTTATAATATAAGCTTCAATTATTCCAAATGCAATTTAGTTCCCTTTCATTGAAACGCTATGGGAACAGTTTAGCGTATTGTCTCAATCTATTGAATCGATCGATTGAGTGTGAATGCACATCGTGGACAGATGACAACATAAACCAAGAGGATAAAGGTGCACCGGAAACCGGAAGCGGAAGCTTTAGTGTCTTCAGTGAGTACTGAAGCTTCCTTCCTGCTTCTCGAGAGTGCAGATGTGTCTTCGCTCTGCTCTGCTCTTGCTCTTGCGCTTAGTATTCTGTCTTTTTTGTCTCTTTTTTCTGACCCGCCGCTTACTGGACTGAAATGGATTTATTTATGATTGGATTACTGATAGTGGGGTTTTTATTCTTTGGCTTTGGGATTACCCTGACCTATCGAAAGATTGGTAAGACAGCTGCAAGCAAATTCACAGAGCCACTGTCTGAAATGAAGAAATGCCTCGAGGCCGTGTCTGACCGTTTGAAGGGATTAGATCAGAGAGTGATACAGATTGAGGAACTGAATCGTAATCTATGCGAACTGAACCGTAACAACGAAGTCCGGACAGCGAGTCAGATCGGTGAACTTACGGACTGTAACCGGTCTGGCCATGAGGCTGGACACGGTGCTGAGGACCAGAACTGATTGAACTGATTGAACTGACTGGTTGACTGATTATGATCCGGACAAATTACCGAAGATCATCAAATGGATTATTAAAAAAAGGATTTGTATTTGCATCTCTCGGCTGGGAAGTCAGCATGCAGCCTGGTGTCTCTTATCTCCCTTCAGAGACAAAGCCACAGAACTGAACTTGAAAACTTCTTGTTTTGGCTATATTCTCTCTCAACATTCGTCTACCTGTCCTGTCCTTATTTGTCCTTATCTATCCCCCCCCCCCCCCCCCAAACTCCACTGAAAAAATCCCAACACGTGACCTTGTGTGCTGTGTATGTTAAACTGCAATGTGTGATGTACAATGTGACGTTTTGTTTTTGTTGCGTCTGCTATGTATGCTTGCTAAACTGCACTCATTTCTGGAGATAAGTTGGCGCCGCAAATGGCTGCCTCAGTGTTGAGTTTTTCAGTGATTGTTTTTGTTTTTGTTTGTTTGTTCATGTTGTGTTGTAAATGTGCACTGGAAGCTTGAGCACTAAGACAAATTCCTTGTGTGTGCAAGCACACTTGGCAATAAAGCTCATTCTGATTCTGATTCTGATTCTGATTCACTGAAAGTGAAATGTGAGAGTGTGCGCTGGCTGTGTGTGTGCAAAAATCTTTAGTTCTATTTTAAAATAAAAGAGCTTCCCATTCCAAAATATATTATATTTATGGCGAAGCAAATATTTAAGATGTGTGTCACTCCCTGCCTACGTTATATCATGGGCAGGGACACACATTCTTTGTGTTGTTTTCTTGGGTGTGGAGCATGCACATGCAGCGCTCGAGGGCACTAACTGTCCCCACTGTGAGCAGCTTTCACTGTGTACGCTTCACTCCCGCCTGGCAGTCTTTGACCAAGCCACCCAGGCTCGCAGTTCTCAGGGTTCGAGTCCCGCTACTGCTGAGATACAGCAAAGATTCTTATTCTGAGGATTGTAAATGCATCTGACGTCGGGGTTAGGGACAGGCTCTGCCTTATCTCTTCCCTTACCCGGCAGATCTAATCTACCCTGCCCAGACCCGAAAGTACGCCCTACGGCAGTTACTTCCGACCAGCCAGAGGATGGTTCAGTTCCAGCTCTACTCTAGCCGGCTACCTACAGAGTGCATAGTCCCCAATCCACTCTCAGTGCATCCCTTGTAGGAGCCCAGAAATATACGTTTATGGGGCGATGCCTAAGGTGGAGGAGGTGCTTGCGGGTCACCTCGCTCACCAGTCCTGACACTGCCCACCAAACTTGTGCGCATCACATCAACGTTGCTGTGCCGAATATACTCTGCCTCCAGTCAAGCTGCAGCGTGTTTACACACCACAGCACTGCTGCAGGCATATCAGGCAGAGTTGCTCAGGGACCTCGATAAGGGTGGGGGTATTGGCACCTCTGGTGGCTACGGAGAGGCATCTGTGGCTCAATCTTACGTCTATAAAAGAGCAGGACAAAAATGTCATGGTCGACGCCCCTCTATCTTCCCCTAGCCTCTTCGGCAACACAGCTAAAACCATTGTTGAGGTTTCAGGATACCGCAAAACAAGAGGGTCCCAGGGCACAGAGGCAGCCTCAGAGCTCCTCCCACTGTGATGCTCAGAGGCAGAGCAAGAGGTTAGCAGAGCATCACCATCCATTTATCCCAACCCCCCCCCCCCCCCTCCCCTTCAGGACGGCGCTCTCAGCCTCAGCCTTCTGGTAGGAGGATGAATTTGAGGACCGTCCTCCAGGCCAAGAAGGCTACCAGCAAAAAGTCCTGATGCCAGCAGACCTCGCAGGACATCCCCCTCCATTGGGACCATTGATCTACACCTCAGCACATGGAGTACATGTCCCTTCGGTGCCCTGTACGGACATCTGTGCCAATCCTGGCATCCTGAAGGAGCCAGGGTGCCCAGGTCCGAGGCGGGTTTTCCCAGGGTTCTGGCCTGTGACCCGTTTTCTTGTTCACAGTATATAAATGTAATATTAGTGGAATTATTTTATTTGGGTGTTTGTTGAGAGGGAGAGATATTAGTGGAACACCTACGGGGTTTACCCATGTGAGCGTTATGCTAGTGTGAGTAAGCTTTCCTGTAGATCAATCAGTAGAGCATTGGTGTTTACAATGCCAAGGTCATGGGTTCAATCCCAGGGAAAGCAAGAACTGATTCAATGTGTTCCTTGAATTCAATGTAAGTTGCTTTGGATAAAAGCGTCTGCCAAATGCATAAATGTAAGACTGAATTGAATTGGTTGATTGCCATTTTATTTCTCTTAGTCATGTTCAAAATGTATCAATCAATGTGTTATTTGATTTAAATGGAGTACATCATGATATTAATTCATTTTCATTGTATGCTTAATGTGTACAAGAAACTGAGAAGCTACTAGCTATTCCACTGATTATTTCTCCTTGTTACAGGTATGTTGTTTAAATAGTTCTGTCTAAAAATAGAGAAAGTCAGTCAATATTGTTGTGCGTGGAGTGGGAGAAAGAATGTGATGGATGCAGTTTGAGACACACATAGTGCAGCCTACATATTGCTATATACATATGGTACAGTTTGAATTACAAAATTGCATTCTAATTTGATTAATAAAATTGAGTTTATACATACAACAAATATTTTCATTCTAACATGTTATAGTAAGCACTGAAATTAACATTTATGTCAGTGATGTAATATACAGTGGAACCCAGTAATGTCGACGGCCTCTGGGGTTGCAAAACAGCGTCGAGACAACCGAGGATCGAGATAACCAACAGCCAATATGGCGATTTGTTTGATAAAGTGATCAGCATGCTATAAAAATGTACATACACTGTATATATTTGCTAACAGCAAAAGACATATGTGCAACTAACAGCAGAGATTGTAATGCCTACTTTATATCTATGTTGGGAATATACCTTCAAGACGACGTATGCTGTTGTGTGCGCGCTGTTCTGGTGTGAGCGTGCATGGGGAAGAGAGTGTTTTTGAGTGAGAAGAGAGATGGCCACTTTACCACTGACTGTTATATAGCATAATCTACTGTTTCTATTTTCCTTCTTTTATTTGTGATGTATGTCAGAGTGTTTTCTTTTTCCTGGTTTTAACTTACGCTCATTATATGTTTGAGAAGAGTGTGCTGGTACGAAACCCATCTACAAAGCTTGTGTGACCAGTTTAATCGCCTCGAGTTTTCTTTCATTTCCATTTAACATCTGGGCAGTCGTCAACCACTCTGACAGCCGTTACAAGTTTTACCAGTATATGATAAAAAACACCTTCGATTCTCGATACAAACCTTTAATTATATTCTCCAACATTGCAAACACAATTTCGCTCACAGCGTAAACCGTCACAACACACTTAAACACATTTGCTCATAACACAGTCATTTCGCTCTGACACAGCTCTGAAAAGTATTGCATACGCGGTTATTATGGTTTCTTTACGAAGTCTAAAATGCGTTGTTGCTTTTTGCCTTTAACGGTCTCCTTGAAAACAAATGCTTCTAAGCTTCTATCAGTAACAACGTCTTTGTCGATGTAATCTGGGAATTCCTGGACAGTGAAGGCGAACTCCTGTGCCTCCTCTTCCAAGATAGCATCTGTAAGGCTTGAAGTTCTTCTGCGGCTGCGCGGCACTGCACCGCAAGACTGAGTGAAGCGTCATTAGAGTGAGCGACTATACAAACCATTATGCAGCGCATGCGCAGTGAACTCGGTACTATCATTAGGCTCGGGGATCTAGATAACAGATGTTAAGTGGCAACTTTGTCCCTCTTTTGTGCTCGAGATATCAGGGTTCGGCGACATAAAAGAATTGACATAACCGAAAAGAAAATGTTGAGACAAATAAGGAGTTTGGCGGTTCCACTTCAAAAACGTTGACATAATAGGGTTGGCGAGTTAACCGAGCTCAAAATAATCATCTGAATCTCATCATCAAGTGGTCGTGTGGTCTTTATGAGAAGAAGACAAGTTCAAGTCTGTTACACAAGCACTTGACACTTATGCCCACAGAACTGCCTTGTGGCAAAAAACTGACCAATTGTTTGTCTACAAATTACGTTCCAATAACACAAATACATTTATTTACAACGATTATTTTCAAGTATTTTCTTTAAAATTTGTTCTATTTAAGTATTTTCAAGCTCAGCAGTTGTAAAATGCTATAGACCTGAATAAGTTGGGAAAACTAAAAAATTTGAGGAAATGTTATGATTATGATCTGCGCTCCCCTCCATGGCCACCAGATGGAGCTCACACATATACTGACACTTCACTACACACTACATTTCCCAGGAACCATCACACTGCACTGATTACACATACACAGCTGGACTCCATCATGTCTGTTTGTTCATGCCACCTGTTACCAATCTCATAGACTATAAAAGACTGCTTCATTCATACACTCTCCATGAAGTCTCGATTTGCAATAGCTATCATTCTGAGCGTTTATTCCTGTCCTGATTATCTGTTCTGATTCTGCCTGTTACCTGTTTTTTGATCCTGTTCTGCCTGCCCCGACCTTGTGCCTGGAATAACGCTTGTGTCTGATATCTGCCTGCCTCGACCTCTCGCCTGGACTACCGTTTCTGTATCTGTTCTGCCTGCCTTCCTGACCCCTGCTTGGATTACTGACCACGATTGCTCTCTGTTTGCCCTCACCCTCTGCCTGTACGACCATTCTTAATAAAGACATTGCGATTGGTTCCCTACCTGTGAGTCCTGTGTTACAGAAGACTTCGCCACTCTAGATCCAGCTGTCTTTTTTTCCTTTTCTTTTTCCGGCCATGTCTGATCCAACCCCGTCAACCAGAGTCAGAGGTACCACTTCCCACCCTATCCCACCCATTATCATCTCTGTCCCTATTTGTGTCTGCCAGCCCTCCTGCCCTGTCTCCACCGGAGATCGTCAGTCCTGCGCCGTCGCAGGATGCATCCTGCTGGGTGGTACCGCCGCAGGTCCTACCGCCTCCAGCCTCGACGGCAGTCGGGGAATCCCTGACTCCGCCTCCAGCCTCAGACCCCTTCTCTCCACCTCGGCCCGTCGACCTACCGGCTTCGTCCTGGCTCCTCCCGTCCTCGGCTTCACCCGTGACCCTCGACCTGGTAGCTCCACCGGGTTCCCTCATCCCAACGGCTCCTCCTCAGTCAGTCATCACCTCACCTCCACCACGGACTTACGGTACCCCCACTACACTCTGCACCTCCACCCCTTCGGCTCCAGTGGGCTCTTCCATCCCGACATCGTCACCTCGGTCTTCAGTCACACCGGCTCCGCACCAGTCCTCGGGCACACTGGCTCAACCTCAGAAGGTCGTCACCACGCCTACGCCTCGGTTTCCGGAACCTACGGCATCGATTGGGTTCTTCGGCTGTTCGGCTACGTCCGGGGACCTTTCAGATCTGCCAGACCTCCCAGACCCGCCAGCCTTGCCTGAACTAGCCTGGTCCGTGCCCCCGGCACCACCCTGGAACATTGAACTTTGGGTGCCGCCATGGTGGTGCGCGGTGCCTTTTCGCTTCCTCACGCCAGGAGGCGCTCGTAGGGGGGGGGCTCTGTTATGATTATGATCTGCGCTCCCCTCCATGGCCACCAGATGGAGCTCACACATATACTGACACTTCACTACACACTACATTTCCCAGGAACCATCACACTGCACTGATTACACATACACAGCTGGACTCCATCATGTCTGTTTGTTCATGCCACCTGTTACCAATCTCATAGACTATAAAAGACTGCTTCATTCATACACTCTCCACGAAGTCTCGATTTGCAATAGCTATCATTCTGAGCGTTTATTCCTGTCCTGATTATCTGTTCTGATTCTGCCTGTTACCTGTTTTTTGATCCTGTTCTGCCTGCCCCGACCTTGTGCCTGGAATAACGCTTGTGTCTGATATCTGCCTGCCTCGACCTCTCGCCTGGACTACTGTTTCTGTATCTGTTCTGCCTGCCTTCCTGACCCCTGCTTGGATTACTGACCACGATTGCTCTCTGTTTGCCCTCACCCTCTGCCTGTACGACCATTCTTAATAAAGACATTGCGATTGGTTCCCTGCCTGTGAGTCCTGTGTTGCAGGAAATCAGTTACATCAAAATGTTTAAGTTTAGCAATTCAAAGTTTGAGTAAGCAGAACTTTCAGATTTTTATTTTGTACTCATACATTTTAATTAGTCTTAACTTAACTTATTTTTATATTCATTTTAAATCACGTATTTAACTTAAAATGATCATGTAATCTCAACTTAAATATTTTTTTGTTGTCCAACTTGTGTCCAACTTTAACAAGCTAATTCAGTATATGTTAATTGCTTGCTAAACACATTGCTAAATGTGTTAGGCAATATAGAACATTTTATGTATACCAAATCCCCAACATGACACACTTCAAAATTAGCTTGGCCAAACATTGAACAAAACTAAATCTCCACTTTAGAAACTTTATAAAACATTATATAACACTTACTTTTAGCATTTACTCTCAACTTCGAGAGTCATGGAAAACTATGCAGAGAAATAGCGATCCAGCATAATTTTGGTTAAATTTAAGTTTGTCTAAATTATATCTCATTTTTATTAAATAAAAAAATCATACTGACCAAAAACTTTTGAATGTTAGTGGATGTAACATGTAAGTGCTAGTATGTTTTAAATTCTGTCAATACAGTTGTATTTTATGTTTTAGCATGTTTTAATATGGGATTATTATATACAAATTCCTACAAATATGAATCAGATTAGGATGGGACCACATTATTCTAATCGAGAAATGATTAGATCATGGAAAATGGCCATGGATTACATTAATAAAGTATTATACGTCTTGTTAACTTTAAGATACTTTCTTTAAATATTTGTTTGTATATATATATATATATATATATATATATATATATATATATATATAGTTTTTTTTGGACACATAATTAGTAGTCCATCAGAAGCTCAAATATAGGTTGATGGGTGAGGATTTGGAAAATTTAAATTAGCATGTGATGAATCTGGCTATAGGCGGATAATTAGGCTACTGTCAAAAAGCTGCTGCCAATCAAAACTAATGGTATAAGAACATAGTAATGGCGAAATACACCTTTGGCACATTTAACTGCTGCTTTAGTACATTTTCCCCCTGAGAACTTGTATCTGAAAGCTTACATACACATTCATGCATTTGGTAGATGATTTTATCCAAAGCGACTTGCATTGCATTCAAGGAACTCAATGACATTCTAAGCAGTTCTTGCTTTCCCTGGGAAAAGAACCAATGACCTTGGAGTTGCAAGTGCCACACTCTACTGTGTAAGATACAGGAAAGCTACGAAATATTATAAAAAAACAAGTATACAGCCAAGTGTCTATTTTCGCTCAAGCTCAATCCATTGTTTCCTTTGTTAGCACCTATATGCTGTGTGTCAGATGGGATGGAGTAGGAGCTTGCCCATGAACAGTTTTGACTGTGCACTAATGGTTTTATATGAGAGCTAATCACTGCTGTGCTGTTAGCCACATGCTCGTCTCTGGCTCAGTGTTGTGTTTTAGGGGTTAGCAAAATACTGGCGGAACACATGATGGCTCTTTACGAGGTGGAGGCCAGGAAGAGGGGGTCCACAGACACCGCTAAAGAGACGATAATGACAGCTATTCACCGCAATCCAATTATGCAAAAGGGAGTCTAAACAATTCCATCATCCCCCAAATTAGATTGTCCTAACGAGATAAAGGCACCAATTAATCCTGAATTAATTTCTATAGCTCATTTTCCCAGAAAACACTCTAATATGCTAATGCAAATGAGAGACAGAAAAGAGAAAGCCCTTCAGCGGGGGTTGCCCAGAGTTCAGGTCGTTTAGTTTCGAAGAGTGTTCCGATAAGTGCTGAGGTGCTACATGAAATTTTTAACAAACAGAGACGAGACTGCGAAACTCAGAAGTGCAAGGCTGTTTTTGAAAAGTGTAGGAGCCTATTGTCTGGCGGTTGAAGCCCCAAATGGCTACCAAAGCTAAACTATACTAGGAAATATGGACCTCTCTGTTAACAATAGGGCATCACTCCACAGCTATTGGTTTGCTCAAAAGTATAATTCACTTGGTTGGAATTGCTTTTGATATTGGTTATGGGATCCGAAATAAAAACATCCTCCAGGTAAAATATGACTTTAGTTATACTAAATAAAGCTAGCTAGCTGGCTGGTATGAAAAAATATGACAAACAAAATTACAATGCATCTATCTATTGTAATCAGACATATTGACTAGAACAGACTCATTTCCTACTGTATATAATGCTGCAAGTGGCCTACAGTAACATACTGTTTTATCACTGTTTGTTCTTATTAGTTCTCTTGATCACACATTCATTTTTTTCCCATTTGTTCACCTGTTTTTATATTATTAGCATCCTCATTACTCCACATGTATTCAAGCCCTGAATTGTCCTTAATTCTTTGCCCCATTAATGTTGAAGTTGCATGCTTGTATTGGTTTGTGGTTTATATTAAACTCAGCTTTCTCTTCTCTTCTCTTTATTGTGCAATTCCTACTTGCAACAACCAAAAGTGACCAAACTATGCTGATAGTCATAACTAAATATGGAAAAAAAAAACAGATAAATTCCACCGTATATGGGGCAAATACACAATATTATTAATAAAGAGATTTTTTTTAAATGTAAGTCACAGTGGATTACAATCTCCAAGATGCGGATCCCATAAAGTAAAAAAAAAAATATTATTTCATGGCCAGTAAGAAATATTTTTTATAAATAAATATACAATAAATAAATATATTTGTTTTTAATACATTTATTTGTATACAAATAGCTGCGGCTAAATGCATACATTTAAATATAAAATGCAGTGTAAAAATTAAATACATTTAAATAAATGCAAAATCCATCTGATAAATGTCTAAATACATTTGAACACATTTATGCTGGTAAATTTGTCCTGTGCCTTTTTTTCTCTCCATTTTGGACTCTGGACTCTGTCTGTTTGATTTTAATCTCATGTTACTAAATACATTTATTCTGAGAGCAGTTATTTCCACTATCGCCTCAGAAAAAGGGCAAGGGAGCCCTTTGAGAGCAAGCAAATCAGCCACCTTTCAATCATTGATCACAGAAAGACTCACCTCCTTCTTGTTGTCTAAATCAATCTGCAGCAGTGGACTCCAAGGGCTCCAAAATGTTCAATGGAAATGGTCCTAGATAGTCTTCAGTGGCCTCAATACTGGATTCATGCCTTCAAAGGGGAGCCATAATTAAAACTGCATAATTATCATCATCTGTTGTTCCAGCATTACCTTAACTATCCCAACTCGGTGTAGGCCCACAGGCCCAGGGTCACGGCAGAAATTCTTTTGCTTTGTTTAAAAAAATAAAGGGATTATAGATTCCGTTCATCATCATCATCATTATCATCTTCACAGTCCTAATTGTTTTGCCTGCCAGCTGTCGGGTGGTGGGATAATTGAGTAATCTGACATTTTTGCAACAGCTTCCTGAAACAATCTCCCCATCAACAGAGAATGTTTGTTTACCTAAATGAGGTGCTTATTTCATAAAGAGAAAATAAAAAAGGCTTCATTTGGTGAATTGGTAATATATAGCTTTTCCTCGTCTGTCATGAATTAGCTTGCTGGAAATTACACCAAATATATGGGAGAAGTGTGTTTTGATATTCTCTTTCACATTGGTAAATGCAAAAGGGACAGTAATCCTAATAGTTAGTAAAGAGTTTGAATTGTCACTGGCTTTGATTTACTGTCTCATTGAGCAAAACTTAATTTGCAAGACAGAAATGCTATTATGTTACTCTGTGCTTAATTTAAAATGGCAGGTTTTTGTGATGTCTTTTTAAACTCTTAAAAGCACATTAGAAAAAGAATGCAGATTTATAGTACATAAATTAATTTGGCTTTATTTGATTTGCTAACGACAGCTGCTGGGCTAGAGTGGATAATTAACAGAAAGAAACAAATCGACAGGTGCCAGCCAGCTTTATTGATTGTGAAAGACTTCTAAATTTAGCTGTTCAATTGTAAGCGCTTTATATTTTGTTGAGTAGCAGTGTAGTATGAATGTTGAAAAACCACATTCATATTGTGGATATTTTCAGTTGTACTGATAACATGGGGTAATGAATTAAAGATAGATTAAAATAATCTCAAAAAAGCTCAAAAATAATAATTCTCTCTAGTATTACCAGTGGTGTGATTGGTATGATCAACAGATAATGACCAGTCTAGAAGCACATGCTATTCTACAGTAATAATGTTTTTTAAACGCATGACCTGTCCTGCACCTGTACCGATCCTCTCCTCTAAGCTTTTTTCTTTTTGTTTGAGTGCTTGCTGATAGACATTCCCCCCCCCCCCCAACCAATCTCCTCATCTTCGCTGAGATTCCCTCTCTCCCTTTCTCCATTTCTCTCTCGCTCCATTTCTTCCTCACCTAGAGTTGTTTTTCATTGCGTTGTGAGCCGTTGCAGTAAATACGCCGCTCCTCGGACTGCGGACCTGGGCTGAACCGCTGACCCCTGCATCTCAAACGCCAGTCCCAAGGTCCCTCGCCTCCAAGGCCTCCCTCTGTGCGGTTGTGGCCGGAGTGCGGCCTCTGTAATTCACCCGCTTGCTAGATCGCCTGCCAGCGAGTATTGATTTTTGTTTCCCCAATCTCCAGGAGAGAGGGCAAGAAAAGATTAAAAACACTTTGTCAGTTTGGTGGGGAATAAGAATTCTACGCAGGGGATACCTTGGAGTGTGAAGGGTCAGGGCTGAGGTACATCTTTATGGTCTTAACTCCTTCCTGACTAGAGACATTTTGCCTGGGATCCTGCAGCTTCTTTTCTTTCTCCTTCTCTGTCCTCCCCATTTTTTCTATTTGTGTTCTACCCTTTCTTTTATACTTCTTATTGTGTGGAGGAAATATTTAGCCAACAGGGAACTGGCCTCATCATTATTAGGTTATTAAATGTGGCTACGTATGAAAGATGAAAGCGTCCCGCAGAGAAGGCTGCCTGCTTAGTGTTTGTGGGGTTGTATCCACCATAAATCAAGTAAATAATTTTGCTAGATAAACGCTGACCCCAGGTGTTAATTAAGGGCTGATTGAGACATCATTCCAAGTTGGGGATCTGTGACCACTCACTTTTTCAGTGGCCTTAGTCTTGGAACTATTTTTTCCATATACATTTTAAAAAAAATCTATAAAGTTTGAAGCTATGAATCAAACCAAGCTGTTCTGAGATTAATCACATAATACACTTTTTAATTTGAAGCAATAAATGGAAATCTGAAGACAGAGAGAAACGTACAAAATAAAGTAATTTTGAGTTAATACCCATGAAGCACTGTGAATAATATAAAAAGTTATAATAAAATATGAATATATATATATATATATATATATATATATATATATATATATATATATACAATATTCATTTATTGCCTTAGTAATTATTCAGAATTTACTGTAATAATTTTAAATAAATATAATAAATTAATACTTTTTATTGCAAAAGTCATTGTGCACATATATGTGTGTATGTGAAGATAGAAATATACATTATACAAGTAGTTTGATATTATGAGAGTGTACACAAACTCAATTAGGTAGTTCGCAATAGATTGCATTTGTCATGGAATGACGGCGAGGACGAAGACGATAATGAGTTTACAAAAGTACTTTAATAATAAATGCAGGAAGACGCAACAGCAGTGCATACAGGACAAGTGTTCAACACAAACTTGTAGCATACACCAAACAACTACCGACAACTGAAAAGTGGAGAAGGAGAACTAAATATACTAGTGAACAAAAGTCAAACACCTGTGATGATTAGTGACTATGGAAACTGATGGGTGACGGAGAGTTCTGCAACAGGAAACATGTGACAATAAAAGGCAAAATAAGAGTCCTGGAAGATAGTGACCGTGACAGCATTATTGCCTGCTGACTTTTTCAGTGACCTTGTTTCTGGAAATATTTTTTCCTTTTATTATTTCCTTTTAATTCATTAAATAAAATTAATAACCATGAATCAAACACAGCCTTACAAACTTTGTTTGGTAGTAAAAAAAAGGAATTACAGTTAAATAAAAAAAAAATAATTTACCAAATTAACTGTCATTTAAGATGATGAATGTGTATATAGAAACGTCTCGGTTATGACTGTAACCATGGTTCCCTGAACAGGGAACAAAACTTTACATTGAAGACACTTTGGGAACGTCTAGCGTGACTACGTAGTGAAGCATGTGTGAAATCGAACCAATGGTGTTAATGTAAAATGTGAATGTCATAGACGGGGGCAGTCATGAACCAGGAAGCTATACAAGCATGCTGTATAGAAATGCTGGAAGCAGCAGCTATAAGTGGCTGAAGTAAGTCACCGGCTGGCACACAGGAGGTGTGGCAACAACGTGGGCATGACGAGTGAAATGTAGAGCAATACATTATCACCACCCGGGTGATAATCCCAGAGATGATGTTGATGTCTAACTGGTAGAACCTAATAAAGATGTATGGTGAGGATCAGCCTTGATCGCATACTTCTGAAAGAGGAATTCCTGACAAGAGAGTCTTAAAAGCGACCACACTCCTAGTTGAATGGGATCAGACTGCCAGAAGGAGAAGGCAGTCCGGCCGATCTATTTGCTCATTCTTTGTTTTGAGGCTGATGAACAGTTGTTCTGATTTGCGCCACAGGGCAGCTCTGTGGACATAGGTGTCCAGTGCTCACACTAGACAAAGCAGATTATTTTGCTCATGGTCATGATCTTGAAATGAGGGAAGGAAGAAAGCCTGCAGTACTATTGGGTGTGCCATGTTAGTGCCATGGAACTTTGGGCACATAATTCCGGTCTAGGGTGGAGAAAGGCCTTCACCATACCAGGGGCAGACTCCAAGCACAAGGGTGCAACTTACAAGGCTTGAAGGTCTCCCATTCTTTTTAAAGATGTAATAGTAAGGAATAATGCTTTTTTGAAGACAGAAACTTGACATTTATCAAAGGGGGCCTAGTATAGGATAGCACCAAGGTCAAATACCAGGCAGGAACCTTGTTATGTACTGCAGGCCTCAACCTCAGTGTACCAGGGAGGAAATGTGTAACCAATGGGTCTCCCCCAAAGTTATTCCACCCAAAGAGATGTGGTAAGCGTCTATGGCTGCCAGATACACCTTCAAAGTGGACAGGGATAACCCTGCAGTGAAGCACTCCTGCAGGAACTCCAGCACTGAACCAATCGGGCAGTTATCTGTGTCCTGCTGATGACTACTACACCAAGAAGTAAAGAGTTTTCACTTCAGGGCATACAGTTTCCTTATGGCAGGAGCGCTGGAGTGGAAAATGGTCTCAACAATTTTAGCTGGGCCCCCTAAGAGGCCGAGCCACAGTTTCCACAGTTCTGGGCAGCCCCCTGCCTGGGACACCAGGTCCTTCTTGATTGGACACTCCCATGGAGTTCCATTGAGGAGAGACATTAGATCTGTGAACCACACTCTGACCAGATAATGCGGGCTGATCAAGGTGAGACAGACCTTCTACCGGCGAACTGTCTCCAGAACTCCCAGAAGCAGAGCCATGTCTGAACCATAGTCAAAATGGCCATGTCTGAACTCTAGTCAAAGTGGAGCTGGGAGAGAACCAGAGTGGACATAAACTTCTCCCATATCTGCTCTACCACTTTTGGGTGGAGCCTCCATTCCCCGGGCTTCAGCCCCTGCCTCGACAGGATGTCTGCTCCTATGTTTTGGGTCCCAAGGATATAGCCAGGAATTTCCCTGGATCTGGATCAACTATTGCTCACAGAAAAGTATTGCATTAACACATGTTTTGCTATACACATTTATTCCCTTAGTGTCTATTGGAATAAAACAAAAAAAGGAGGGAAAAAGCACACAAGACTCCAAAAATGGGCTGGACAAAATTATTAGCACAATTAACTTAATAATTGGTTGCACACCCTTTGGAAATGTATCTATAACCATCAATAAGCTTCTTACACCTCTCACTCTGAATTTTGGACAACTCTTCCTTTGCAAACTGTTCTTGGTCTCTGATATTGTTAGGGTGCCTTTTCCCAATGTCATGGCTAAGTGGTTCATATCTGTTTACTGAAGTTAGAGATCAGTTGGAAAAATTGTTTAACAGATGGAAGCAACTGTGGTGGAAATCAGAAAATCAGAAATGTCATATATTTTGTCCAAAATGAAGAGGAAATTATGTTTGTTTTGTAGTATTTTAGCTGCAGGTACAGAGCCCCTCTGACTGATATCTGTACTTGCCATTTGTGCAACAGTATATGCAATGATAAATTATAACATGCTTATTGTTCCTCTGCATTTTTCAGGATCACTTTTTTGACACACCTTTGGCGTCACAGGACAATGTTGTGAAACATTAATTTTACTTTGCATGGTAAAAAAGCAATTTTTATGCTGATGAGACAAACATATAGTGATCAGAGAGATGCAATTAAGATCATGCAACTAAAAATTTCTCAGTAAGATTATCAGTTCACAATCTCCACATGTAACAGGAACATTATAATTAATCATGGTCAGTTCATTCTATATAGATTGTATTCCCAAAGGATTCAGAAACTTTCAAATTAACAAAACTTGTACATCAACAGAAACAAATGTCTTTGAATCTTTTAATTCTGACATTTAATAATACACAGCAGGGATTTATTCCTTGAGCTTACATATAAAGTCAATAGTATACAGATGAATATACAGTAATACCTTGAGATACGAGTAAAGATTTGAGATCTGAACATGCTTAGAGATGCGGACGCTATGTGTTCGAACACTCGGAACAACACACGCTGCCTCACTTATTCACTTCACGTTCACACAGGTCTTCCTGTGCTGTACTGTTATATACATTAACATTTCATTACAATTACATGGGGTAATTGCATATGATCTCCACTAGAGGGTCACCTTAATTTTACACCGGTGGTTACCGGGGGTGACAAGTGGTTCGCGAGTATAAAGCTGGGAGCAGCATGAGTTACGTGTGTTCAATAATAAGAACTATGAGGTTCTGAGGCATACATTATTGTGGGAAGAAACACACAGGAAGAAACACTACACCTCCTTATTGTGTTTGCGTTATCTATGCAACCTACATAATCTTACAGTTATTCCTCCTGTTTGTGTGTATTTTTCCATTGTTATTAGCACTAATAAGGGAGCTTTTCTTTAAGGGCCGGAATGGACACATTTTTTTCAGTTATTTCTTATGGGAATTATTTGAGATACGAGCAACTTGAGTTCCGACCTCTTGTTGAAACAACTGTCAAAATGGATGGCCTGCAATAGGACTGTTTTGAAATAATTACAGTAGGAAGCACATGTCACTATAGTCAGGGGTGCACATAACTTTTTCAGTGAGTTACTCAGGTGAGTACCAGGAGATTGTGTTTGGTACTCACATATGTAGCATTGTCTTAATAAGTGCAGCGCGATCGACCTGGGGGGGGGGGGGGGTGCGGAGCGATCTACCTGTCCTTCGCGAACGCGGAAGTAGCGGAGCAATCGATCTGCGGAGCAATCGATCGAAGCGTCAAAAGAGCCATATATGGCTCGCGAGCCATAGGTTTTCGACCCCTGGCGTGAGCGATGCTCTGCATGATCCGCGTGCCCCCTTCACGTGAATGATATGCACTTCAGTGCGCTCATCGTTAACTTTTCGGCTCACGTTCCAGTTGGCGTTTCTTTGAAGGTGGTGAAACGCCAAAAAAGCTGCTTAATGTCTGTTGCTTTTTGGACATCTCTTACTGTAAGGTTGTGTACGATGAGATGAGAAGATCGGTTAAGTACGCAAAGGCGCTTAGTGAGTCAAGTGGGCCTACGCATTTCTGATTTTTGTTGCGCATGCGTACCTGCGTACCAGTTATGTGCACCCCTGACTATAGTGGTTGTCTCTGCAACTTCATACAGCTTCGTAAAGCTCCCGAAATGAGTCGGAGCAGGCTTGGGGACTAGAGGGCACTCTCGAGCAGGCTCTGGGACAAAAGAGGGTTCTAGAGCAGAATCTGGGACAAAAGACTTGGGTTTGGACACAAAAGAGGGTTCTGGAGAAGGTTCAGGTACTAGATGGCCCTCGGGAGTGGGTTCAGGCACGAAAGGGCACTCAGAAGAGGGTACGGGCTCTAGAGGGCACTACAAGGTGCTCTGTAGTGGTTGTCTGTGCAGCCCATACTCACAGCAACACGGTGGCCACAACAGTCCTTTCCACATGCTCCAACAAGCACTCGTGATTGCTGGAGACGGTTGGTGATTGGTGAACGGTGATTGCTGGAGACGGTTGGTGATTGGTGAACGGTGATTGCTGGAGACGGTTGGTGATTGGTGAACGGTGATTGCTGGAGATGACTGGAGATCAGTGATCGCTGGAGACGGCTGGTGAACGGGGATCATCGGAGACAGTTGAAGAACTGGCCATGGTCACTGTTTGGATCGGGGGTAGATGCTCTCCAGATACCTAACCACAGCTTCTCTCCAGTTAAGTCCCGTGGTGTTGGTGAGGTCTACAGCATGGTCATAACTCGAGATCTAAAACATCGATTTGACAGTCTATGGCTATGACAACAGCAAGATGGCAGCATTACTCTGCATACTGCCCAGAGATTCAAGCCTTTTTGACGAAGGGTGAAGAATTTCGCGGCACAATCCATCTTGAGGTATTTTCTTCTGTCCTGGTTTGGCGCAGGGATGAAGGCACAATGAAGAAGAATATTCACTTGAACAGGGTTGCATACACTGTCGTTACCACTGACGGGAACAGACCAAGACTGAAGGAAACATGGATTAAATACACAGGTGTGATTAGAATGAGTTAGGAATAACAACAGGAGAGCACATGGAGGACCAGGAAGTAAACAAAGAGACAAACATGATGACCTGACTGACAGAGCTGTGACAATCATAATCTGGGTCTATACACCAATACTGGTTTAAAATTTAGACTTGTCTGCGATAGTGCAAATGTGTGAACATTGGCATACCACAGAATATGTGTAGTGTGAAAACTGTAACCTGATGACTCTGGAAGTCGTGCAGTATGGGCTGTATATGGGCAGGATTAGTAGCTAAATATTCCCATAAAATTCTTAAATGTCAAAACGTGTTCTTTCAATCAGTTTGCCACAAACCTCCATGCCGTAGTTATGTGTTTTCCCCAACAATCTTCATGCTGATTGCGCTACACATTTACAGCCTTTTTCAAATGATGCCTCTTGTTTCCACCTGACATTTCTTCAATATTTGATGGCTCATTCATCTCTAACTTCCCTTCCCCCACCGTGCTCCTTTTGCATCTGTGTTGCCCAGCACCTAGATGATGTTCTTCAGCTCTCACCTGAGGGTAAGACATTTTGTAGTCTACCTTGGATAACATAGTCTTTTATAGCAAGAATCCTGTCCTTAAAATCCTCTGCCCTCAATCTAAACCAAATATGGTTGTGGATGATGGCCAGAACTGCCAAACCCCATCTGAATCAAAACTCCTTTTGTTCCGTTTACCTGCAAACAAACAGTGAAGGCCTTGTATCCAATATAACAGTTCCTTGCCAAGCATTTAAATGGATTGATGTCCCCAAAATTCATGCAGGCCTACTCACCTTCTGTCTTTACAAAGCCAATATTTTTTGTCCATTCAAAAGTCAATGGGGTCCAATAGTAAACTGAACAAAAATTCTAAAATATATTTGATGTTCCACAGAAGAAAACAAACTTTGCAATGACATGACTAAATGTTTAAAAAATATAGAATTTTTGAAACACATATTTCTTTAATAGCATATACTTATATTTAAATGCACAAAAACATTATTAGTGAAATACAGTGATCCCTCGTTTATCGCGGTTAATGTGGACCGGACCCCCCCCGCGACAAGTGAAAATCCGCGAAGTAGGATCAGCCAATCAGCTCACGGGATACATCCACTCGTTCTCTCATTCGTCGATCTCACGCCAGAACCAATCACGTGTCTTGTCTGAGTGCCGTGGGTGTGTACATAGCGTCATTGGCGAGTTTCTCTCTTTGTCTGGCATCCTGGGAAACCGTTTCTCTCGCTCATCACGATGAAACAACGCTGGTTGCGGAACGCTGGTTCCGCAATACGGCTGCCGATATGGCGGTATTTTTGAATTCCTATTTTTCAATAAATATGTTTGAAAACTCTGCGATGCACTGAGGTTTTTTGCACTGAGAAACTTGAACCGCGAAGTGGCGAGGGATTACTGTATTAGCCTTTTCTGAGTGTGTATAGCATACACTTAAATTTGTGATTGACCAGCAAGAATCAAGTATTGACAACCATGTAATAAAAATGTGCACTATTGTATCTATAGTATATGTTGGTAAAACTGTTCTTGAATTTTATGGATTGCAATTGCAGATATCTAATCTTTCTCTGCATTGCCTGAACCCTCTGAGGCTCCAGTCTGCATGACATTGAATGGTGTCATGACATTTATACTTGGCCGAAGGCTTTTTTATATGGCCGTATTTGCTATTTGATTCCACAGTATATTGTCTTCATATTCAGCTGTACCTTTGAAAATCCTCAGAGGGTGAACACACAGAATAAGTGCCCCGCTTAAAGGCATATAATTTTATTCTCTCATGCATATTCATTTGCTAAGCCTTTGAGCATAAAGATTTGTCACATTTAGATGCAGAGTTCCCTTTCCATCACCAGCTATGTACTCTTTGCCCTGTAGGCATGGATGTGTTCTTTCTTTCTTTCTTTCTTTCTTTCTTTCTTTCTTTCTTTCTTTCTTTCTTTCTTTCTTTCTTTCTTTCTTTCTTTCTTTCTTTCTTTCTTTCTTTTTCTTTCTTTCTTTCTTTCTCCATTCTGCTTCCTTCCTTCCCTCATTTCTTTCAGCATTTTCTCTATTATCCTCAGCTCTTTTCAGCACCAGCCAGTTCTATTATGGGAGCCATTGTTCCTCTGAGTCTTTATTCCTCTTTTTTTGAGGCTGGCCAGGTGAGGTGTCCATGTGTGTGTCGCCGGGGACCGTGTGTGTGCATCCATGCCTGGACACGTGGCTTTGTCTTGTCCTGGCAGCCCCCTGCACACACCAGATGTTCACATACATTATCCTGCTCCTTGTGGGCCACAGATTCCAGGGGATGCTTTCCCTATTGTTCCAGCACCATTTACACCTATTTAACAATACGATTGCTTGGTTTTCCTTGTTTTTAAGGGATTTTGTTTGCCAGTCTAAAAGGCCATTAGTTATGGCAGTTAAAGCAGCTGCTCTCTGCAATAAATCAATTTGGTTTGTTGAAAATTGTCGTGACAGACGTTTAGACTCCTGACATATGTGTGCTATATGCTATATTGAGAAACCGTTTTGGACATT
Organism: Rhodeus uyekii; assembly: GCA_037043235.1. Classification (NCBI taxonomy): domain Eukaryota; kingdom Metazoa; phylum Chordata; class Actinopteri; order Cypriniformes; family Acheilognathidae; genus Rhodeus; species Rhodeus uyekii. Next base: position 53,958 of record JAWRVZ010000016.1, read on the forward strand.
TATAAAAAATCTGAGAAATTCCTCTCTCTACAATTTTCCACATTATTTCAAAAGATGCATCCAAATTAGGTAGGAGATAAATGCATGTCTAGGTAACATTTCATCTAAAAAAGAAAAGAAAAAGAAAATGACTGTTCCTTCAGTAATCTCAACTTGTGCAGTGGTCATTCATTTCTTATATCTTATATCATTACAGTAATGAGAATTGATGTGGAAATGTGCTTGTAAAAATAATGTTGTAATGCAAATGATATTTAAGAAATACACACACACACACACACACACACACAGCAAAATGCTATGCAAAAATAGTGCAATGCTGTATTAACAAGTACATAAAGATTAACCAATCAGCATCCAGGATCAGAACTATGTTTAATAATTAGAATACAATTTTATTATTTTGTTTTTGTACTGAAATATAAGCTGAACATATTGTTAACGTGTCATGTTTTAGGGTTCTTCAAAATCCCCATGAAATCAAAATTGAAGATTTTTGCTTTAATGTAAACATGCTAGCCTTAAAGTTATCTACTGTATAAGCTGGTTTGCGCCAAAACAATGATAATTGACAATAATTCACATTTAGATAAGCATTCCGCAAAAATTAAATAATGATTCTGATGACATCACACTGCACTTTTCTGTCCAATCAAATGCTCTCTAGATTTAAAAGAGCCCCTGTCACTTATTCACACATTTACGTAGAAATGTATCAGATCCATTTGAAGTCAGCACAGAATGCTATTTAATGCTGCTGCCCTAAGCTAGTGACAGTTGACTCTCACTGCTGGATGTTGTGAAAAACCAGAGGAGAACTTCCTCTTCCTTTCTTTTTGTCCTTTTTTTGGCTTTCCATAGAAACACAAACACATACAGTCTGGAATCTGATGGTCAGGTGGAATTAGTTGTCTTCACTGTCCACCTCGGTCACTCACCGCACATGCTCACTGGGAATGGATACATATGGCAAAGCTCCTTATGATGAGAGGGGAAATATTTTATTCAGATTTATTAATTCAAAATTGAAGCATGCCTGTCGACGGAGGGACAGTTCTTCTCAATCTGTCATCGTTGAAGTCACACACGCCTGACACCGCGATTCATTTGTCTTGTCGTCACTGACAGTCGGATTTTCCCACAGCACTCCCGCGAGGAGTCGCACAGGGATTTTAGAGACGGCATAAAGAAAGGGAGGGGGAATAAAAGACAACACACTGTGACAAGGAACAGCCATTTCATTAATGCAAATAAGCCTGAAAAATGCTATGAAAAGCACTGAAAATTCTGCATTAGTTTTTTTATCCCTTTCTAACACTTTTTGAAGAGGAAAGAAGAAAAAAAATATTGAGTGTCATGTTAACCATACTTTTGGATGGAAATAGTAAAGAACAATTCTGGTTTTGATTCCTCTGAAAGAATAAATGACATAGTTTAATATATAAATGTAAGTACGACAATTTTGTTAATAGAACAAAATTTCAATTCAGCTAACACTGACCAAAGTGCTGTACAAAAATAAAAATAAAAACCAATACAATATAAAATATAAATAAAAGAGTAAAAAACAAAACTGCTATTCATTAATTAAATTATGATTCCATTACTGTGGAGATGCAACTTTAAAGGAACCCATGTTCACCAAACATTTGGACACTGATGATATTTTCGGCGGCATGAAAATGCATCTGACATGACATAATTTTTTACTTTTAGTAGGCGAAAACAATTTTGTATAGCATTGCGACAAAGCCGAGGCATGATGCCAAAACGACTTTGAGGCTGTATCTCTGCAATTCTTTATCATATTGACCCAAACTTTCCACATTGTTATGATTGCGAGCTCCACGCTTCCCCTCTCTGGCCACCGTAGGGAGCTCTAACATGTATACTGACACGCACACACTACATTTCCCATGATGCCGTTCATTGTACTGATTATCGCACCTGCTCCAAACCATCACACGGAATATAAAAGACTCACACATACAAACTGTGATGGCGAAGTCTTGTTATTGCATTAGCTAACATTTCTGTGCATTTACTCCTCTGCCTGATCTCTTGTTATCGTTTCTGCTGTTTTCCCGTTTTGATTCTGTCCACGTGCTGGATTATCGCTTGTGATTTTTATCTGCCTATCCTGACTTCCCCGCCTGTACTACAACTCTTGATTCTGTTCGCCTGCCTTTTTGACCCTTGCCTGTATTATCGTTTATGTATGCTCTCTGCCTGTCCTGACTATCTGCCTGTACACGCATAAAGACATGCATTTGGATCTCTGCCTGTGAGTCCCCTCCGTTACAAACGTCATTATTATTTCACTCTGAGCACACCACATCAATTTTGTCACAGAGCTACCAATTGAACAAAAGTGATAAACTATTAAATCATATCACTAGGGATTGTATTTATGATTTTTCAGCCATTTTGCCTAAAATAATCTTAAATTAGTCTTAAATTGCTTTGCACTTGGCTCCCTAATTGCTGCTTGCGGCTATATTTATTATTTTCCATTAATAATATTTTTTAAATGTTAAAGTATTATTAAAATAATTACATTCGTTTTACTTTATTTAAAAAAAGAAAAAAAGTTGTTTTTAAATAAATGCATAAATAAATGCATAAATGCATCATGTGGTTTTTAAGTCATAGTTTATATTAATTGTATTTTTAATGTATTTTTTAAAGCAACAATCACATTTAAAACAATGACCCTTAAACTCAGCGGATTATATACAAGCATTTAAAAAAATAGAACAGAATAAATTATATAAGGGAGAGACTGGAGGTTATGATGTCACTTTGCTATGACAAGGGATCTAACAGAATTAGCATGTTACAAAATATGAAAGTGTTTTTTGTTGCTTGCAACATTGTGAAGGATTTCCATGAGCTTTGGGTTTCATTAAAATTTTTTGGGGGGATTTGGTCTATCAATCTTTTATTATTCTAAAGTAAAACATTAGATTCTCACCTCTGTCATGCTACGGTGTAACAGAGGCTGAGTAAAGCACTTCATGACACGTCTATTGATCACTGTTGCACGGCGAGTGCGGACCAGGATGAGAAGACATTGCAGCGCTGTAAGCTTCCAGTACATCTCTCAGGGGGAGGCTGTGATGAAATATTCAGTTGTTTTGGGGCGATGGATCCCCCAAGCATGTATAAAAGGCAGTGTGAAATAGAGAGACCTGGACACAGCTTGAGTCTGCATCAAGTGGAAACCTGAAAACCTCCCTATCTCTCAGACTTCAGATGGAGCTAGAGGAATTAAACTTTCATTGAGCTTTAAATGGGTTACAGGCCAGCGGTTGATTCAGCATTTTGCGCTTTCCTAAAGCTTTGGGGATAAGAAGAAATCTACCTGTTCACTTAGCATCGCACCTCTGAGGAAAAGTTGGGGGTTTTCAGTCACAACCTTCAACGTTATAAATACAAACAAACACCCAAAACAATGTTACCCTTGCTACTTCATATGCAAATGGCTGTTTTCCATAGAAACATGCTGAAATGTTGGTTACTGGTAAATTTAACTCATTTAAATGTCCCTTTCTGAGTGTTTCTCCCAATCATCCCTCCAAAAGGCTGTCAGTTTCCTAGGCTATTGTGAGGACACGCACCACGCAGCTCTTCCTGACCACAGTAAAAAGGGAGCGGGACCTGTCATAAAGCATCCTCATTTACGGCTGCAGGGTGGATGCCTGGAGGAAGAGAGAGAGAGAGAGAGAACACTACTGTAAATGTCAAGAGATGCTACTGGAAGGCCACTCAGCACCTCCCAGCCTCCCATGCGAAAAGGCCACTTAGAGCAGTGGGCAGATAGCACGCTGAGTTTATGTGCTGACCCAGCGCTCCAAATCAAACTTACAAATAGCAGGGGCTGGGCAGGCTGGGCAGGGGGAGGCTGGGGAATGAGAAAGACATTGAAGGAGAGAAAAATTGAGAAGAGAAATAAACAGGACGTAGATACACCTTGGCTTAGTAAGTAGTAAATGCTGGGTTGGGAAACGAGCACCGGAGTAAGAACAACATTTTCAACACTAAAATTAAACAAGTATGTGTTCGTACTTGGCAGGTTTGGTTTGATTAGAATAAACTGGTGCGATTGTTCTGTATGTGTGGTTCATTTGAAGTGTTAATGCTTCCATCTGAAACAGGACCTAAAAGAACCAAGAACAGTTTCACTCGCACTCCGATTCGCTTGAACTGAGGTGCTACTGTGATTTCTTGTGCCACATTAAAGAGCTTCAAAGTGGTGGTTGTTTGAATGTTGTGATAGAATGGACATAATTTGAATAATTTAATTATTCATAATATGATTTATTGGACAAACATTCATGACGAAACCTACAACGTGACCCACAGTCTCTGTTCAACTTTCTCTTTATTAATAAATAAATGCGTTATATAGCCTACATGCTTTTCCTGTAAATTTGTGAATAAAAATAAAAACTTGAACAAAAACAGAGCTTAGTATATGGCTTATTATCATTAAAATATGAAACTTAAAATGGTAATAATAGATAATGTTGGACATTTTATGACCCTGTCCATCAAAACGACAAAACGACCTCTGGTACGCACATAAAACAAATGCATTTAGTCCAGCGAACAGCATTGCTTTGGATTTTCAGTAAAATAAATGTCATAAAAACTGTGTGTCTAAACCACAGAGCACAACCGTTATCCGACTCCCCCAAACAATCAAATTAAACTGCCTTTCCACTATCTCTGGCTTTTGCCTACAACTGTTGCATTTCACATACAACTGTCGCAGACAGACTGAAAGTTTAAAGTCTACTATTATAATTGCAAAATCCTACCAGTGCACTGAAACATTCACTCCCTAAAAAATTCTACAGTGCATCATGAAAACCAGGGAGCAACGATGCTCAATATGGCTTTGTCCAAAATCGCATACTCTTTCGAGGAGGTGCTTATTTTGGATAAGTAATTACTTCACGGCCGCTAAAAAACGTGTAATCTGAACTCTACATTTGCCATGTTGTCATTATCGTGATCTACAAGAGTCAGTTGTGTCACATCACTGCCATTCATAAATCCTTTGCCGTGGCCTCATGGGACAGGAAAGTGTCTATCACTTCAGAATTTTGCCGAAAGTAGTAGGTCATTCACATACTTTTTGCCAGGTCTTTTATGAGTACTGTGAATACTTCTTTAGTCACATATGTTTTTGTTTATCAACATGAAATTCATAACTTTCTGACTCAAATTTTATGAAAATGGGACAAACAGTTTAGGAGAAGTTTGAGTTTGAATTTTGTTTCTAGCACTTACGGTTTAAAAGTTATTAGCTTAAACATGAGTGAAACTTTGGACTGTTGGTGCCGCTAGTGCGATTGCCAAATTTCATAGATTCAAGGGGTTCTATGGGCAGCCATAGACTAAAAGAGCGAAAGAAAAAGAAGAAGCAAAATAATAATAAGAACAATACAGAATGATAAAGCACCTTCAGTGCTTGAGTTTGTGTTGTGTTTGGGTGGGTTTCAATTTTCAATGTTTCCTTGGCGATTCATTAATTGATTAATTTGCACACCTGATGTTCACTTAGTTGATTGGTTGATGTTCACTTAGTGGACCTTGTTCTGTTCTGGTTTCATGTTTCCAGACTTCTATGTTAAATTAATTTGATATTGCTTGCATTCAGATCTTGCATTCATTTTTTTGTGTGTGGAATAAGTAATAATAATAATTTGAGATTTTATTGCAAGGTAAGATAGTACTAGTGGTTCGTGCTTCACTTAAAATTTATTTTAAAAACTTTATTTTTGATTAATATGCTTACAAACATGTATTTAAGGTTTAAGAAAATATATTATATTTTTAAAATATTTTAGTTTTTCTTTATCGTGGAAGCTCTTAATTTTGATGGGCCCAAATATTCAGCCTCACACTGCACAACCGTTTCAAACTGTTTCCATAGTTTTGAAAAAGATGAATGTGCTTGATATAAGTGAGAGTATGCAGATCACACGTTATTAGAGAGGACAATTTAGATGAGCTGGCATAAATATGAATGAAACGAGTGAGCTAGAAAAGTGTTCAGCAGCAGCAGCACAATGTGCTCCTCTCACCGCTGGGAATACAGAAGTGCTGATCGGTAGGGAAAACCGAACTACTCTAAATTCAAACCACAAGAGTTCAAGCGTCTACAAGAGAATGTCAAATATCTGTAAGTGTGTTATTTGCTGCGTGAAGCTCATTGTAAATTCAGACTGGGCATCAGTTTTTTAATGTGCGGACAATTTCTGACTGCTGGAATGACCGGAAAATGTTCAAATATGGGTAACTACATCAAAAGTCTATACTCAACCCCGATGTTGCATTTTTCTTCATTAATAAGAGATGCTCATACTGTTTATGCAGCGGTTACATTTTTGCTAACAATTCTGGACAGGAATACAAACAGCCAACTGTTTGGGAGTCAATACTTGGTGCAAAAACACTGTATTCTGTCCAGTTTGGTTCGAAGATGTTTGACATTGAGCTGTGTGGATACGGTACATGATGCTGCAGAGTCTGCTCTGGCTGTAGGCTATAGCTTTGAAGAGGTCAGACAATCAGAGATGTCTGGTTTTACAGAGGAAGGTCACTTAGCCTATACATCTGCTCTAGCCCAGCAGTCTTCAGATACTATCACAGCAGCAGAGCCTATTCCTTTTATCATTAACTAGTTCCTTCAACTAATGAAAAATCTGATGGATCGATTTAACTTCTACCACAATGTGAAAAATATCTTCTACAAAGAGTGATCACACTTTGCCATCATTCACAGAGAATCTTCAAGTTGTTCCAATACAATCTCATTGCGACTATATGATGTTTTGAAGAATTGATGACTAATTTGTATACATTCTTATGTAATGTATGCATTTTCATACAATCTGCCTATACCCCATTGATGGTTTAGTTTAGGGATGGGCCTTCATGTTTTTTTTCTAAAAGATTTTACGCTCTTGTATGAATCACATTGTACGAATCGCTAGTAAATTAATATTAAATTTAGCATTTTAAATCATTTGTATTTTAGCATTTGCTATCTATCTTTCTTAGTGTTTTTTACACTTTATTTTGATTAATAAACCAATTAAAACAGGGCTGAATTTAATACATGAGTTCTGAATATATAATCAAATGCATTGAAGGATTTCTTCATTATCCCAAACATATCTTTTGACTTTCTCTAAATTGATGATATTGTTTCCATTAAAATAGTTGAGATTAACTATATATGACCAGTATATGTCAGCCTTCTAAGTAGGACAGGTTAAAGTGGTGTCGTTTCTCATGAGGAACATAATGGAAGGTGACACACCTCATATGTTGAGCATGGGGATGAGACATCACATGAATAGTTGGAGTGGTGCTTCTGGAATATTTGCTCCAGTGATGGGTACTCAGGCATCAGAAATGGCCTCTTAAACACTCTCTTTATTGGTCCTTTTCCCAGCACCTGCAGCCAGAGCGTGACATTTCTGCCACATTCTGAGCTCCATGTCAATAGCCAGTGAATTTAATACCGTTAAATAGACCACATGGCTGAGCAAACTGCCTGTCTGATCATTTTTCCAAGACACACTGAGTGGCCATGGTGTTTTTCTGTAGCATCAAGGTCTTTTTTTTTTTTGTGGAAATCAATAATATGGACATTGAATATAGACATATAGCCCTTTACATAGAAGAAAAGTAAGAACGTAAGATGCAAAACATGTTGCAAATCACTTTTATTTAATAAGAGACACTATATAACCAAATACAGACCATCACATCAAATATTTAACAAAAATACCAGTCAAATATAACCCAATTCCAATTTATCCCCAACAAGGTTTATTTATGTATTATTTTGTACTATTAGTCATGTATGGTTAAAAGAAAATGTGATGATTAAATAATAAATGCAGTGTTACTTTTACTTTCTCCTCCTACTTTGTCTTCTAAATAAAGTGTACATTTTGTGCTATGATGACTAATGCATCGTTTCCCTTAATAACATATCGGCTGTTGCATTATCATCATCTTGCTCATGCTAAACTTAAATTTAAAAGTAAATGCTATTTTTCTTAAGGTGGGCATCTTCCTCCATCTTACAACTACTTTTACATGTATTATGATCATCATGATTTATATTACATGGTAATCTAGGCTGTATTAATAGATTCTCTACAAACACCAGCCATGTTTGATTTACACTTGACAACTTTGTGTAAAATACATTAACAACTCTTTTCAAACCCTTCGAACGCAAAAGGAAATATTGTTCATTTGTCACCGGTGCCATCAAATGAAAACAGATATTAAACGACCACATTCATTTATAGAATGCGATAACACGGACGTCCCGAGCGGACACAGAGGCTTTACGCCAAACGCTATTTATTTTCACGTTCAACCCCTATCCATCACCGTGTTACCACCCTGTCCAGTCCAAGCGCTAACGCCACATCTTAAAGCTTATTACTGCGACCCACCTTCCTCAGGAATATGATTGACGTACGTGGAAGAAGCGGGGCGGGGCCGACAGCGGGCTGTCGTCCAATCACGCGCGATGGGCGGTGCCCCATCGCTGTGTGCCAGTGTCGGTGGGCGGAGCCTCCTGTTATGTGTCAGTGTTGCCAGCAGACCTGTGCGAAACAAAAGCACTTCTCTCCCCACGTTTAACGCCTTCAAAGCGCGTCTCAGAGCTGTTTCAGTCGTAAAGCTGTCAAAGAAAACAAGGAGTTACGCGGCAGAGTCGCAGATTACACAGGATTACAGCAGCCCTTAGACAAAGTTGGGCTCTGTTGTCTTGGCTTTGGTGGCAAGAGCAGGAGTGGCTTGATCCTAAAGCAGCTCTCCAGATCAGATTTCACCCAAACCAGCTGTGAGAGGGAGCTTTGCATTTCTCTCCCCTCTCTCCCTCTCTCCATGTTGTAAGCGCGCTCCAGACATCCAGAAAGCAAAGGGGGAGTGACGGCGAGAGTTTCTGAAGGAATTTTCCTTCTCCTAGGCAAGAATTGAAAAAGTCACAAGAGTCTAGAGAACAGCGGCGAGGATGGATGATCAGCCCCGGTTGATGCACTCCTCTCACGGGGTGGGCATGGCCGGACACCCCGGCCTGGCGCAGCATATGCAGGATGGCACGGGAGGAGCGGACGGCGAGGGAAGAAAACAGGACATTGGAGACATATTACAACAAATCATGACCATAACCGACCAAAGTCTGGACGAGGCACAGGCCAGGTATATATCTAAGTGTGTATGCATGCTGTCCTTTTATTATTAACTTCATAGTAGCTCCTGAAACACGTCGACAGTCTAGCTGTTTTACATTTTTACGCGCTACCCGAAGCGCACCGACTTTGCTTTTGCGCCTTCTTTCAAACTTTTATGCAGGCGTAATGTTTTATTTATTTTGCATTATAAATATGTTACAGTCACTTCCGAGCGCTTAGTGCACGACCCGAGCTGTCTTCGTCTTCTTCCCAGATGCATCGTTTCGATTTCCAATTGCTCTGGATCTCGCAGGTTACAAATGAGAAGGCGCATTGATTCAGTGCCATATAGACTTACTACATGTTGCGGGTGGATTCGGTCCTATATAGTGTATTTGTTTATTATTCTGCAAGTATATAATTAAGCAAGGATGTAAATATTACTGAGTGTGCATTCTTACATATTTTTGATCGTACGTATGTGTCAGAAAGTTAATAACTCTACAATGACAATGTACATTGTTTCTCTAGCCTGTTAAATCTATGAATGTTTTTATGTAATATAACGTTAATGTAAAGTAATTGAAATCAATAAGGCTGCAAGATCAAGTCTAATTTATGTGAAAAAAAGAAGTGTTGACAATTTCATTCGCTTGACCCTGTCAGCCTAAGTAACTGTCAAAACAGGTGTTTCCAAAACACTGAAATGAATGCAAAGATTTTCCAATTGAAATCAAATTTGAACAACTTGAAATTGACTTTAAAGCCCTTTTGATAATTATAATGCATATACTGAAACACTTGTATGCTATATGCAATATATATTTGTGGTTTAATATTAATTCCTGACATTTTTGTTGTTCTACTTTCTTTAAAGGAAGGCAGCCAGTCACCTTAATTGAGTATTTGATAGCAATTCCACTTTGCAATGGACTTCATGCTGCTGTCTGTCATGCACATGAAATAATACTTTTTTTGTGTGCTCATTTAACACATTTTATCACTTCCAAAAGTGCTGCTCAATTTAGAGCCATTTTCAGCTGTCTTTTATCAAATACCATATGTAAAATACAGCAGACATTCCTTTTAAGCCTAATGTCTGTGTTTTGACAGTTTTGACAGGTCATGCATAGTGACGCCTTGGTATTTATTTTCTGTTTGTGTTTTTAGGAAACATGCACTGAATTGCCACAGAATGAAGCCGGCTCTATTCAATGTCCTGTGTGAAATAAAAGAAAAAACAGGTGGGTTTTCCCGTTTCACATAGACAACAGAATGCGAAAACTTGCAAGTGCTACTCTTTGTTTAAATCCAGTTATCACATTAAGCTGGATATTGAAATATTGATTTTTTTTTGCTACAGAGCTCTTTAATACAGCGATGCATTGTGTTTCATGTGCGAATGTGCGTTATTAGATATTTAGACTGTATCATGTCAAAGTTCTGATATTACAGTAATAACACAAAAAATCATGCTATTGAAATATCTTGTGATTTATACAGAATTCAGATTCCTCAAATAGATAGTTATTATTATTATTTTGTGTACTAGGGTTATAAATTGTGCAGCTAAGCTGAAGTTTATTATTTAATACAGCATTTTACATTGTATGGTTAGGTTATGTTGCATTGAGTGATATTGATGAGGCTTTTTCTCATGTTATTTTAGTTTATAGCCAACAGTATATGAGAATACCAATGGCTTTAGTTAGAAAATATGATTTTAGGATGTCATTTTACTCATTAAACAGCAATTTTGTTGTTGTTGTACTTTTAACTTTAAAGTACTCTGTCTCATGGTTTTGATAATGCCCATCTGAGTTTTATAAACTCGCTTTATTGTGACATACCATCTTTTTTCTTTTCTTTTTTTTGCTACGCTGTCTGGTTAGATGCAGATTCTAAATTTTTAATGGATATGTTTTGAAGTTTTTGAGTTCATAAAATGCAGCTGGTTGAGTAAAGCACTTTAAGAGCAGTTAAAAAAGTCCACCAGAAGCACTATTCATTATAGTGAAATGAACATGCGGTTTTGATTATGCGATCGTCCCTAAGTGAAGGTTTTTTAGGCAGATTGCTACATTGAGAAACAACAAATGTAAAAAAACCAAAACAACAACACCGCCGTATCTTCCTTCTAATTAGCCCCAAAGTGTGATTTACAAAGATTTCATTACATGGCAGCTGAAGTTGGCTTTCTGCCACACTGTCTGTAAGGCGCTGAAGTGGAGAGCTCCCCCCTCCTCAGTGAAATTCTGACCGAATGAAGAGGGCTTCGGAGGGCCACAGAGTCAGCGATCACTGGGGCCTCATGGCACTATGTTCGCTTTTTCCCCCCCTCTTGTATAGCAAGGTTTTCCAAGGAGGGAAAGAGTTATGCCTGACTCTTTTGAACTGCCTGGCGTCACCCGGGGTTCACTCAAAGTTCGTTTCCAAGATGAAGAACAAAGTGTCTTGGACCTCTTCCTGACTCTTTGCTCCTGCTTCTCTTCCCACTGTTCCTGGCAACCAGGAACCTGCAGAGCTTTTGACTGGAGTGATAAACCTGGTTAGACTCCAAACAAGCTATTAGAATTGTAAGATAATTTAGCTGGTGCTTATTTTTGGTCGAATTATAGTTGTGATGTCACTCTACTGTGTGGGAATCAGTTGTTTGTTTGTTTTGTCTGTATTATCTTCTTCATATTTCAGAGCACAATGTGAGATTGCCCCCAAACCCCCCCACATACACCCCATATAGAGCCTTTGTTTGTACTTGAACGCCGCCCTGGTGTTGTTTTCGTCAAGGGGGGCTCATTTCAGCTTCCTTGCAGTTGCTTTTCTCTCTCAGGACTTCATTAGGAGCATTGGATCATCAAAATCAAACCTACTTGCATTTGATCAGCTTGCCTTTCAGAATATTAACATTAGCTGATTTCTGCTTTCTGTTTGTTTCATTTTGAAACCATAAAAAAGTTTGGGCTTTCCAGTTGTTGAAGGAATTGAAGGGAAGGAAACATGTCAAATGGAGCAGGAAGTGTGTTTTTTTGTTTTGTTTTAATGAATATAAATATATTTGTTTAATTTAAACCATCAAATATTCAGCCACAAGCATTTGCAAACTATTTTTGTCTTCTTTTTTTAGACTTGGCATGGGAATTAAGAGAGAAAAAAGGATTTTTGATGCTTTTAAAGTGGATGCTATTGATAGTAGGCTGGTTGTGACTTAAGAAAACACTCCAAAAATAGAAAGAAAAGAGATTCTGTGTTTTTAGGTGTCAGTGCATTAAACTGTTAGCCGTATAGATGTTTTAGCAAACACTGAAAATAAATTAACTCAAGCCCCAATGGTTGATTTGAAAGGTCCTTGTGCTTTACCCAGCCCTTACTCTCTCCTACGGAATTAGCTGTGAGCAGTACCTCGGTTCACTTCTGTCTCTTTTTAATGTGAGGGTGTAATTTCACACTGCACAGACAGACACCACTAAAAATCCACCGCCGCCACAGAGAAAATGGCTCAAACCTCCGCCGTGACATTTACTGCAAATGTGCTGAGTGCAGAGCGCCCAAACGAGAGCAGCCACCATTTTTGTCAGGCCCTTTTTAATTTTTTTTTTAATAAAGAGTCCGCCTCGTTCATGGTTTTACATTGTTGCAGCCGTAGAGTCCCAGGTGGATTCCAGAAAGCGAGGTTATTAAATCCGTAGCAGGTCTGTTGTGTTGAAATGGCGTAGCGTGCTGTGGAACAGTGGTGTCTTAGCTTTCATAACAGACTGTGGAGGTCATGGAGCCGACTGAGAGCTTGTCTCAATGAAACAGTAGCTATTTGTTTAAAACAAATCTACTTTTTCTGCTCACAATAACCTCGATTTACAAGAACTTTGGATCAAATACGTCGTCACCTCGGCCACCTCAGCTTGCTGCTTTAAGCGGAACTCGTAAGTCCTATTCAGACACGACAGGAACAATACATTTTCTCTCTTCTAATGTATTTCATCTGCAGACACGTTGAGAGAGCACAAAATGACACGGCTCTTGTAATTCTTTGTAACCTGCGGTTGTCTTGCCGAGATTGACACGGCTGCGAGTTGCCCGGCGCGCACCACGTGTTGCGTGGTGGCGTCGGCGTGTTGACAGCCGTGCGGGAGGATGCCGTGGTGATGAGCCCTTCTCTGGCAAGCAGCTGACAAGCGGAGCAGTACGGTGTGCCAGCAGCAGACAGAGCCGGCCTGAACTCTTGACCTCGCTGTGTATTTTTACACAGGGCCTGACCGAGCTAACACGGCACAGGCCGGCGTGTGCGTATAAACAAGTACTGCGGCTCATGGAACAGGATGTGATGCAGGGTGGGGGCTTTAAAACAAGGCTGCTTTAGTGCTGCAAGGTTTTGAGATTATTTAAAGCGTCCGTATATTTGCGTGTACCGCGTGCTTTTGGAAATGCAAGGCCACTGTGTTTCTGGATTCAGTGACTGGCACGTATAGATGGTCATGCATGGAAAGGTGGACATTAACTTGGATGTTTGCTCGGATCGGGTTTCAGCTCCATTTTACCCATGGGGCTTTCATTAGGCCTGTTTAACATTGACATACGTTTGCTTGATCGGGAACAGAGCTTTGAAAAATAAACTTAAACTTAGCTTGAACTCTCTGAACCATAGAGGGACAATGACGAATAAGAGTCCATGATAAAGAAAATAAATAAATACAACTTTTATAAATGATGTGCCAATTCTTATAAATATACTTTTTGTATTTGTGTTGGTTTCGTAAAATTTTTAAAAACTTTTAGACCCCGTTTAAGAATTTCATTTTTTATTTAATAACTCTAAAAATTTAATGTGGTGTAACAATCCAGTAAAACTGTGTCCCACATTTTAATAATTGTTTTCCAGAACATTTTTGAGTTAATTTCTTTTTCTTCAAATATTGTGATGAATTATTAATTAATACCATAAGATTTTTGAGGAATCAGTTAGACCATGACAGCCTACACTAACCATGCCTTTCCATAAAAATTATCTTATATTTGAAAAGATTTATTGGCATTGACAGACAATCATGAGAGTTTGCCAACCCTAAAAAAATAAATAAAAAACATTCTAACTATAGTATACTGTATGTGTATTCACAAAGTCACTGACCACTATTTTTGTGATATGTCATATCATTGATCCTAATTCATTGGCCAATGTTAAATGTGTTAATCTTTCTTATCATTTATTCTTTTAAAGTTGCGGTAAAGTAGTGACTGATCCTTTATTCCACTTTGAGATTTACAGCCAAGTGAGTCGGTTGCTGATTGGATAATGGCAAAATTGAGTTGAAAGGTTTACGGGGACTAAATGATTGGAGAAGTCCTGCATATGTCATGTTGAAGTTTTAAAATGAAATGAATGCATGAATTAAGTGTTCACAGTAAGATCAATAGCATGCATTTAGTTTGTTTAAAATGAATGTTTAATGTGCAATATGATGCTAAAAGCAATATGTAGACATTTGATATAATGCTAACAAGCATGTCCTTCCTTTAATATCAAATGAGTGATAGAAATTAATATGTAACTCACACTTGTCTCAGCATAATGATTAATTACCTTCAACAAGATTCAGCAGAAAAATTTGCACAAAATAAGTTTCAACATCAAATAAATGTCTTTCTTTCTTTTATGAGACAAACACATAGGTAAACAACAGAGTACATTTTGTGAGGATTTTTTGATTTATCACTCTTGTAATAATCAAATATTTATTCACAGTGTTCCTTTACCTTTATTGTAGCGTTAGCAGTGCTTGCAACACCGCGCTTAATAAAGTTTGGGCTTCATTCCTTCACCCGTTTGTTCTTGCGCACCATGTAATTTTAGAGCTGGCGAGATATCTAACGAGCGTCGTGGTGAATTGTGGAGAAGTATTGCATTTGCTACAGCTACATGAAGGGAGCCTCTCCTCCAGTTTTATTTGGAACGTGATTGCTAATCATACTTAGGGCCGCTGGAACGGACATGCCTCAGTAGCAGCATAATGTTTCCTGTGTGTTTCTGTTATTACCCAGCTTCAAGTCTAAACTCACTCGCAATTAGAGCTCCTTATAAATTATGCAAATGATGACTGGCGTAATTGAGACATGTTAATCATGTTTTAAGAGCCTAATTACAGAAATGTATAACGGAGGTGGGAGTCTCTAATTAGCTCTGATAACAGGTTGCCCGTGTGAATAGTGAAGAAGCGCTTTTTGTGTGGGAGGTGTTTTCCTCCTGCGGATGGTCAATAAAGGAGCCAAAACCCTAATTTTATGGAATAATTATTGACATGGCTTAAGGTTACAATGGTCCCTACGTTCTGTACAGAACATCATAGAACTGACGACATCATGTTAATATTATTTCTCATTGCTTCAGGATCGAATCCTTCATTTACATGTCCTTCCTCCTTTAAATAATCTCTACATATATCATACATGCATTTTAAGTAAGGGATATTCTGTTTCTCATTTAGTTATGTACTGAATTACAATATGGACACTTAATCATTGTTTGTTTTAGTGTAAGGCACAATGATAGTAATAGTCATTTAATGTTTCCTTTCGAAAGATTCAAATGCATCTAATGTGCATTAAAGCATGGCAGCTCTGGCCGGTTTGGATATCTGCAGCATCAGTGCCAGCCATTCTGCAAACTGAGCTTTGTTCATAGTTGTCTGACAGATATCATATTCAAAGCCATTACAGTGAAAACATCTATTCACTTATTGGATTAAAAATTGCTTTAGAGAGAAAATTTGCTTGCAGATGCGACGGAGCTCTTTTTTTCTGTCTGATATTAGTCTGTGGTGCAGTTTGTAGCCCAATGCAAAAAAGCGAATTACAGTAAAAGGCTCTGCAGATGCTATTATTGTCTCTGTGGAGTCAGACTCAGTCCCTCAGCGGTGCAGTCAGTGGCCGTGATCCACATAACAGCATTAAGGCTCTCTCCGCCACAAAATCCTCATCGTTACAAACACATTTCAATTCATTCATTTCCTTACGTGCCTTAAGTGTAAAAGGCGGTGCCGTTTCCAGCTACGGTTGCCATACCAACACCCCAGGAGTTCATTTAGTTTAATTCAAAGGCCGGTGATTGCCATTCACCCGCGTCCTGCTGTTTGATTTTGACGACAGCAGTGGCGGCGTAATACATAAAAGACCCCCCTATATTCCCCCAGTCATCAGCCCCCCCTCCTCCCTCTCCCGCTGCTGTGAGCAGTCAAACACGGACTGGCGAGCGCCCCTTCCTGTCTCGACTTAGTAAAAATGACACAAATTAATATATGCTACTTAAACCAGACCAAGATTAATGGCCGCCTTTCGCCGCAGCTTAGGAACACTGTCAGTCGACACGCGCTCATTGGACGGAATCAACACTGATCAACATTTATTCGCTGTCGTATCTCTGTGTTCAGGGAAACGTGGAGGGATTGAGGACCCGCGCACACACACGCACACAGATTTGCAAACCATCACATCCTGTAGACTATTCACAGCACAAAAATGAGATTTACACACCTTTTCATTTGAATATATTGTGCATATTAGAGTAATAAGATGACACTGATATCTTGTATCTTTGTTAGATTTCACCATACACTTATAGTGTTGCCTCAGCCACATCTTAGTATTTTACTTGAGGGAATGTCTCAACAGGGAAGTGCATTTTCATATTCATTCCATATACTTTAAGCTAATGATATGATATGCAGAGGGTGCTGGGGAAGAGGCATGTTGCCTGAGCGGTTTAGCATGTAATGAATGTTTCTAATGTAGATTAATGTAATGCTATTGGCGTGGTGTGGCTGTGCTAAAGATCCCCTCCACTCACTTTAATCAGCATGGGGTTAGATGTTGCAGCGGGCGAGGAGATAGAGTCGAGGGGTGCGGGAGGACGTGTGCCGTTATGTGAAGGTAACGCATAGCTATGAGTCGCTCTCTTGCCGTGAAATATTCTAATTTATGCTAATGAAGCTGGCACTGCCGTGAGAAACAAAAGGGCTGGCTATGAGCCTGCGTAACCCCCTCCGAGAACACATACATGAGTGTACATATTTTCACTCTGCGAGAGTGAGGGAGAGAAATGATGAATTAAGCCACCGTTCTCGGTGGGGTTCGTATCTGATTGGCAACACTTTAAAGCATAAAAACACAGTTTTAGGTCTGGTTATAGATTTAAATAGAATGCTGTGTATGTGAATGATGAACAGTGACTAAAATTAATACTTGCACATTTTCAAGAGATTAACTATCATAATGAACATGGAACTAAAATGTACGTCATTTCTTTTGTTTGCCATGTACAGTCAATACTTAAGTACTTTTTAAAATATGAATTTTTAATGTAGATTTTATCCTGACATGTAACATGAGTTTGAATAAATTAAGATCACTTATATGTCATAATAATGAAAATCATACATTTTATTCTGAGTTAAAGCTGAAGTGTGTACTTTATTTCAAATAAATGCTGTTCTTTTGAACTTTCTATTATTGTAGAGAATCTTGAGAAAAATCTATGGTTTCCACAAAAAATATTAAGCATTGATAATAATAAGAAATATTTCTTGAGCACCAAATCACCATGTTAGAATGTTTTTCTAAAATATCATGTGACACTGATGACTGGAGTAATGACTGATAAATGACCAACAGTTATTTTAAATTGTAATAATATTTCATAGTATTACTGTTTTTACTGTATATTTGATCAACTAAGTGCGGGCTTGGTGAGCATATGAGACTTCTTTCAAAAACATGTACAAATCTCAGAATTTAACTAAACTTTAAAATATAATATTTTTTCTTCAGATTTTTAGTAAAAATATTAGTACAATATCTGTATGCTTTGTGCACATTTTTGAATTTGAATAAAGTCCTTTCGAAGGTTAGTAATTTCTACTCTAGCACAATTGCCAAACAAAATTGCGAAAGATTTCCCAAACATTCCCCTGTCTGTGATTGGTGGTTCAAACAGATAGCCCCACCCCAAACTCATACCATTGGTTGAGCCACTGTTACTGTGTCGTCTGGTCGAGATGCTTAAATAATTTAAAACAGTTTGATAGCACCACAATGCTTACACTTTTTGGGAGAAATTAACAAACTATTGGCTCACTTGCTGCTGTCTGCACATTTGTGATAGGATAAAGTGTTTTAGCATCGTAAAATCCACACTTAAGCTGGCGGCACAGCAGATGTGACCGAATGCAGGCCCGGCTCTGGAGGAGCAGAGCGTGCAGGGGGAGCACGAGGAGGTGGATTTGGATCACTTCCCAACATGGTGGCCAGTGAGCGCGTAGGTAGCTTTTAGCACAGCGGGGTGAGGAGCAGGAGCTTTAGCAGGGGTCAAGTCTCACCACAGCCGCCTGGCAACACCACACACACACTGAGGAACCGTGACACACTCTGCCCTGAACACTCAGGCAAGCTTAATCGAGGGGAAACAAAGAGCCCCTCATGTGGCAAAGAATTCAAGGTCTTGCAATAGCTCAGTGGGCTTCCCCTCGCAAGTACGCTAGATGAAGAATGAAATGATTCGAAGGCAATACGGTGCGTTTGCGACACAGTCACCTTCTATAATTATGTGGGTGGTAATTATTTCCTGTGCGCTAAACACAAAATATTCAATAGAGTCTGACCTTGAGGATGTAGGGCTTGCATCTTTCGGCTAATTGCGTGTTTGCTATTATAGTTTGTTTCTAAACTAAGAACTGTTTGTACAGTGTATGCTTGCTGTCCCTGAACACACATACACACACACTCCTGATTGCCTCTGTTTGCCAGCTCGCCTTTGGCAGTGTTAGTTATGGACAGTTAACTCCTGGAATCCTATTAATGACTGTCATTTTCCTTTTTTGCCTTTTGCATAATCAGCATTGTGCTCCGCTGTCCTACATAACCGTTTTTAGCAGCTCTTGTCTAGGTCTTCTGTTGCTGAGAGCACAGACGGAAACATGGGTGGCAGGTGTGTGTGTGCGTGTGCGTGTACATTTGGGAGCTGGGGAGGAAGAAGGCTGTTCTAGTGATATATTGCATTTCAAGCCTCCTGCCAGAAAAAGGAACAGTGAGATGTCAAGGCATGTGCAGTAGAGTTTACCGCGACCTGAAGCTAAACCTCCGCCATCGAATCCTTATCGACTGGAGAACTCTCATTGGAGGCTTGTGTCGTCAGGCCAGCTGGTGACATTGTGTGCTCTACCCTACTCACTGTGTTTTTTAGAGGATGAGATTTTGTGTGCCACCATGAAACACTTAGATGTCCTTTCAAACAGGAACTCACTCTGACAAGATTGTCTTTTCCCAGCATGCAATTCGAATTCAAAGTAGGGCAGTGTGATTTGGACCAAAAAAATCACATTGTGATAAAATAAACATCTCACACTGAAACTGCATCACTTTATTTTATTTTATATTTGTATATTAATTATAATATAATATAATATTTTATATAATACAGTGGAGTTCATAACCCACAAGAAAATATCGACATAACCCACAAGAAAATGCTAAGACAAATAGGGAGTTTGGCGGTTCCACTTCAAAAACATCGACATAATAGAATTGGCGAGTTAACCGTGAGTCGAGATAAGTGAACTCTACTGTATTTATATTAAGTAATATTTTACTATTTTAGTTGGTATTTGTAGTTTTTGTTGCGGTTTAATAACAACCCATATTCTGAGATTTTTTTTAATTTTTTTTTATTTGGTGCATTCCTATTTCAAAGGATTTGGCATATATAATTGGACAAAACTAAGGGTGCGATTGAGTTGATATTCTGAACTCTCAATATTATAAACAGGATTTGTTTTAGTTTTTTTATTTAGCATTGACAACACTTTTGACATCCCTAATGCAAATGGTCTAACATTGTGAGCTATGGTGTTCAGGTCTTTCTTTGCTCTTGTCTCTGGCCAAAAATAAAAAAGGGACCTTTCAGTATCAGTCCCAGAGCTAAAGCAGCTGTCTGGCATCTCCTCTTGCAGCCATCCAATGTTTTTTTCTAGGTAATATCTCCTGACAGCATCGTAAGCAGGTGCCTCCTTATATCTGCATACACTTTGCTTTCATTTGATTTCCTATTACCACACCACATAGTACGCGTCTTTTGGAAATCCTCCCCGATAAGGTGCTATTGATGAATTGATATCGGTGGAGGCGACAGGGAGATAAAGCTGCACAGGTTAAGAGCTTTGTGGATAGTTTAACCTTGATATAACAGTTGTTTCAGCGAGGTTGATTTTCTCTCATCCATCTTCATCCATCAGGGCCTCACTGAAGTATGCAAATGAGCACAGCGGATAGGCGCGTGGTGCCGTTAAATGGGCCGTTTCAAATGTACGGTGTACCGCGCTGACAGGGTGATACTCCTTACTGTCCAAATTTAGTGTGTCTTCACAGATATCCCCTCTCCACCCGACCACACGCACACTAGCCCATCCGCCCCCCCCCCCCCCCCCCCCCCCCCCCCCATTACTGAAAGCATGGCAATTTATAAAATATTAATAACGTCTTTTTTTTGTGTGCCTACCATGTTGTTCTTTATATTCAAATGTGGCAGTGGAAAGTGTGAGAGGAGACATGCGTTTTTTATGTGTGCCCGGTGTGTGCAAAATGTTCTTACAACAATAACAAGAACGTTTTCAACAAATACTGTTACTCCTTGCCAAATTAAGTCATTTGTTTGTTAGTGGGTTGTAACGAATGTTTTATTAGTTGTTTGTGAAATATGGATGTTTAAGTTAATTAGGGAGTGAGGAGACGTTATAATTATAATGCTTAATGTCCCAGAATACCACGGTCACAAGACCACTAGAAAGACACTAATGCAGAAAATAAAGTGTGAAAAAAAAGTGTTTTTATTGCAGATTTGACATTAATCTGACACCTCTTGCTTCTTTGTTTACTTGCAGTTTGCTAAAGGGAGTAATGAAAAACAAATTAGATAACAATCTGCACCAAGCGAACAGTTTTACTAGAAGTAAATGTTTCCGGATTTGTTATTTCCGAGCTTATATCCTTTTTTCATTTTGCTCGTATCCGTTACTGCCAGCACATTTTTATAAGACACTTTTATATTATGCTTATTGAGTGTAGCTTCTCAATCATATCTTATTATTCTCATGATGATCCTGAGGCCTGTAGGTTGACATTTTCACTTTAGTGGCTCTTGAATTTGATTCTAAAAAAGCATCTGCCTTGTTCCTGTGTAATTGCTGTGCAGTCAGAAAGTGGGAGTAGATTTGTACTCTTTGTAATTTTGGCTTCCTCTGGGATGTCATCAACATTTCTTTTTATAGGAGTGTTTAGTTTATAGCAGCTATTACGATCCATTGTGTGATTTCAATAAGCAAGCGTTCAAAACGATGAATCTTAAGAGCTGTTAGCATCTCTGCTTCACAAGCTGTCAACTGTCCACTCGCTGTATCGCCCAAGGAGGACTGAAATAAACCAATGGGGCGGATCTTAGTCATGACTGGTGGATCTCTGTGCCGATCAGGGTTCAGTGTAGAGGGAATCAATGTAACAAGCCTGGGAAACCTGCCATGTAGACCTAACCACAACTGGCCTCCACTAAAAAAGCCCATTAACATTAATGAAAGATGGTTTTTAAAGCTTCTTCAGCAATCAAGACAGACAGGATTTATGAAATGAATGGCCTGCCATTAAGAATCATGATTATCATTAGCCAGGTCCACACAATAGATTGGTGAGGGATCAGTCAAAGACTTTGAATTCAAGCCTTTCACTACCAATTCATTGATAGATGGCTCTCATCTTCATTTTTTTTTTTTTGCAATGGGAACGTTCTAAGTGAAGTTGAATGCTGTTTACTGTAGTAGGCTTGTCCTTCTGGAAAGATCCTACTTTAAAAAAAACTTTCACATTTTTTTAATTGTTACAATAATTTTGCAACGTCTTTGCAGCAGTAATCCTACAGCAATGAGAGCAAGAAACTGGGACTGCGCAATTTTATGGAATGTGCTGCACATGTTCCTTGCCAATTAATAAAGAGTTGTCAATTTACATGTTACTATGTTTTATGGATAGGCCATTTACGATAATTTTTTTTACCACCTGTATTATCATGGTGATTATCAGTAATTTTTTGGGAAAAAGCAGATGTAGATTTTCTGAATCCAAGTAAATTAGTATATTAACATTATATCACTTGAAATTTAAAGTTATGAAATTGTATTATAAGTAAAACATATATGTCATCTTGCAATACCTGAAGGGCCAGTCACACAGCCGATCACGCACGAATAACTCACAAATCACGCACAGATTGGGTTTGTGCGTGCTTGTGCGTCGAGAAATTGACCACGAGGCTTGCCATTGTTCCACGAACATTCGACCATGCCCGACGCATAAGCACTGATGGCCGACGCGTGTCCCGCGCATAGTCACGCATACTCGACGCATAAACTACGCACGCCGACTCATGAATAACGTCAGAAAAATTTTGAACCGTTCGAAACTCAAAATCACGCACAAACCGCCTTCGACACACATCCACTTACAATCCATGTTCGTTCCACCGATGAAATACGCATACGACGCACGTTCCGCGCAGAAACGAAAATCTGTGCGTAATTCGTGCTTTTTCGCTGTGCGACTGGCCCTTTAAACACTGGTACTATATTTTGTACAGTGAACCACAGCTGCCGGTTTTGTACCATAAATATAACAATATTCTGCGCACCACAGTTATTATAATCACTACCTATTTGCTTTTGCCATGATACTTTAATTTACACTGAACTTGGGGCTTAAAAAAAAAAAAGTTTCCATATTGTTAATTATGACTTTACTTTTAACATAAGCATTTAATCACTGTTTAAATAATAAATTAATGTGAAATGATAAGTTAAGCTCTTAATAGATCTTTGATTGATACAGGAGGGATATGTGACTGCTGAACAGTACGTTCACGAGTCTCATAATATGTCATGGACAGCACAGACAGTGCTCTATAAATCTGTCTTGAAGGTGTCATGATCATTTTTCCTATGCTTAATGCTAGCACTTCCTCTTCATGTTGTGTCTGTTTTAGCAATTAACCTCTTAATCAGTTGGTATCAGATGACTGCTGGGGTTATGCTACTGAACTGAAGTGCTTATCGCTTATATTATGTTTCTGTGTGTCAATCAACGTTATGTCTTGTGCTGCTGAGCTCAGTTATCTCAATATATGTTATCTCAATATGGTTTAAAAGAAAAAGCCACCAAGCATTCCTCTCTCTTCGTAATTTTCTCTTTTTCAGTCCAATCTTTTTTTACATGTTACTCTTTTTACCGTGTTTCTCATTCCCCCAATCCTCAGAAGTCATTACAGTGCTGTGGAGTTGTGTAATGGAGACCGCGGTTATCAACTTAATGAATTCTGCCCAGTCGCCTCCATTTATTGTGCTCCCTCTCAAAAGTTACATTGTGTGTTTGTACGTTGGATTTGGCTGCACACGTACTCAATACAAACCTAGGAATCACCCTGAGCATGACATGATTTTTTATTTTATTTTTTTTAAAGGAAATGCCATCTACAGGTTTTCGAAGACCGTTTTCTGAGTAAAACCATAGATTCAGACATTTGTTGATATTTTACATGGATTTTAATTGGATTTAACTGTGTAGCAGGGCTGGGTGATATATATTGAATATTCATTTTATGACAATTTTAATGTACTTTGTGCTCACTACATTTCCCGAAGACTGTCATCAGTAGGGATCAGGATTTTTGTAGCCGATAACGACTTCCAATTTCTTGTCATGATGATTAGCCAATATCGATCCTGATGTCTCCACCCCCTTCCTGTTTCCTTCCGTGTGCTTCCCTTGTCATCCTTTTCACCTGTCATGTCTTCTCTTGTCTTTGTCAGTTGTAAGCGATGTTAGCTGTGTGTGTGTGTGGATGTTCTCCATGTTTCTCCTTCTTTGATGTCTGTAGCGATCTACTTTTTTTGCACAAATGTGCCTATTTGTTTTGTTTTGTTATATCTAAAGGGCCAGTCACACAGCCGATCACGCACGAATCACTCACAAATCAAGCACAGATTGGGTTTGTGCGTGCTTGTGCGTCGAGAAATTGACCAAAGTATTCCACGAACATTCAACGCACGGCAGGCGCATGAATCACTGACGGAGCGCGTCCAAACACGCACGCTTCGCGAACGTTCCACGTACAAGCACTTTCAGAATCCACATTGTCAGTGGATGTTAGTGGAATGAACGTGATACGTGCGTGGTTCATGCGTGATATGAAGGTGGGTTGTCAGTGTACGGACTTGGACGTGCGCGGTTTCGAACCAGTTCCGACGCATTGGTTTCGAACCAGTTCCCAGCACTGACGGCCGACACGTGTCCCGCGCATAGTCACGCATACTCAACACATAAACTACGTACGCCGACTCAAAAACTCAATCACGCACAAACCGCCTTCGACGCACATCCACTTACAATCACTGACGGTCCATGTTCGTTCCACCGACAAATTACGCATACGATGCACGCTCCGCGCAGATCTGTGCGTAATTCGTGCGTGATTCATGCGTTTTCGCTGTGTGACTGGCCCTTAAAGTATTTTGTTTCTGTTTATAATAAAGAGAGATATCTTTTTCTTTCCTGCCCTCCTCGCCTTCATCATCCCAAACCACAACGCATTACACAAGCTTTATAGAAGTGATATGTAAGCTCTTGGTTGACTGTCACTCTTAACTCCTTTCACCCGTTTTTAACGATTTCACATTATTTCAAGTAGCATACTTAAAGGTTATGGCTTACAACGCTACAAAACAACTACAACAAAAAAAACAAGGTATCATCAAGCACATGGTCTCATTTGATAGAAAACCTGGATAGGAAATAGAATTTTTACTGGAAAGCAATAAAAAAGTTGACATCTTACTGATATGCGATTTTTAGATTTTATCTTTATTATGAACATAAATAGACCATGGTGAACCTATAGACAAGTTGTGAGCCCTGTTTAAATTCCAGGTAGTTAAATACAACCTTCATAAAAGTTCAGCATAAATGTTACAGCCGCTCATCACTGGCACTGTCATAGGTGATCCGTTGATAGGTGATCAGAGCAGTACTCCGTAGGCTAGACAGTCCCGGTCCCTCGAAGGATGCAGCCTCTGAATTGGGATACCGCTATAGAATGTGATTATCGGACAATCGGCCTAGTCTTTAGATTAATTTTGCTGTCCTTCCTTGTATGAGAGCTTCAAGATGGAGGTGTTTTGATAGTCTCTGTAAACTAAAGAAACAAAGTGATAGTTCTATTCATTTTAATGATTGATTATTGATTGCTATTAGAATGTGAAGAGACTTTTAACCAGTATAACAAAAATGTCTCACACTTTAGTTTGAGGAACACATATACACTATTAACTCTGACTTATGCCTCCATAAACACCTAATTATTGCTTATTAATAGTTAGTAAGGTAGTGGTCATAGTGGTTACGTTTAGGTGTTGGACAGGGATTATGGGATGTTGAATATGATCATGCAGAGTAAGACATTAATATGTGCTTTTTAAGTATGCTAGTAATTTGCAAGCTATTAGCTGAATTGGTCACCAAACAAACGTGTTACCCAAATATGTTTATAAAACATTGCCTACCCTAACTTTAATTGAAAATAGCCCCCTTTTTAATGCCACCATATTTATGAAATATTGTTAAAAGGCTAAAAAGTTGTGAAATATGATTATTTTAGCTATAATGGCCAGTCCTATTATGCTGCTATATTTTGTTATTGGGGTGGTAGCCATATTGGCAGTCTCCAGTTTCAGTTGGCATCCAGCAACAAGGTTTCTTTCTTTCTTTCTCAACCTCTTTCTCTCTCTCTCTCTCTCTCTCTCTCTCTCCTTTTTCTCTGCTGTGTAGGTTGGGGTTTTCTTTGGCAGACTTGGACCATAGCTCGTTAGACTGAAAGAATGCACTACTTTAATTAATGATATGTAAATATCTTTCAGTGGGCTGCATTTGCATATTAAGAGAGATTTGCGGAATCTGTGGAGTAATATATTTTAATTAGGGATTAATTAAAAATAATGGGAATTTCATTTTGCCTGGCAGGTTGGTTTGTGCTCCAGCACGCGTCTGGCACATTCGCCTGACTAAATACCGGCCTCCCACCTCCAATCAGCTTCCTTTATCTCTCTACTGCTCTTTAAGGTCATATTCTTTATTTTCTGGCTTTCTTTCTTTCCCACTTCTTATCCATCTCGTCATCTCTCAAACCCTTTTCTTTCCATTCTCTCCATATCTTCGTATGCATCTCATATAGACACATGTTCTGTAAGGTTTCAAAACGAACTCTCAGCTCTCTGAATGAGACAATAGACAATTATAACATGATAATGGTTTAACTGGTTTGCAGTGTGACTCACCTTCCATCCCTCCATCCATTTATTCTCCCTTTCTGTGCTCTCCCTTTCTCTGTCTCTCTCTCTCGCTCTGTATTTTTCTCCTGAAGGATAGGGAATGACTCTCAGACACGGAACACTAGTTGTGTTGGCAATTATGTTAATGGGCTGCCATTAGGCTGTGGTGCTGTATGAGCGATCGGGGAGTCGAGCTGGCATGGTGGGAGAAAATGATCACAGCCTCCGGGCCTCCTTGATACAGCTCCAGCACCCTCATTTGCATAGGATAACCCCTCCCACTGGCAAAAGCATCACCCCGTTTCCACGGTACGGGGTGGAATTTGCACGGGCCAGGTGACGCTCCGCTACATGGGTTTTGACGCACATGTGACAGGCGTCGGACATGATGTTTGCTCCTGTAGCCAGATGGGAGCGTAACCCAAAGCAGAGGCCTACTGAGGGAGTTTTATAGCGGTGGCGGAGTGGTTCATAACATTTCTGAAACATCATCATAACGTTGGCTTGGCGGCGTAATGAGGACATAATGAGGTCTGTTATTACCAGAGGCCAGCTGAAAATCCCTCCACACTCATTGTTCCCGTTTGCGACTGTACCGTGGGCTAGAGATTGGGCTGGTGTGGTGCATCCGTGACGCAAATCGTATGTGTGTGTGTATGTATATATTAGTATATCTCACTAATACTTCATTTTGTCAATGAAGCTTTTTGAGAAATCTTTTTTTTAGATATTTTAAAATACTGACATATGTTTAGTCATGTGATATCTATGGTTATGCTACTCCCATTGTTGTGCCTGCTAATTACTTTCATAGTGTTAAAGTATAAGGCCCCGTCCACACGGAGACGCGGATCACTGCATCCGCATACATTTCTTATCGGATTGGCGTTCCGTCCACACGCATCCGGCGATTTGGGAGTATTGTGTGTATTGTGCCAATCCGTATATTTTTTGTTTACCAATGATGTCATCACATCACGTGTCGGCTGCGTCACAGTAACAGCAACAGTGTTGCCAGATTGGACTGAAGATTCCAGCGCAGCTACAACTTAAAACCCTCCCATTTAAAAAAATACCAGCCCAAAGTGCGTACTCTTATAAATAATGAAAATGTTGAGTGTTTTTATGCATCAAAAACCATCCCAAATTTTATCAACCAGCCCAATGCATTTTTTCCCGGTCTGACGTGACAAAGAGGTAAATAGCAATCTGGCAACACTGAACAGCAACAACAACGCGCATGCTCAAAGTCTTCTTCTCTGTGTATAGTTTATTATCTGTGGCAGAATTACAGCGCCCCATACTGGTCTGGCATATAAACTACACTGGATTCAGTCGGTTTAAGTGGTATCGTGTGGATGCTGATATTTTTTTTTGAACGAGGAAAAAAAAGATTGGATAAGGAACACGCCGGCATCGTGTGGACGTGGCCTAAATGTACCTTTGTATAATCTTCATATTACATTCCTGCTTAGATGACAGAAAATGTACTCGCAATTGCTGTGTCCTTCAGCAAAACATGATAATTGCGTTCTAGACTGTATGATTTTGAGTGTAACCTGGGCGCAACAGTGAGTGATGGGGTATTTTGCTAATAAAATGATCGTGCCAGAAGATTAGCTTGAGAACTTTATTATGTCTTCTCTCTATTGTGAGCTATTATTACGTTTTATGTATGTCCAGTAAGGTGATTTAAGCATTTTCACTGTGGATGTGCATCATTTTGAATATGATTGAAAATGCTGATCTGGTCTGCGAGAATTTTGAAACGAAAATGCCGTTTTCATATGTATCCAGGGATATGTCATTGTATTCCTTGAATGCAATGTAAGTCGCTTTGGATAAAAGTGTCTGCCAAATGCATAAATGTAAATGTAATGTAGACAATAGCTTTAATCTCAATTAATTGCAAATTAATATTTGATGAGAAGAGTGAAGCGCTGAAATGAAGACAATTTAAAAACATTAGATTAATGTGGCACATATAGACATGACAAAAAGTGGCTTAAGAAGTCAATATGCCTATATGGGTTGTTTCATTTCCATATTATTGAACATAAACCGGATCTACTGTCAACAAAATCCATTCAGTCCATCTGAAGGAGATGTAAGGCTGCTTCACATAGACCAATCAAAACCACACTTTCTGAAGATCACCGTCTCATTTACTTTTCATTTACACTAAACAATTCACACTAACCGTAACAAACATATTGTTTGCCTAGTGTTAGTCTATTGTTAACTACCATAGTTAAATATTGGTTTATGTTCATATTTAGATGAATGTTTTTGGCCTTTGCAAACTGTTATTGCTAAGCTACAAAGAAAATCATTATGACCTTTATGACTTGTCTTCTCCTAAATTCAAAAGGTTTCATTTATATAATGCAAGTCAGTGGGGTCCAGAACAATATTGGACCCCATTAATTTCCATTGTGTGGACAAAAAAAAGCAAACAAACATGGTTGACATTTTTCAGAATATTTTCTTTTGAGATCTACTGAAGATCATACAGGTTTGGAATGACATGAGGATAAATAAATAATGATCAAATATTCATGTTCGGATGAACTATCCCTTTAAATGTGTTTATTTTATAGCACTAATTCTACTAATATTTACCATATTAGATTTTGCAGGGATATCGGAACTGCCATCCAGAATCAGGACAATCATGACATCTAGTATTGGTATCATGCCACCCTCTCTTTCTCTCCAGTGGAGACCATCAGTGCTGACTGCTCGTTTGGTCTTTCTCTGTCTGATCTCACTGCTGCAGATAAGAGTACCCCACCCCCACACCAGTTCACTTCATCAGCAGCACACGTGTGTGTGTGTGTGTGTGTGTGTGTCATGGTTACAGACTGACTGACTCTTTCTCCATCTCCTCAATATTCAACATTAAGCCTTATTGTCTGTTCCTGCTGTGAGAAAGTCACTAAATCAAATCAGACACCTTGTTTTATTTAAACCACTTCGTATTTTTAAAATGAACTAGTCAGTGAGTTGTCTGAATGACTGGTTGGTCGCATGCAGAAGCGAATCTATGATCACACAGGTTAAGGGTTATGTCTAAAAGACACTATCTGATGTGTTTGTTAAAGTGCAATTACACCGACTACAATTAAGAATGAATGAATCAAACTTCTCTAGAATGAACCATTTCTGACATGGTTTCATGCATCATACTGTATGTAGGTTATAGTATCACAAGACACAGATTGTGTGCTCCACTGTCTTCTCCTATTTGGAGTTGCCAAATTGTATTCACAATGCACTGTTGGTTTCTTAATTTTTTTTAATGTATTTATATTATTAATTATTGAAAAATAATGCACTCCTGAGATGGTAATACACCCATAGCACAAGATGATTCACTGATCTAATATGATAAGTCTTCTTATTCTTAAAAATAATGTTTATATAAACATTGTTACAGTTGTGTTATGTATATAAATATATTTTTTTACAGAATTCTTTGATGAATAGACTAAAATTGAATTAAGTCTTCACTGAATCTTGTGATCAGTTAAAGGCATCCTTAGAGAATGAAAATATGAATTTTTTAAAATAAAATAACACACACACACACACACACACACACACACACACACACACGCACGCACACGTATTATATAAACAAACATTTATGTTAGATCCGATTACTCATGATTTATCAGTTTGACAGCACTAATACATTTATATATGCACTTTTTAAATGAAATTTTTTGGCACATTTTTATAATAATGTCATAATGATTTTGATGTAAATTTGATGTAATCTGCCATAAATTCAATATATTGCGTTCAACTTTTTTTAACTTGTTCTTGGAATGTTATGGCTGATTGCAAAAAAAAAAAAAAAAGGCACAACAGAAGTAAACTGCACCTCCAGATTCATCCCCTTTTAAGCACAGACACAAATATTGTTCTTGTTCTAATCATTAGTTGACCTCCATAACTGACAAGAGGCTTGTTTAGTAGTCCACCACTCTACCACTTTTCAGTAGTGATTTCAAAATTTCTCTTTTGTAGCATTTCTGTCATCCAGTGGAGTCTTATCTCTTTGACTGTATGTGAGCAGCCCTTCTCTCGCTCTCACTCTTTTGTGTATGTATAAGGTAGAGTCAGAGTGCTGATATTATTGATCCTGGCCTTCAGAATTCATTACACCGCTGCGCCACATCTTTATTTATGCCCCTGCTCGGCGCTCTCCTCTCCTCTTTCTCTCCTTTCACATTATTCTTTTATTATTTCTTTACCGCCACCTTATCTGCTGTATTTGGGCCTGGATGAGACCTGCCATCTTTAGGCACTGCCGGCGGATTTGATTGGAGAGATATCTCAGGCCTGGGGGCGGGAGGGGGGATATTAAACACCCCACCCCCACCAGAACACAAGACTTCTCCATCCGACCCCCCCTTATTATTCCAGAGATCAGAGACTGTGGCTGCGGAATGGCCCGGCAAGGCCTGGTTAGGTTGCGATACCGGGGACGTGACTGTTATGCTGATGGAGGCAGTGGATCAATAATTTAGGCCTTGGCCTTAATGGTAGCGTTAAAAGCTCATACGTCTGGAAGCCCGCAGGCTAGGCTGCTTAAAGGTGCAGCGCAGAATGAATGGACTTTGACGTAAAATCCTTCATAAGGACGAATGAGAGACAGTTTCCTTTCAAATGTGTTTTTGAACTGCTTGTTTGAACCACTCCATTGGTATATTCAAATCCAGGCGCGCATTATCGTATATGTCAGCATTGTGCTCCTCAACGCGCTCCTACCGTGGAGTCTTTAACACGTTTATGCGAGCTTTGTTTTGCCGCTAATCCTTTTTAAGACCTGATCCACCTCTTGGTCTTATTGATTCGCACAAAGCCGTACTCGTATCCACACATCCCGGAAGAACAAAGAGGCCCGGTGAACGAATGCGCTTAATCTGTCTTGCTCTCTTGTTTCTTGCTCTCTGTCTGTCTTGTCTGTCTTTTTGCCCTGTCTTTCTCTCCTTCTCAGCCTTAAGGCGATACACACCACACACTCAGGATTTGGACATCCATTGATTTGATTCAGGGACATTAACGTCAAGGCCCTGTGCATCTTGCCAAATCCAAGAGCCAAGCCAAGCTTTCTATTCCCCAATGGCTGCATTCAAGCACCTCATCTACTCATCCAGCCCTCCCTCCTTCCTTCCTTCCCTCCAACGTTCATTCTCAACCTCTTTCTCTCTCTCTCTCTTGCGCGCTTCTCTCACTCGATCTCCCCCCTTCCCTTCAGGGGTGGATATATTAGATATAACCAATTCAATTTTATGCAGCCAGGACAGACTCCCCGAGGACATAAATACACACATTTTTTAATACACTCCACACCAGGAAAGGCCCATCCGCCACAGCCGCGGGCTGCACTGGGTCCCCTCACACTCAATTATTAATGTAACGACTCTGCGACTTAATTAAATAATAAAGACAGTGTGGCCCTGCAAAGGAATGGAACAAGGATGGCTCATGTATAATGGAGCGCCAACACCCGCAGATACGGCCCTCTGCAAGAATAAAGAGAAGGGGGTAAACAAATAAAAGCTTGCAGGATGACCTAAAGTCTGCTACTGACAGGTTGTTAGCCTCCGAAGAGCTGAATGATTTATTAAATAAATATACGCTCAAGGTATAAATGGATATTAGCTTCTGTTTAAACAAACTTGGGTCTGGGCGATGTTCTGAGGGCTGTATTAGATGGGGCAAGAGGTATGAATGTGGTGTGGAAATTGTTGTACACGTTAATATGTGGTGGGAGGGCTGAAATACAATTACTGAATAGGGTTGTGCACAACTGGTCAGTGGGTTGGTTGAATGAGTAGTCGACAAATTTGTCTCAAGGAAACATAGTGTAATTATTTTTACACATAAGGATGAATGTAGGACAGTTAATGGATTTCTCATTGAGAATATGAATCATATCCACATTGGAGTGTAGCCCTCATAATTGTGAGTTGTCCGGCCGTTGATTTGACAGCTGGAGTGCAGGTTATGACCTCAGGTCAGGAGTCAGCAAATCACCCCTTGGACTGAAGTGGAGAACCGGCACTCCAGGCAAATTCATTTCTTTACGGTGAAATCCCACATTTCTGCCCATTATGGATGAGTGCCACCTCAAAAGCACAGCGCAGGAAGTGCTGGGGAGTTGATGTGATCAAATGTGACGTTATCTTTTACTTCTGTTTCATTAAATTCGGCTGAGATTGCTATCCCTGAAGATTAGCTCTCAAATGAGAAATCCCTTTGGCCTCGGGGATGAAAAAAAAAAAGAGTTCAAATTCACCGTCAGAGCCCCAAAGCTCTGTTACTGTTGCTCGTGCCTGGTTTATCGAGTAATTAATTATTCAAATTCGTTCTTAAAGAGAAGTCACATTTGGAGAGGCTTATTCAAAAGCAGATGCCTTTTTAGCTAATGGTAGGCAAGCCCTACCATTAGCTTGAAAAATAGGGCCATTGTTTCTGTTGACTTGGTGGTGTGCTGGGGATGAATAATGGTGACAAACTGAAGTGTTTCAAATGGGCGAATTTAAATGAATGGCTCCTAAGAGCAGGAGCAGTTGACAATATGTCTATGTTAATACTCCTGTGGAGCAAAACAAATGTTTGGGTTTGGATGTGAAACACAGGAAGCTTGTGTACAGCTGGAATGATTGAATCTATCCGAAGTAAATCTTCCAGGGTTGGAGATGTTCATTTGAGACGGGGAAAAACGGAAACACGCAACAGCATGTCGCTGTGGTTTGAAAACGCAAATCTATGAGTTATTTAAAAGGCTTGAGGTTAAACGGTCTTTTTTCTACCAAAGAAAATTCCAGTTCTTGACATTTTGAAAGTCCTAGATTTGTAGGGATAGCTCAATAGCTAAAGCAACAGCAACAGTTTTCACCTCAGTCATTCAGCATTTATTGATTTATTCAACCGGTGTATTTATCCAGTTACTCACTTTCGAATCCTTCCTGTGCTCAAGAACCTGCTTGACTTTTGGTGCCAAATCTTGCCGAAACAAACCAAGTGACAAATTAATTACCCCATTTCATTTTGCCAGCATGCTGTAATCATTCATACAGGAAATGGAAAAGTCTATGAGGGCTAAAATTGCCCCTTTCCCCACCCCCCCTTCTTTTCTTTCTTCCCTTTCTGAAATGGACTGTGGCTGGCCGAGGGGGTTATTTATTTTCCTCATTCTGCGCTCAGCTATCCTGGAGTTGGCAGAGTGATTTTGTAGAATTGAAACATTATAGACTGTTACTGTCAGAGTGTTAAATGTGATATATAGACCTGGGGGGTGTTGGAAGAGGTGTGTGTGTGCGTGTGTGGGGTGGTTGTTGGGTTGTGTAACGGTCTGGAGCGGGGTGCTCATGGGAGAGCGAGGCCATCCAGCATATGAGCTGGCACGGCAATGTGGCGAGAGGTAATGGCTTAAAGCAGCCTGCTGGAACAGACCGTTTGAGTGCGCGCACGCGGAGAAGAGCCGGCGTTAACCCCTCAATGCCATTCCCTTTTCACGTGTGGCTGAAGATGCACAGACACCAGGAGTGTTTGTGTGCCAGCCAGCCAGAGCAGAAGCACATCGGCAGGCAAGCGGGCATCCTGACAGCAGCCACTGATCTAATGAGGGCCTAGGATGCAATGAGATGTCTGCCCAGACTAGCACTTCTTCTTTGCCGTGCAAGTGCTTTATACACTGACATTTACCAAAACAGTGGGACACCTGTGGTCGCGGTTCATCACCTGCTTAAGAACGAAGGTAAAAAAGAAGCTCACTGACATTTACTAGATTATACTCAGGGATGGAAGTCTGCATGATGAATTTAGTCAGTAGTAGAAGTAAAAAGCAGACGTAATAATTGCGTAATTATAATATTAAATTAAATTATAATAATTGCGACATTGCGTAATAATTCATTAGGATTACTATTTTCCATATGTTAGAATAATAGTAAAGTCATAGTGCTTTGTTTCTCATTTTGTGTTATGTTAAAAAATAGAAAATACAAAAAATTAAAATAAAAAGGAAGCTTTTGAAAACAGTTCAAGTAGATCATCCGGACACGTACTATTTATCTTTGACCATCTGCTGGGTCAAAAAAGAAGTTTACTGTTAAAAAGTTTAGGAGCTTTTTTCATGTGTTTGAAAGTATTTGATTATTCTTTTATCAAAGATACAGTAAAATATTATTACAGTTCAAAATACATTTCGTTTGAATATGTTTTAAAATGCATTTCATTCCCGTGACGGCAAATGTGACTCACTCCAAACCTTTAAACGGTAATTGTAATGTTTTTAGATAATGCGAAATATGAATTCAAGAGTGTCTGAACTTTAAGATTTAGTTAATTACTCATTCTAATCCTCATGTCATTCCAAACATCTTCAGAACTCAAATTAAGATCTTTTAATAAAAATGCTTTTTGATAATCCTATATAATTTCTTGACGTGCGTTTTCTTTCATATCCATTTTATCTTCAATTCAATCTGGTCTTTTCTTTGCCTACTCTAACAGTACTATTAGTCCAACGAACTACAGTAGTTATAGATCTAAATTAATTTCACATTCAATTCCCATTCAGTTCTGAGTGAATTCTGTTTTGTGAGTCCTTCCACAATACAAACCTGAAGACAGATCGACACGGCAAAAAGGAGCCTATTGGACAATGTGCTGGACCAATTATTCTCTCGTTGACAACCTGCAAAACCATTTTTTTATGGCTGATTGAAACATATAAAACTTTACTGCATTCAAGGAAAAGGACTCATTTTTGCATAGCTTTCCGAGGGCCATTTTTGCATAGCTTTCCTAGCCCCAAGCTTTTATATGATCTCGGTTATTGCCCCTCTGTGACATTTTAAACTTTATTGAACAAGACTTTTAAATCTGTGGGCAGTATATAAAAATTGAGGAATTTATTGCTTTCTCCCGTGGATGAGGCACGGGGCGTACCGAGGGCGTCAGCAGCACTGCACTTCTGTCAAGCGAGAGTCTCGCTAAACCTGACGGTCAGGTAATTCATTCATAAATATGCGTTCTAAACACTGGGGTTTCATGGCGGATAAGACATAATGCTGTTTATTTTCATCGATTCACCCTGCTCTTGATGTCATGTAGCATTTTACTACCGTGATAATGTTTCCATGGCTACCAAGGCCATTACTGCTCAATCTGGCTGTCCTCCGTAATGGCTGAGAAAGCTATTATAAACCGTAGGCCAAACTCCCTCGAAATAACCTATACCATTCGAGACATACCCAATATCACCTCTGTTTCCAAATTCGCAGGAATGTAGCGTCCTCTTTTCAATTAGCACTGTATTATTTAAAATGTGTTTTATCTCACATGAAGTGTAGTCCTCTTTTATGTTTCTGAACTGAATTAACTGCCTCCCAATGAATATTAATCACATCGCTGCTTAAAATGAAGAAGTGTCTCAGATAACACTGCTATTGAATATTGGAGCTGTGCACAGATGAAAGCCTTGGGACCAGATTGAGCGCTGAACAAAGATCAATTAAGCTGAATAAATGTGATAGAAGTTAAACAAGGAAAATGAATAAAGACCTTCAGAGACGACACAAAAACCCTCATCTTTAAACACGGTGTATGTACATCTCAGACACAAGGAGGTAGAGGCGCTGGGAAATATATACTAGCTAGTCTCCTGAAAGGTGTTCAAACACTGTTTTCATCGCAATTAAAATTGGGTGTCCATCAGGGCCTATCTGTCTTTGTGTGGCCCCATATGTTTGGGTGCTGATACAGTGCGGATTATTCTGTTTGGGAGGCCGATAACAGGCTGTTTATAACCTTGGCACAGAGCAGAGGCTAATCTGGCTAGAGCACATTTCCCCTCAACCCTTCTGATAAAGGCTAGCTGGCTCTGACACAGAAGTTGGAAAGAGACAGAAGCACATACCTGCCGGAAAAAGCTATATCTATTTTGACCTATAAGAATAAACCCTATTTATTGTTTTATTCATTTTTTTCAGTCTCTCACATACTAGTTCAAAATGTGTACTTTTAGAATGACTGAAACTGAAAATAAATTTTTCATTTCTTTATTTCTTTAAACATCAGCATCTTCAATATGAATTATAATTTATGAGCTATTTATATATATATATATATATATATATATATATATATATATATATGAATCATTTATTCAACAAAAAATATCAAAATATCAACAAATTATTATTATTTAAAATGAAACCTTTCCAGGTATAGAGTTATATAATTAATAGCTGTTCTAAACCACAGCTTCTTTGGACTTTTTGCTTTGTTATTATCATAAACATTTTTGGTAGGATTTAAAAAAAGAAAATACTTTTTTGTATAAAAATATAATAATGGGGACTGTTTGTATCCTCATTTACAATAATACAAGTAAATTATATATATTATAAGATAAAAAAAAAAAATTAAATTCTAAATACTTAAGAATTGTTATGCATTTTTAGTTTACATTAAGTATTTGTGGTAATAGTTTGAATACTTGGAAAATTCTCAATTAAATGCAAAGCATTAGTGGTCTCCATTGTATGTCATTTGCTTGTCAAACCTTTGTTTTCATTAGTTTATAGTTATAGTATGTAGTCATATAAACGTGTCCCAAAGTGCTTCAAAAAGAGCCCTCTCCTGTGCTTATTTTTACTTTTAGAGAAGGTCAAAGCCCAACCTTGGTAGAAGCCCATGTGAGTTTAACATAGACAGACTCAAATTAAGAAGTCCAGGTTCACAGAGCTGAGAGTGTGAGAGAGATGGAGCTCATAAAGCCCCTGAGCCAAAGCACAGTCATGCTTTGTAACCACCGCCCCCATACAGCAATGTCCCGGAGAGCCCCAGAGTCAACAATGAGACTCTGAGCGAAGGCCTGTCTGCCCATCTCTCTCTCTCAACTTCACCAGCAGGGAGAAATTACAGCCAGTCCCAGCCACTGAGGCAAGTATCTTAGTCTCTGGAGGCAACTCCCAACTAGGTCAGACTCATAATGTAATCCCACCATCTCTACCCTTAACCAGCTGTACGTGAGGATGGAGAAGATGAAGCGAAACCTCCCACTCCCACAGCATATTTCAGCTTCTCGCCTGCAGCGCTCTTACAAAAATCCTATTTCTATATTTCCTAGTGTCAAAATCGGCATTCATTATCATGCTAATGTCTGCGCTGGCCCAGATCATACCAAGTGCCACTGTGGCACGCTTAAATCATTTTGTCAAGTTCTCTGTTTTCCATGTGTCATTTTGTTTTCATTTCAAATGTTTTACCTATGAAATAAATTGTCATTAAAATGTAGAAAATCGTCTAGGTACATCAAACATTTACCTTGTAATACAAACATCTGTCCTTTAGAATCTGTCATTTTAATTTCACATTTTAAGAACAATCCCTTAGAATAGTATACCTATACAGATTATACAAGTAGAATTAAGTAAAAAAGATTGCTCTTTTGTAATTAATATTATATATTTGACACTAAATATGCTTTTTGCATGTATTTGTCAGCTGCTTTTACCCGTGTTCCAATCTTTAAAGTATACCACCCCATTCCATCTTTAAAGCACATGTTCCACAGTGGAAATAAGCCTTTGGCTAAGTTGTTTTAATTCATCTTTGATATTTTCACCATAATATCTTTGACATTTGACGTTTTCACTATAATAATAATTGTATGAATCAAAAATAAAATCTAATGAAATAAAATCTATTTTATATTTATAAAATATATATACAAATTATATATATATATATATATATATATATATATATATATATATATACACACACAAGTCCAGTCTAGTCATATCAATACCCTAGTAAAAGCTGATTTATTTAATATGGAGCAGGTTGCCTCATCGGCTTCATTTTTTGATCGCACGACCAACCAAAAACGAGACACTTTATCTCTGTAAAATGCTTTTCATCACTCTTAGAACAAATGAATCATTGATATATAGGGGTTTAATGGTCCACAAAATTCACGGTTTGGTATGTACCTTAGTTTTTAAGTCACGGTTTGGTTAAATTTTGGTACAGTTAGGGGGAAGAAATGCAAAACAAAATGTTGTTGTTGTTTATTATTAAGATTTATAAACATCAAAAATTTACTTTTTTATAAATACACAGTTTTAAATAAAATGCCTGCTTGGTTTAAACTAAATATACAAAAATAAGATAGAAGAGCTCTCCAATAAATGAAATCATTCTTAAATAAATGAACATATAAAAAGTAGTTAAACAATTTTTTATATAATGCACAGCATTAACAATCCCAGCTTGTAGGCCAGCTCAGTTTTCTTTTCTTTTATAAGAACCTAACTTTTCCACACAATTGAATATGATTGTAGATCCGTTTTGGCCCGATCTGAACTATTGAGAGGATGTTTAAACGACAAAGGGAGCAGAGTTCACTCGTTTTTTTCCCCTCGTAGCAGTGATATTCACATTCACGTTAGCAAGTTTGACATGTTACTGGA
The DNA here is from genome assembly GCA_037043235.1 of Rhodeus uyekii. Lineage (NCBI taxonomy): Eukaryota > Metazoa > Chordata > Actinopteri > Cypriniformes > Acheilognathidae > Rhodeus > Rhodeus uyekii. The sequence continues at coordinate 93,078 of JAWRVZ010000016.1, forward strand.
AACATACCCAATCACAGAGCAATGTCTGCACACTGCTTTTGTCTTATCCACCTGTCTTTGTCTTGTGTCGTAATTCACTGGGAAACCAAAGTGTTCCAAAACAGGAGACCTTAATGATCAGGGAGGGTCTTCAAGTTCCGGTTTCTCATGGTGAAGTTCACTAGCCAGGCTAGGCTTAGTGTGGTGTATGTGTAGTGCGCTCAAAGTGCAAGGTGGAGACTAAACAAACTTGCGGTCCAGCACATGTTTATGTGGGAACTCGGATTTGAAGTAAGTTTCGCTTGCGAAACAAGACGACTACTTTTAAAGTTGCATTCGGTACACATGTGCACTGTACTGAAACGTTTTGGTATAAATATGTTTACCGTTAAACACCTACTCCTATAGGTTTGAAAACTATTACTTTTTCATGATGATTCATACACGCCAATAGGTGTCAGTATAAATCCTGTCAAATAGGCTAGTGCAATATAAACAAAAGAGAACTGTGTGCCTAGCTTTTACAACAAGCCTTCAAAATGCAGGTGCAACGTTTCTAGAGCTACATTTCCAAAGGATGGATCGTCACGTAGCGCTTCTTAACCAGGCCCTCGCCAGATATAGGCCTGTTCATCATGCATAGACCCTGATGAAAGTTGATGAGTAAACAACATGTGTTTCCATTTACTGTACCTGCCTGCAGCCAGAGGGGGGAAAGCCCAAACTTGACTGTGAAAACACTCCCCGCAGGTGTGAAAATAAAAGCCGGGGCTAAAAATACAGTCAGCAGCTGGGAGTTATTTGGAATGGGCTGTGTGCAGAGGAGAGCGCGGCAGTCCAGCTGGGGAGGCAGGTGTGGATGGGCTGACCGACAGAAAGCTGCCTATTTAGTCACACTGCAATCCCTCAAAGCAGATGCCGCGCAAACACGCCTAGCGTTTGCTCAATTTCCTTTTGTGTTGACTCATGCATAGCTTATTTGCAGTGGGCATTTCGGTGAGGGATGGGTTGGGGAAAAAGCTTCTGAGCCAGCCGGGTGAGGAAGGAGAATGACAAATGGAGAGAGCGAAGGAGAGAGAGGCAGAATGAGGATGCTTTATGCGTTCTTAGCGCAATCGACCGGCCCCTGAGCCGAGACTCCGATTCCCCTTGACAGTTATGCACTTCACTGGTTTTTGCATTGAGGCGTTTTCAGACGAAACAGGATTCTCTCTCCTTTTTGTTTTGTGTTTGTATAACATGTGAAGTGCCCTGTATTGTAGCTCTATCATCACCTATCCATTTAGCTATAGTGTCAGACCGCAGTGTCTTTTTCGGGTCAAGCGTGGCTGCTGCTTTGCGAGACTTGCCTCTCATTTTTCATACATATCGCCTCAAGGACAGAAGGAGATGTAAAAATGACCCCCCGCTACTTTCTCTAATGAGTTCATATACAAATGACCTCCTCTCTCTACTTTTGTCTCTTGATTGACAACGGGGGTTCCCTTTGACCCACATGTGCATCTGTTATGTGACCCATATAAGCCAGTAAGATTGAGTGATTGAAGTGTTGTGAACCTTGGGGCGCATTGGTTTGGTCTGGGCCGACTTTTCCTTGAAGCCCAGTCCACGTTCAGCTCATTTGCATGTTCAGGCGTATTCGTTTCTTAACTCGTGGAGTCTGCAGGAGTCCCCGTCTCACTGGGGAGTCAAGTGAGTAACGCTGTTAGCACTAATTAGCAAGATTAGCTGCGCTGCTAATCTCCAACCCAAAACAATCAGAACAGAAAATCCCATGTTGTGACAATTATCTTTGAATATGTGAAAAAATTGGATCACGTTTTTTTTTCAGGGTTCATTCTGTATTCTCCTCAGTGATAAGAGGTTTGGGAAATTAAGGTATGCTGTCTGTTTCTGAGTAAAGATTGTTTTTTCTAAAGTGGTTTTCGGTGTGTTAAAATCAATTACTTGTGTTGCCTGTAAGATTAATCGAGAAACTAATACCTAGTCTTAAAGGTACAGTTCACCCAAAAATTTAAATTCTGTCATGAATTACTCACCCTCATTTTTTCCAAACTGATAAGACTTTTTAAGAAAGGTGTTTTTAATTAAATCTAAGAGCTTTAACTCCCTCCATTGACAGAATACCACTTTCAAGCCCCAGAAAGGTAGTAAACACATCATAAAAATAACCATGTGACTCCAGTGGTTTTCCTTAAATTCTATGAAGTGTTGTGAGTGTTTTGTTGGCACGTCACTTCTTAGAATTGATGTTGAACGAATGAATGGAAGTCTTACGGGTATGAAATGACTTACACACTCTCAGTTGGCCGGAAGAGAGGGTTTTATAGTTAAAAAAGTTTAATATATTTGTATTTTTCTTACACACACCTATCTTTTTGCTTTACAAGACATTGATTCATCAACTAGGGTTGCTTGGATAACCATCATGTTCACTTGTGTTCTTTCTGAAGTGCCAACGTTGGAGGTCCCGTATTTAGAGGATGTTTTATTTTAAAAAAAATCATTGTTTGTTTTACATCTGAAGAAAGAAAGTCACTTGATATGATATGATGTGATGTAAATGATATGATGTAACTGAATCCAATCTGTATTGACTTTCTTTATTCTGTGTAACGCAAAAAATATATATTTTGAAAAATCATTTTAAATATTGATTTGATGTTCATACAATAAAGTCAATGGGTTTAACAAACTTCATACACAGAATCGTGTATTAAAAAATTCAACTTTATGCTTAACTTGGCACTGAAAAGGTTTTAGTTATATTAGAGTAAGTGAAAATTATGACTGGCAGTAACTGAAACAAACAGTCCCATCACAAAGCATAAACCTCTATTCTCCAGGACCTGCTGCTTACCACACATAAAACACTGGTCTCTAGAGCCCGGGTGTCTTGTGGATATAAGTTGTTATGAAGTTGGATGTCTCTTGTTGTTTTACTCTTGCTACTGCACAAGGCAGCCTCAGCAAAGCCAGCTCACCACAGCTTGCAAATGGAAAATTTCAACAGAAGACAGACATATCACAATAACAAACTGTATTTGCAGATAGAAAGTGTAGCTCCAAATATTCTTTGTTTGCAAGGTAACTTAGCATTCTCTTTTGCAGATTCCAATGAGACCTGCTACTACTTCTTAAGTAGTCAGATTCAAAAACACTAACACGCTAGTTTCCACAAGACATTTATATAGTTTCCTCATACTCTATTAACCAAGAAAAATAGCTTATAGGCTATAGTCCAATTAGAGATGGTGCTTGTGTCAGTGTTGGCAAGCCCTCTCATTTTTCTTGTTTACATAAAACGTGTCAAGTCCGGCACACAGTGTGATATCTCCTCTCCAGCTTGCACTTTGAGTGAGATCATGTTTGCAATGTGTTATTGAAGTAACAGGTTTACATGTACAACTGTGCCTTGAACCTGCCCTCCGTTACCGTACCTTGGGGTCATTTAAGATCCAGTTTCTTCGCTGGAATCGGGTCCAATCGTGTGTGCTAATAGGCTCTTTCGCCTTCTACCAGTGCTCTAATTTACACCTCAACAGCAAACGATCTGTTGGCCAATCCTGCTGAGACATTAAGGCCATTTGTTTCAAATAGAATGGGCACACAGAATGCAGTATACAAAATTCTCTTGATAATTAAAAGACGAGTTCATCCAAAAAGTATTTACTTTATTTAATCATCCTCATGTCATTTCAAAGCTGTTATTTTTTATGCGCAACACAAAAGAAGAGATTTTGACTTTTGATAAACAACATATTGAATTCTTCTTAAAAAAAAAACAAAATGACTCCAGTTCCAATTAAAATTTCTCTTGATTCTGATTCCTTAACGGTTCTAATGTATAGATGTTTGAAAGAAAGAAAAAAAGATTCTCTGTCAAGTGATGAGATAATTTCAATTGTAAGTCATTTTAAAACAATTATAATAATATAAAAATGTTTTTGAGCATCAAATCAACATATTAGAATGATTTCTGAAGGACACGATTTCATGTGAAAGTAGGGACATTTCAATCGAATGGTTTCAGAAGACCCTGAATTTAGCTCACAAGTCATAAGGACTGTTTTATGCTTTTTTATTGTACACACCCGAAAGACTGAATTTTGTAGAGTTGTGATATGATGTGGAACGTTGGTGTGATTTGAACGTTGAATGTTGGTGCAGCGTTGACACGTGGCATGTTTGTGAATATGTCCTGCAGATAAGTGCTTATCTGCCGGATGTTGTGCCAGAGTTGGAGCTGTTGGATATGGATGCAATGTAAAGCTTTGTGGTTTAGTGGGCGGTTGAGAAGGCACATGGATGCATAGGCTGCCTACGGGTGTGGCAAATAGCCTAATCCCAATTTAATCTGCTCACACTCTGTGTAAATAACTGATTAGAGAGTGACACACACATGCCAAGCATCCACAGCCCACAGCACTTTCATTTCTCTGTTTGAGTGTTTAGTTTATTGGTGCATCACTTAAGCACTATTGGGATGAGATTAGCTTTCTAAACGATGTTTGAGTTACAATTATTAAGGTAGGATGTCTATGATTCTATGTACTGATTTGACAGGATTGGGACCTCTAGTTTTTATTAAGATGGGAGTATGTGAGCGTTACAGAAGGTCATGTGCTCTGGATGCATCCTTCACAAAACCCACTGAAATAAACAAGACTTCTATGGGACATTGACATATTACAATTTTAGACGTACTACTCATGCATTACTGTCGATTTAAAACGTTTTGAATTTTTTTATATTTTTTTAAGTGTTTTCACGTTCAAATTTAATGACTCTGTTATGTGGTGCAACCATGAAGCACACAGCAGTGTTATTTATATACTATTATAGTATTTATTAATATTTTGAACGAGCTTTTAATTTGTGTACTTGGTTTTTTAATTTTCTTTTGTTTTATCAGTTTTTGTGCTTTTGTCATTTTTATTAGTTTTTGCTTTTTAAATCTTTAAAAAATATTACTTTATTTTTGTACTTCATTTCATAAATATTACATTTTACTATCCTTCTCTTGTCAAATAAAGGTTGTTATAATACATCAGTATTGTTTTCATTAATCACACTTATTCCTTTGTTGGAGTTTCCCTGCCACTCATCCTCTTGATTTAGTTCATCACCATGTGTATTTAAGTTCCTCGTCTTCAATCAGTGTTTGTCTGGTCTCGTTTGCGTTAGCATTTGTGAGTGCAACTTCCTTTTGTTCTGTTTTATGCTGTGAATTACTGTTAAAGACTGTTTTAAGAGACTTATTCACCCTGACACACAGTCATGAGGGTCTGCAGGGGTCCTTCCTATAATATCATTTCTTGTTTTTTCTTCTGCAATTTTTAAGAAAATTAGCTTTAGTTACAGTATTCAACAAAACAAAAATAAATAAGTAGAATTGTTAAGAAAATATAACACTAAATCACAGACCAGACTAAATCAAACATCAGATTTCTCAGAGGATGCCTGATTTGAAAACCAGTGGGTAAATTACTCTGTAATTTTAGCTGTGTAGAAAAAAACAGCTGTGTTGATTTTGTCTAGGTTAAATCCACAGAGTATTTCTGTAAAAAACATTTATTTGAGGTCCTCAGGGAAAACTAGTCCCGTGCGAATTAGGTTACATTTGATAAAACACTCTCATGTTTGCATTTTTCCATAGAGCGATTGAAATGATCGCACAGACATGGATTTATCTGATGAGGACGGCTGCTATCTCTGAGAACCCGGTGTCATATGTGAGATGCAGACATCCATGTTCCAGAGAAGCCAGACACCACAGGCAATTGTGTCTGCGAGTGGCCATATGTTGCACGTCTTAGCTTAAGGGAGATGCTCCCCTAGAGATGAGAGGTTATTGTAGTTTGAAATGAATCCCTCATTCCTCCCCCTTCCCATCATGCTCCATCCCCCTTAGCTTCACTCACTCCGTAATTCTCAAGGGATCGAGAGCAAGAAAGACAAAAAACACAGGAATCTTGATCAAACAGGTAGCCGCCACCAAATGCTGTCAGATGGCTTTGGTTTCGCCCCCAGTCCTCTAAAAAAAAAAAAAAATAGAAAACAGACCGCTTCGGTTGCAGAGCCCCTTTCATCTGCCTCCAGATGTGGTTTAATTTACTGCGACTTGGCTAATTATGGTAATTAAGGATTAATTACTGTTAATTACTTTCGCATAAACTCATCACCAGTCAAAGAGCGAAGCCTTATGAAATGTGCCACGCGTGCAAATACACACCATGGGGACCTCGGTGAGCATGCGGGGGCTCCCTTTACATGCTGTCTCTCATATAGAGACCCTTTATAGGGCCATAATACAGCGAGGTTACTGCTCTCACACTTTCACCTCTGCTCTTAACCCAACCTGCATAGATGAACATCACAGTACAGCCACGCTCAGTCCTGCTACGTTATTACTTTTAAAGACAAATTCAGTGACTAGAGTTGTTATTTTAGGATTATTTAGATTTACATAAAAGGTGGATGGTACAAACCAAATAAATAAAAAAATCTGTAATTTTTCACCTCTGTGTTTAGAAACCAGGGAGACTTAATTTCTTTCCCTGGGAAAGCAAGAACTGATTAGAATGTTAATGTGTACCTTGAATGCAATGTGAGTCGCTTTGGATAAAAGCGTCTGCCAAATGCATTAAAAAAAACATGTTTGAAGATTCTTCACACTGCTCTTGTCCTTTGAATGCAAGATTTTCAAGCCGTTACAATTTCAGTCTGTTCCTCTTAGAGCTAAACAATATATATTGAAGGAAAATTGCAATCATAATAGCTCAGAGCAATTATCAAATATCAAAGGCTGCAATTTATTGAAATATTTTTACACTGTCAGTTCTCAAGTGAAGCACTGTGTTCATTTACCTACATTTATAACCCCTTTAAAACCCCTACAATAAAACTCAATGGTTTACTATTTGAAAATGAGAGATAAGACATAAGCATTTTTTACATTGCAATGGTATATATATATATATATATATATATATATATATATAGTATATATACATTTTTTATATATATATATAAAAAAATATATATATATATACTATAAAAAAAATTTTTTATTACACAATAAAATAGTATTCAATTGTTTCTCCTTTTGATTGTTTTTATTTAATAGTAATCGCAATATAACTCATTATTATTCATTATTATTATTGTTTTACTGTCAATATGGAATATGGCATTTGAAGGCCTATGAAAAAGGATTCATCCTTGCAAAGAACAAAAGAAAAAGGTAGTTTTGCTTTCTAAATTATTTTATTGTCTTTGCAAGTGTACTCCCCTATAAAAGCACCCTGAGTATTATAGAATGAGTGTCTGTTTACATACAGCAATATTCAAGAAAATCACAATATAAGGAAAAATATCGTGCAGTCCTAGTTCCTCTCATAAAGCTGTTGAAAAAAACACAGACACGTCACATGGACTACTTTTGTGTTGTGCTATTTTTTTATTCTGGAGCCTTTACAGCCTCTGGTCCACATTTTAAGGATAAGAGCAGCATTACGATTCTTCAAAACATCTACTTTTGTGTTCTACAGACAAACAAAAGTCATACTACGTTAGAACAAAATAAGGAGGATTATATTAACAATCACTTCAAAGCTATATTCACTGCTTTGTGTGTGTCAGCCTTCAAGTGTAACTCTGCAGGTATTTATTCGAGGAGAAAGATGACTTGATTTCCTTGGTGGTTGATTGTTACAGAGAAATTCCTCTCTAACATGCAATCCTCATAAAGGAAGCAATATACAGAGAGCTGGCGGATTCCCCAAGGAGCAGAGATTAAGTCATACGCACCTCTCCCTTTAGTAAACAGGCACCACACGCATGCAAGGGATGACAGAGAGGAAACCATTCCGCTCCAGCTCGATTAGATTAGCAAAATTTACTGGGAGAGGAGGAGGGGGAGAGAGACAAGCGTGCATAATTAATTCTGACTTTGATCACTGTCGCTGTCTTTCAAAGGGATCATTTCCCATCTCCAGCTCTTTAAGAGACAGACATTATAGAGCAACTCTGGAAACTCGATACGTGTCTGTTAAGCAAATACAAAGTGTCCAAGTGGAGTGTTATTGACAAACAACCGAAAGCTGTGTGTTTTTAGTACGTTAAGATGTTATATTATGGTTTATATGTCATACACTGTGAGCTAAATGAGTCGTTCTCATGTATTCTTGTTCCTGTGATCTGTCCTGGCAACATACCCAAGCGAAAGATATCTAATTTAGCCCAAAGGCTATAAAAACTCAGCTAGCTTAATGCACCAAGCTGAAGTCTGATTAGATCTAGTGAGGTTCGTTTCCAAAGCACCTTAAAAGACAGGACTTTGATAGCCCGAGGACACTTAGCGTCGCCTGTTTTGAATAACAAATTCTTTTAATGAAGGTCTTTAAGTAGAAGTGCGTAGCTCTAAATTGTCTTGTGGTGTGCACCAGACTGCCTGGTAGAAGCTTGCTAATGCTAATCACGGTTATTAGCTGTAGCTTGGGGGCCAGTGGTGTCCCAGCTCTCCGCTCTCCTCCTAACCCGTCTCGCTGACCATCGTCCACTGGGAAGGGGGGCAAGAAAGGGAACAACGGGAGCCACCAAAACTGCGTAATGTAATGCCTGTCATCTCAGCTCCCACCAGCTGTCATCACGGCAATGTACTTCAGTTCATTTTTTTAATTGACTCCGTACTTTTCCGATTCACTTCTCCGCATCTTCTGCGTTCATTCTGTCACCCTCTGACTCTTTGAGCCTTTCTGTCATTATTTTAAAGGGTCAATAAGATTGAACTGACTTCAATAACTCTTTGTTGTGACTCTAAACCTCTAAAACTTAAGTAAATGTATACAGGACTTTTATTTGTGTTTTGGGATGAGATTTTCAGCCTGTGGCAGAAACACAGAATGCAATAGATTACTAAAACATAGTCTGAATCCCTACATCACAAACAAAGAGTGAAGAACAGAGCTGTGATAAATGACTGTGGATGTTATTATTATGCTGCCAGTTTCTCTCTCTCTATCACTCTCTGTCTCTCTCACTGTATTCATGCTGTGTATAATGACGGCAATGTTACATTAGCATGTCGCTGTCCCTCTTTTGGTCTCACAGACGAGTTGGTGACAGGCCCACCATGACACAGACAAAAGATAGATAGTCAGAATTAGAGAAGAACTGAATAGTGTGCAAAGCAAAAAGCATCAAAGTTTTATAAATCTGACGGGCCATGTATTTTAGTTTCCACCAAAATACAAAAGCATGTATGTGCAGTAAATGTTGGTGACTTGATGTATATAGGGCTGTGTGATTAATCGTAATAGATTTGCGATTTCAGCTTCCAGTGATTATGAAAACAAGATAATTGAGGTAAAACGGTCAACATTTTTGACGTGTTTGATATGAAACACTGTTATTAAAAGCGCATTAAGCCACAGAAGAGTCAAGCGCATCTTCCTGAAAAACTTAAAACACTGTTCATTTGATTTGTATTTCCTTTGTTGTATCGATTTGTAATTAGATTATTTGTCCTTAATGAATTGCTTACTGTTTACATTTCTTGTGTAATTATTTTGAGGACCTTTTACTAGTTGAACTACTGAAGTATTAATCATTGAAACCTATCATATCGCGAAATAATACTTTGATCATACTGGCACCAAAAATTATGTTAAATAATCGTGATTTCAATATTGACCAAAAATTATCATTATTGTAATTATGATTTTTGCCATGATCTAGCAGCCCTAGGCCTATATATACTTTTTAATTATTATTATTTTTTTTTTTTACCATGGTGATTACAGTTTTATTTTTAAGCTTGGCCAGTGGTTTTACTTGCAATGCCAACATTTTCACTGACTCCACCACAAAAAAAAGTAACAACAATAATTATGGATGCAAACTTTATCAATATCCATTTTGATATCAGATAATATGAGTATTTGTTAATTTATCAGTCTAGTTAGGCCAAATATGCCAGGTAAAACAATGTTTCAGCAGTTTTAGCAGTATTGACCCAATATTGTATTAACCATAACATTACAATGATTATTGGCTGTCAATATCGAGCAAAAAAATATAAAATACTCTATAAATCTGTGCATCCCTGTTAGTAAATAAAGTATTTAGGCAAAAATGAGGGTTACATGTCACTCGTTACTTGAAATTGGTAGTAAATTGTTCAAGTACGTGGAACATGGAACAGATTCACCTTTATCTTTTTTACGGTGTATTGTAACAAAGGCGTGTGTGTGTTGTGTAGTGAGGTGCATTAGATGCTTGTTGGCTTACTGCATGAGTCTGCTTGGAGATCTCAGGTCTCACGTTACCGTATTGACTACATCTGGAGAGGCTCCAGGGCCCAGCGCTTGCTGCTAGTGCCAGTCCAGGAAGGCAAACTTTCATCATCCTTGTCAGGGCCATCACAAGCGCCTTGTTTGACCATACATCTTCCTAATTGTGACAGAATACTTCAACATCATTAATTAAACATGCTTTCATTTAAGACGCTCACAGGGAGTTGAGGCCAGGGAGGGGGCTGGGCAGTATAAAAAACACGCAGCAGCGCCGGGGCGGCTTGTTTTTGCAGGTTTTCTTTTTTTGGTTTGACTGGCTGGTTTTGTGGTCGTGACTCTGTCTAGTTTTTATGGTATCGTGGTCAAGTTAATGTAAACGGCAAATGACAAAATGAAGTGGTTTGTAAGAGGCTTTCACAATAAGGCTGTGGCTTTAATGCATCTGAATGTTCCTCTGTCATCAGTATATTATGTATCTTGTGTCTGTGTACATTCGTTCCGGTGCAATTAACACAATGTAATGTCATTGATAGGGCCTCCTCCATCCACAGATTAATTATAGATGAGTACAGAGAGAGGTGGGAATTGTCTCCTGTGACTGTTCAATTAAAACATGCCAGAGAGGGAGGATTACTTAATCTCTGGCTTTATATAGTCAGGTTAGCCACATTAATGTAATTCTCAATCAGAAACGAATAAACTTTGCCTCATTGATTTCATACACAAACAAAAACATACGTTTTTATTTTGCAAGTTTTTGCACTCAGATTTAAATTTCACATATGGAATTAAGTCATTTCTGATATGTTAAGTAAAATTCACAAAGAATATAAGCAACTTTAACTTGGCCAGTAAAAGTTGGTTGAGTAATTTCTTCTTGGTTTACTTTGCAATACTTTTTATTCAAAAAATACAACTCTGAATTAAACCATGCTAAGTGTTTGTTTTACATATAAACATCTAAGTAAATAATACAACACATATTGTGTATACAACATATCTAAATAATAGAAGTAATGCAGTTTATCCTGAGCGCAGAGATCTTAATACTTGGTACACAATGACAGAAACATTTATTTTATCGTTTCTGAGTAATCGTTGATGTGTCATTTGTATTAGAACATTAACTCCAAATATAGCTGGGAAAAAATCAACCTTATTAATTATTAATGATGGGAATATGAATAACATGATATTTAATTTCTTTAACTTTAATTTCTACAAGCTTGAATTGAGTGCTGATATAGAATTTGCTTTCTTGTTTATTTTTTGCCTGAACTTACTTTTTTTAAATTATTATCAGTAGTATTTACTTATATGTTCTAGTAGAAGGAAGTAAATTATTAATGAATAATACAACTTTTTTCAACATTGATAATAATAAGAAATGTTTCCTTAGCATTAAATCAGCATATTAGATTGGGATCATGTGACAGAAGACTGGAGTAATGATGCTGGCAATTTACAGAAAATAATATTTATTAATTGAAATAATATTTCAAAATACGTAATAGGGACTAGATTTCTTTAAAGTTCCTCTTTTATGATTTTCGGATATCATTAAGTGTGTTTATTCAGAGTTCTTTTAATGTAAAAGGTCTGCAACGTTTCAAAGATTAAAGTTATTGTCTCCCAAAAGAAGGAACTGAATCTGAGCTGCCAGAAATGAATCAGAAATTTCAGTCTTACTTCCTGTGCGAGCTTATGTAGAATTGTAACAAATTTGCAATGAACAACGTTTACTGTCACCAGCTCTTTGTTTAGTGTTGTCGACATGTCGAGAAGATGCTGTTTTCTGTGATCCAAAAGCAAATCTGTTGCTGATTTTGTTTTCTTTAAGCAAATTTATTTGTTCTTTATTTGATCCAAACAAAGATTTTACAAACATGTCGCTTGAGCATTTTTTTTATTTATTATTTTTATTATATTGTATAATTTCATGATTTAAACCAAAAAACAGAACGGGGTGACTTTAGATTTGTGAAATGATGCTACATATACCATACCTTCACATAACAAAAACAGCGGATGGACTGAATGACAATGCAAATTGACTCTCTCACAGTAGATGGCGCTTATGGAAAAGCAGCGATCTCGGGTTTCCTTGGTTGTAAACAAAGCAGTGCCGCGCTTATAATCACTACCACATTTTCCGCACCATAAGGCGCACGGCCGATTTTTGAGAAAATTTCTGTCTTTTAGGTGCGCCTTATAGTGCGGAAATACGGTACTTTAAAAGGCATTATACGGAGGTAAGAAAAATAGAAAATGCCATGGAAACTTTTCTGAAGACAGTGCCCTCAGAGATACATTAAAATAACACCCGTCACCCTCAATTCAATGTTTATATTTTATATCGAACAGCGAGCTTTCTGCACCTGGTATAGTATTTTCTGGCTCTCCAAATCCTCTTTGCATTCGCATCCTTAGCATGTCCCTTCTCTGGCCTGTGTTAATGAGTTTGTGATATTTCCACACAAATTACATTTTAAAAAATTATTCCAATGCAGTTTGTGTACAAATCCAGGACAGAAATTGGCCAAAATAAAAGTAAAAAAATAAATATAATAAAAACTGTCTGCTTGCCGATTGTTTATTTGAAGCAAAAAACATTCTCGAACGGTGGGTCGCTTGGTTTGGTTTGGTTTCTGACATACGCTGTAATAGGTCGACTGATCACAACACCCTGGGCCATCTGACCAATCAGAGCAGAGTAGGCTCTCGGGAAGAATGGGTTTAGAGAGACTAAATTCAGATGCTGTGAGAAAGTGATTTTGACCTTGGATTTATAAAGTTATTGTAGGAGACATCCAAAACTAAATTAGGAACCTTTAAAATAACATAATAATTATAGGGGCCCTTTAATGAAACCCATTTCTAGTGTAGTGGTCATTGCAGTTTATGATTAACATTTTCAGAGTTATGGGGAATTATGATTTTAAAAGGGTGAATATTTCCATTACATATATTTTTTTAAACTTTTTTTCATTTTAATGTTATAACAACCTCAATGAACTTAGGTAAAGTCAATCCATTTTAATTGTCTTATTTAATTTAAAAATAGAGATGAAATTTCAATATCAAACTGTATGCAATTATATAATAAGCAAGCTTTTGTTTGATTTTGAATTGCGATTTGAATGAATAAAGAAAAAAAAAAAACAATGATAAAAACAAAAATTGACACTATAAAATGAATATTTCTGTTCACCTTATCCAGTGGACTAACAGTGGACTTTGTCCAGGAAAGTATTTACAATATATAAATAAACCTTATTGCTTTTTTTAGATGGTAGTAAAATTTTTTAGCAATGCTGAACATTTCAACAAAGTTGTTCACACGTTCTTCTCCAAGGAGGGTTTACAGAGAACTAAAGAGCCACAGTCTGCTATGTGCCATATGTCTGTCTTTCTGATACAAAATCAGGCCAAATCCTCCTGTCTCAACAGTAATCCATTCCACTCTTTGACTCCCAACTTAATTCCCTGAAGTTGATACCAGCCTTGGTTTAGACATTGAAAAGATAAACCCCCTGACTAAACCTAGCTCAAAGCCCCTGACTGCGTTAGCGCCTCGTTTCGCCTAAACTAAACACTTCTTATTGCTCAAAGGAGGATTACAAGACTGTTCAACCTTGTGATCGAGCATACATTTTAAAAAGATTACAATTTCACAAACATGAGAAAGATGTGAGTTTTCTCAGGATTATCACAGGGAATACCAGACCCACTTGGCCTTGTTGTAGAAATGAAGAGAGTGAAATTAGGTCTTGCTATCAGGTGCGTGGGTTCTAGATTGGCAAATCAGCTGTGAAAAGGGAAACACTCAGGAAAACGACTGCTGTGAGGCTGAAATTAAGACTTGTCTAAGGAGAAGTCACATCTGAAAAGCCTCCAAAAGGGAAATAGTCCATTAGAGACTTCTAAAAACTGCAGCATATTCATAATAGCTCGAGCAAATAGCACATGCAAAAAAGAAAGAAAGAAAAGACAGGGTAAGATGGGGTGATATATCTCCCTTCTTCTCAATATATCAGTAAATTTAATCCCAACACATTCATTAAATGCTAAAATGTATGTACATATGTACTTTTGTCACTTCCTGGTGAAATTTTATATTTATATTTTTTTATAGTAGTAATACTTGATTGACTGATTGATTTATTGAAAATATCTCAGATAAATGTAATATTTCAGAAGTTCACCAGGGCATTTAGTTTGTTTTTAAACATTTAAAACATTGTTATTGTTAATGTATATTAATGTATACATTAATGACTTAATGTATATTTGTTATCGTTTCTATTGTGACGTCCTTGATTGTGATTCTGTGATATATATTGTCAATTTTGCTGTTGTAATTTTTCGCCCAATTTAAATTAATTGCAAAACAAGACATACAAGATCATTTTTAAAATCACATTACAGCTGGGATAAGATCCCCCCAATAGTGTGGCTGTAACCTAAAAATAAGGATGATACACCATTATTTTTTGCATGCTAAACTTCTTATTTATTAGTGAAAACACATTGTTCTTAAGGGGTTGTCTTCCCCTACAGAAAGAGAGAATGATATGCTCCTCAGAAAACTGTTAATGTTTGTCTGCGGGTGGTTGAGTTCAGCTCAGTTCACATCAGCTGCGCATTGGGTACGGGCCACACACACACACACACACACACACACAGGGCCGGCAGCATTACGGCCTAATCGATTGCCATGCCATTACTGAATCAAAATAAATAAAGTGCATTGCGTTGGTTTGGGGTAATTAAGCAACAGCAAAGTGAATTGTATGATTATCCGCATTCATTGTATTTATTTAATATATTTCATGCATTTAATTGTGCACTGGAGGATATGGTTGGAATGAATAAATCATTATTTGCCTCATTAGATTTCCTCTCCAGATGAACGTTGCACACTTCTGGGCCTGGGCTTCTTTAGTCAATGCCGCACACCAGTCACGTCCCACTGTTGCTGTCTCTTTCTATTATAAAGGCATAAAAGACTTGCTCTTTCTCTCTGGTTTTCGGCTATTGATATACACTTGTGTTTTTTATTCACTGTGAAATAGTTGGGTGGGCAGACGGTTGAGACGAGCCTGAAATTGGACAGGCAGGGTTATTTGAAAAGCAGAGCAAGATCGGTTGAAAACACGATGAAGTCATCGTCAAAGAGTTGAAGCGAAGAGTTAAAGAAAATAATCACTTTAAGAAACACACATACTGTATGAGTGAAGGACACGCTAAAGAAGCAGGAGGTTTGCGGTAGTGCCAGCATCCTCTGGAGAAATCTGACCTCGCTGGTGTCGCTCAGCCCGTGCCCTGAACTCTTGACCTCTGACAGTGCCTGACATTTGCAGTCGGCTGATTGGAAGAAGCTGGGCTGATTTTGAGTTCAGGTTGTGGAAAAAGATTGGAACACGCTGGTTGCCTCAGCCTCCAGTTTTATCTTCAGAATGATGTCGCAGGAACATATTTTATCAGCAGCTCTTTACTGGTGCGTTGCAGCCTTTTCTGATTAGGCCGAAGAAATTATATTTTATTGACAAAGTTGGTTCAGATTATCGACACAATCAGGACGAGAGGCGGCTTATATATAGAGCCGACTTACCTCTCTTCCACAACAGTTTTTTCAGCATCCCTTCTCCACCCCAACTCCTTACTCTCGATTAGTCCTATAACTGCCAGGGATGCTGAGGGTCCGAGGCAAGTTCCAATCTTGGAGCCCTTTTCTCAGACAGCACACCAAATATTTATTTTATATTTTATTTTATACTATATCTGATTAAATGTAAGCGTGAACTTGTGAATACAGAGAAAAAACTATGCTTAAGCCCAAAATAAAAAATAAAAATAAAATGATAATTCAATTCCATATAATTGGAATATTATCAAGGAGGGGAAAGGATTCGTAAATCTTTTGTTTTAAGATATATGCTATAGGCTGTATTTCTCTTGGTAGTTTGTCGCTAGGTGTATTTGCAACAAAAAAGGCTGAATGTATTTGATCAAAAATACAGCTATTTTGTAAAATATTAAAACTATTTAAAATTTGAAAACATTGATTTCTACATTTGCTTGTAGAATACTTTTTTCAGGATCCTTTGATGAATAGAAAGTTCAATTTTTTTAACACTGACATGTCACATTGTGACATTATAACCATCTTTACTGTTGATGCATCATTTCAGATTTTTTTCTTAAAATAACACATCTATGTGTTCCCTATCTTTTGAACAGCATGTATATTTATTTATAAATTAGATTTTTTTTTGTAAATATAAGCAATAGACACTGTATTTGGTCACCACTTGACATCCACTCTTACTGTACTTAACAGTAAACTTAACACTTAAAATTCATCAATTGTATTGATTCGCCTGCTCTTTTGGGGCTGCTGTTCAGCCAAACAAACTTTGTTTATATTGTTTTTCCTGTAAAGCTGCTTTGAAACAATCTACATTGTAAAAAGCGCTATATAAATAAAGGTGACTTGACTAGACTTGACTGTAGCCAAGACATAACATTTGCTTTATACAAAGACTATTTAAATTGTTTATCACTGTGGATCTTTATTGTCAAATTGGTCATATATGATGAAATGTGTGAATGGTTGTTTCTGAAATAATTTGTAAATCAGGATTTGTGTGCTTTTTGAATCAGTGGCTGGTGCAGATTGTGTCTGCTGTCGTCCCTGAATAGAACAGAAGGAGAGACATCTAGTGGCACACAAAGACACAACAGTTATCATGTTCTAAAAGCACTTCACAAACATAGCCAAAACTCTGTATAAAATGTTATTTTCATAGTTTAGTAATAACCAGGCCCACAATGTTTGAATGTTTGTGTCTTGCTAATTTGATACTTTCTGCTGCCAGTGTCGTACTCTTAGCTCTGTTTAACATATTATCATTAACCAAATAATTTTGACCATATTTTACATTTAAATCAGGCGATCAAGGTCTTTAGAATAAATGTAGTAATGTAGATATTCATGGACGGGCATGACTACCTCTCCAACACAGCCAAAATATATAGTGATACATGTGTAGTAGAGATTCATTGTATGTTATCTTAACATAGTATGGAAACAGAAAAGATTTCCCCAAAAGCTGACAGTTCTATGAAAAATACAGCAGTGTGGTGAGTAATAATCTGTGTAATAATTTAGAATGATGCTTTTAATAATAATAATTTAATGCTTTTACTCCTCAGTGGGTAAATATCTCGAGATCACGAACCAAAAATTAGCTATGATATAATAATGTATTCTAAATTATTGTAGAAATCAATTAAATTATGGTTTTATTACCTCATTCCCTGCCAAGATCAGTGAATAGTTCAGATTTTTTATCACAAAGAAGAGAGCAATTAAAATGAATGCCATAGATCATTTCGCAAGCTCAATGAAAGCCAATAAGGAGACATTGAGATGTTATTATGTTGATTTTATTGCTGACATTTACTTTAACTTCACCATTATGGAAGTCGCTCATATTAAAGTTGCTAAGACAGTTTCTGTTAAACCTTAAAGAAGTTCATATAGTTAGACACCATTTGCAATTCTTTCACACTGTTTTTACTAAACTCTAAACACGTTCTCACTCGCTAAAACACATTTTGCAATGTGATGCAAAACAGTAAAGACAAGTGGCAAAAATTAACGTTATAATTGTTTACATACAATGACTCAAAATTGTTCAGTTGCACTGAATGCTGATCCAGAAAATGGAAGGAAACAGTCTGAGAGAGGAGGATGAGTATGGATAAGAGGTGGTGGACGAGGAGGAAGAGGATGAGGATGAGAGAGAGTAACGTGTGGTGCGTTGTTAAGGCAGGATCCGGCTCACCAGAGGGTTTTTTCCTTTGTCTAGCAAGAGACAACATTGGCTGTGATGTGGAAAAAAGTCCCCAGGCTGAACCCTGCCTGAAGACACGATACCGAGGCAGAATGAATCTCTTGTTGACTTTGATTTTATAGTTGCACACATTTTTTGAGTGTACGGTGACATGGTTTTCATGTAGAGTTTTTCTTTGACCTTTTGGGCTTTTGCTTTTGGACTACTACTATTTTATGCGAGTACTGAATATACAGATATTTTATAGCATACAATTTTCAATACACACAGTGCTACACTTGCATTAAATACAATATACAATTTATACACCTTAGTCAATTGCAATTACTATATTTCATAAACTATACTATAGATATTGGTTACTGTATACAATGTAATTAATTTTTTTCTGTAAACTGGATGTTGTGTTCTCCATTTTTTATGTAGCGTCTAATGGATAACCTTTAGTGTTAATATATTGACTGATATGGAATATTTGTGTTTAATATTTTGAGAAGGTTTCAAGAAATGTGTCTTAGCATTTGTGAAAAACTGAATACACTACATTTTTATGTGCTTCGCATTTTTAAGTGTTGTATAGAGAATTTGCTAATCTTAGCTCAACTAAGTTAATCAGAAAATACCAATACATGGTCATAAACGGTGTAATACGTCAGAGAACTTTCCAGTGATTTTGATGATGACTAAAGATTGTTTTTAGCAGTTGAGTCTACAACAATTACTCAAGTTTGTATTCCCTCATTCCCGTTGACAGTACTCAGTATCCGTGGAGCTCAGGAGGAGGAGCCACCAGACGCTCAACTCATGCGATTGGACAACATGCTGCTAGCCGAGGGCGTGTCCGGACCCGAGAAAGGAGGCGGGTCGGCTGCAGCTGCCGCTGCCGCTGCTGCAGCAGGTGGCGCCGGGTCCGATAACTCGGCCGAACACTCAGACTACCGGGCCAAACTGTCCCAGATCCGTCAGATCTACCACACAGAATTGGAGAAGTATGAGCAGGTGAGAAAACAGATGCCGAGTCTGGACTTCAGAGAAGTGTCCTAGATCTGACCTCTGGAAATTCAAATGTTTCAAAAACAAAGTGCTGTAGGCCTTGACACAAGCGCACACACACACACATATTCTCCACGGGATAGAATATTTGTCTAGAAGCACAGCTCCTGTAGTTATGTTTACATGAACAGAGACTGATCCTTGTGCCGCCCCTCTGTGCATGTTCAGGCGTGTAATGAGTTCACCACCCATGTGATGAACCTGCTGAGGGAGCAGTCTCGCACTCGGCCCATCTCCCCCAAAGAGATCGAGCGCATGGTGAGCATCATCCATCGCAAATTCAGCTCCATCCAGATGCAACTCAAGCAGAGCACGTGTGAGGCGGTCATGATCCTGCGCTCCCGCTTCCTCGACGCCAGGTCTGTATGAGTGTATGCGTGAAAGTATCTCGTACATTTGATGAGACATCATAAATACATCTTATGAGTATCTCACACAGCAGGTTCAAATGTGTAGGGCTTTCTAAACACTGTAGCTTCTGAATCAAGTTGGCTTTTGCTCTTTCCCTTTCTCATTCTCTCTTTCTCCTTCTCGCTTTCTCTTTTTCTTTCTTTCTGTTCTGTCATTTTCCATAAGACGAAAAAGGAGAAACTTCAATAAGCAGGCCACAGAGATCCTCAACGAATATTTCTACTCCCATCTAAGCAACCCATACCCCAGCGAGGAGGCCAAGGAGGAGCTGGCAAAGAAATGCTCCATTACAGTCTCACAGGTGAGACTCACCAACCTTCACTTCATACAGTGATGATGATGATTTATTGTAAGACCAAGTACGAAATTTGTCTTGTGTTACAGTGAACAAACAGTTCATTCACAAATACAAATCCTTTACAATCATGCAGACTCACAATAAAATAAAGTTAAAAACCCAGTATAATTTCATTTTCATGACTTGAACTCTAATAATTCAACTCTAATACAGCTTGATGCAAGAAGGAATTGTAAGGCCCGCTCAGCTCGGCCCAACGGCGACTTCCGAGGAGCGGGTGAAGGTCTTTTCAGTCATGTCGAATTCCCACTCGTTTCTTATCTGACTCCATGTTTAAATATGACTGCGAATTTAGTTCAGAAAGCCATTTGGTCGTCAGTATATTTTTGCCTTGGCAAATAGACAATTGATCATTCTATCAAACTCTTTACTCTTGTTGCACTCGTTCGTTCCCGGATCTCAATGTCACTCAGAGTCTCATGCTGGCTAATCCACGTGGATCTCACGGTCACAAATCCGTCAGTCTTGGTCACTGGACAGAGGTAATTGACT
Organism: Rhodeus uyekii; assembly: GCA_037043235.1. Classification (NCBI taxonomy): domain Eukaryota; kingdom Metazoa; phylum Chordata; class Actinopteri; order Cypriniformes; family Acheilognathidae; genus Rhodeus; species Rhodeus uyekii. The sequence continues at coordinate 113,531 of JAWRVZ010000016.1, forward strand.
TAAACTATATAGAGGGCCGCCAACTCGGACTGGATTTTAGTCCGTTAACTAACCCGACGCCCCTTTGCGGTAACAAAAGATGCAACATAATCTACTGAAGTGAATAATTTTGGAGTAAGACAGAATAGAATCAAACGTAACAATTTATTAACATTCAGGTAAATGTATCATGCCAAGTACATAATCGAATTCAAAGATAATCAATACAAACATTGAATGCTCAGAAATAGAGTAAAAGATGCATACCTGAATTTAGGGAAATATATAATGTTAAGTGTCCGAAGGCACTCCATATTATTGACCTCGGTTATAAAACGCCTAGATGAATTCACAATGCAGAGCGCCTTGGGACACTCTGGCCACCAAAGTCACCAAGCCACCAAAAGAGAGAGCCATGAGCATTCTGAAACTTTTCCTTAAGTACTCAGACCCAGGACCGGACTTCTTTGAAATGTAAACCTAAGTTAATCAATGGACCTTTTGGTTTGAGAACAGACGGTTATTAGCATTGAATACTTTAGGAGGGGCAAACCCATCCCAAATTAGCCAGATATTTCTAAACTCTTTAACACTTTTGGTTTGCTTCTTATGGGAAGAATACCTTTGTACCAGTCACACTTAGACACTTCAAATGATACCAAACATGTATAACATTGTATGATCATTTTTCACAATAAATCATATGGACTTTTGGGTGAGTTTCAGACCATTTGGAGAGAAGAGATGAGGGAAAAGGAGGGTTAACATAGAGAAATGCAAAAGTGAGTTTGTGTCTCTGGAAGGTGTGTATTAAGACAATTTGTCACAGTGTGAGGCGTCTCGGGAACAGCCTTGTCTGCCTTACAGAATGCTTTAATCTTCACAGATACAGTGACACAAAATACAATGACTGCGTAGACATTTGTAGTACAAAGAAACTAGAGCTGTTAAATAACATTAAAGTTGAATTCTTATTAAACATTAATTATTGTATTCTCAGGTATCCAACTGGTTTGGAAATAAGAGAATCAGATACAAGAAAAACATTGGAAAATTCCAAGAAGAAGCCAACATGTATGCTGCCAGAACTGCCGCTAGCGCAACCAACGTCTCCACCCACGGCAGCCAAGCCAACTCGCCTTCCACACCAAATTCAGCTGGTGAGTATTGCAGTAAATCAACACACAAACAAGATGTTTTTATTTATCATTGGTCTTCAAAAATTATTTAGAATATGGTGCAGAAACACCAACTTTGATGCCACCAACTGGCAAAATAGAAATTCACCATTTTAAAATGCCACAATTGCCTACCTTCCTTCACTGTAGAGTTCCCATAAAGCTTCTCTGTAGGAGACCCAAATCTTCCTCTTCTGACCTACAGCGCATACAAAGCTCTTGCCATTTACTCATCAATTTCTCTGCTTTTTTAAATCTTGCCAGTGTGACTTAACAGTTATTTGGCTAAAATTATATTTTGCTTTATCTGGATTCTGGAGCGAACACACCTAAAGGTACCAGCCGGCTCTGTCCCTGTTGTCTGGTTGACCTCCTGGATGTCATTATGAAGAGATGGTCAAGCCTTTTGTCATATAGCCTTGAAGTGATTAGAAGTCCATGTACATTTGATTAGTGCCTTGTGGCTTTTAAAGCGGAAATTAAGTTAGGCCCTGCTCTCTCTTAAACATCTAGGGCATGTTGTGTTGTCTCCTCCATTAAAAGGAAAATAGCATTCTTTGATTCCTTGTGTGACTCAATTAGCACATCCTGAATGACTTGACTGTGGCTGTGTAACTGTACTGTCCAGATATCACAGTAGTATTATCACAGTAGTATTAATAATTCTTTACCTTTTGTGCTGAGGTAAAGCTGTGGTCAAGTTGCTATAAAACAATGCCACTTTCTGCTGCAAATCCTTGTGACTGACTTGAACCGGATGAGACACATGCATGGGGAAATGTTTCAGCCCAATGTGAAATCCCATGAATTACAAATAAAATTATGTGATTTGATGTGATTTATGGCATTTTACTACATTAGAACTATCCCTGTTGAAACAAAACAGCTTAATCTAGCCTAAGGAGGTTAGCTAGTCACCAAGCCTTGCCAAGATGGTCATGCAGGTCTGTTTCGATGGTTTTAGAGGGATTTGGGTACTGGCCAAGCAGCTAATGACCAACATGACCAGGCTGAGAACAGAAAACAACCTTAGGCAGGTTCAGCAGGATTTTTCCTAAACCTAGTGAGCTGCCTTGCAGTCGACTTTCTACATAGACCGCATCCTAATCGAAAAGGAATCTATAAGGAGCTGATTTATTATCTCCTCTAGCATTAAAAATAGATAGTTCTGTTTTGAAATGCAATGGAGACTGGACTAGACAATTGATTTAGAGCTGGGTGAAATCAGTATCGTAATCAATCAATAAAATCCACAATTTTATTGATGATAATTTTCCAAATTTTTTCAGAATTAATCAGATTTGCATTGATAAAAGGTCTGCATATTCAGTATTCACATGAGATGCTCACCGTTTTTTCATCTCACCATATTTTCTCATATTTCATTTGAAAAAAAGTTATTATTCTGTGAAGTTTATAAATAAACAAATTAGGTTTACATTAATTTTCATTGTCATTTGTCATTTCAAAATCATTTGGAATGCATTTCCTTCCTGAATACTATAATACATACCGAAATTGAATGATATGGAAGAATATTGTGCTAATATTTTTGGTCATATTGCTCAGCCCTAAACTGACTCCAACAGAGTTAATTGGCATGTTGCTAAGCTAACATAAATATTAGGTACTCTATTTTTATTAATCATCATTTCTCTCATCTCATTCTGAGCTTTGAGGATCTTTTCTGAGAATCTGGCATTTGAAACAACGTCTGTTTGAGTTTTTAACCCTTACTTAAAGTAACAGCTCTGCACTACTAACTCTCCTTACTTCAGTCTTAGTGTTGCATGACTGTTTCTTGTCTTTATCTATCCCTGTCTTTCTTTCTTTCTCTCTGACTCTCTTTTTCTTAGGTTCTGCTGGCTCTTTTAACATGAACTCCGGGGACTTGTTCATGAGTGTGCAGTCTCTGAATGGGGATTCATACCAGGGGGCCCAAGTGGGGGCCAACGTTCAGTCACAGGTAGGGAGTACCGCTGAGAGAAAGGGCAGATGACCGTAACTAATTTCATTCAATTTCAACCCAATCACACAATGTGCCGTCATAATAATGGCCCTGATTACCCAGCTTGAAAAATAACGTCATGGCTGCGGTTTTCCCAGTGGGCCTGGACCCGTTAGTACTCCAATTCTTTTGTCATATTTATTGAAATTTTAAGAAAGGAACCGTAAAAATGTGCCTCTGCCTTTTTGTGGGGTACTTTTGTTAATTACGCTTTTTGCTTTTGCCAGACCTCCTTTGCAAGCAAGCACATGCTGTTCCTGAGATCTAATAAATTGTTCTTGTGTTAGCCCATATTTTCAAGGGAACCTTCTCCGTTTGTACCGAATGGCATGTCTCTGTCATAACTGATAAAATAGTCATCATCTTGTTATATATCCTTGTCACAACAAAGTTCATCTCTCAGCTCTTAGTGTCCGATGCGTGTAGATTTCTGCTCAGCTGTGGCTGACATGACGGGCCTCCTGACCTTGAGGACGGACTGGGGTCACAGTTTGCCTCCAGCAGTCGTACACTGCTTCGTGGCCATTGTCAACTTCCAAATGAATAGACCATCAAAGACAGTCTTGGAAACAATACAGCTCTTGTCAGCGGGATTGCGTATCTGTCATGTTGTCACGTCCGCCACCGTGGCTGCCTGACCTTGCCCGGCACGCTAGCATCCAAACACGGGGTGCTTTGGTTTGTCCCCTTTTGACGTTCATAATGTTTTCCTCCCATAACGAAGCAACTTCTCCAAAGGCTCGGGGTGCTTCATGAATATTTAGTGCTGGAATCCCAGAGGAAATCTTCTGAAACGAGCTCATGTGGTGCAAGAATTACATGAGGTTATCTAGTGTGTTTAGATTATAATTGATAAAAATATAAAATGTGTGTGTGCATATATACATTTTTTGTTAGTTTTAACTTTTTTTCTCAAATTAATTACACAATGTCCTGAAAAATTCATCCAATTAATCGCAAGTTAATCGCACATCAAATTAAGGTTTAAAATTACCCCCAAAATATATTTTAAGGTCATTATTTAGTTAAATGGGAAAAGCATAAAATAGGCATTACAAAAACTAGCTTTAGAAAGAAATATTTTATTTGTTTAGGCTTGCTGAGAATTTACAGGTAATATTTCTGAGGGAAAAATTGAGATAAAACACAATATTTTGTCTAAAATATAACACAATATTAACTTCTCATTTATTCAACTGAAAACAGCGCTCGTGTGATATTGTGCTCGTTTCTCTTCTGATATTGCTTAACTATATTATATGATAGAAATATGCAACCAGAAACCATGTAAGGACATTTTTGACCTGATATTTTGAATTTTATGGCTTTCAAACTGCACTCTATAGGCTTCATAACACAGTGAGTTGTTGCTCTTCTTAATGTTTGTCACCAAACAACTGTATAAAATGTTAGATGATCTACGTAGGTCTGGGATTGGGCGAGAGCATTAAATGCATTCCTTTTTCATAGCTGTTTAAATAAATTAATGTGTTAAATCAGCAGCACCTATATTTTTAATAAACAGTATATAATAATAATTTGTATATTTGTGGTTTGAAATTTAATTCTCTTAATTCACACATTCACATTATTTGTTAAGTATGCTGTTAACATGGGTTAATTTTCTCATCAATTCAGTAACAAATTCTGTCCTTTGTTTGATATCTGTAGCACAAACATTTCATTCAACATTTGATGACCTTTTCAGTTGCCAATATCCTTTTGATACCAGGGTGACCTTTTCTCAGCACAAACGTCTGTTTTGTATGGGTATTGTCTGACCCTGTCTTTTGTTTGTGTTGTGTTCTTCTGTCTGCAGGTGGATACTCTTCGCCATGTTATCAGTCAGACAGGCGGATACAGTGAAAGCCTCGCTGCCAGTCAGATATACAGTCCACAGGGCATCAATGTAAGTCCATACTTCCAGTCCATACTAAATTTGAGCTTCACTTCTTTTGCGCTTGTACCTGATTCTCAAGACCAGTGCCATTAGCTTTATATTCAAAAGTTTGGGGACGGTTTGATTTTTTTAAATGATTACCAAGGCTACATTTATCTGATCAAAAATACAGTAAAACAGTAATATTAATATATTTTAAAATGTAATTTATTCCTGTGATGGCAAAGCTGCATTTTCAGCATTATTACTTCAGTGTCACATGATACTTCAGAAATCATTTTAAAATGCTGCTCAAGAAACATTTCTTATTATTACCATGCATTAATGTTGGTATGCAGTTTTGTAACAAATTTCTCAAAATTTTTATTGTGTACTCTTTAATTTTGATCTATCTGAGACGTTGTTACCATAGCACATTGCCATTCTGACACCGGAAGCTTCATGCTTTCTAACCTCATCTCCACTTTTTTTATTTTTGTTTTTTTATTGGATATTTAAAATGCAAGAAATTTAAATCAGTAGTCTCATATACATAACTACACACTTCTTTTACAATGTCTATCACTGGAACAGATGTTTACAGTAAATTATAATATTTTGGTAACAGTGCTCACCTCTAGCTGGTCTGTTGCCATATTGATTAGTGGTGCCAGTGGCAATATGCACACTGGCAGCAGTCACCAAGGCGACCGTAAATCGTAAATGATCAGTGTCAGTGTTACCATGGCTCCTTCAGCCACATAAACACCAACAACATCAAAGAAACCCAGATGCAGGTGCATTTCTGACCATCAAGCTCATTGAAAGCTTTCGATTGTGTCCTCCACCACAGCTCTGAGCGTACGTTAGAAGAATTGTGTTAACCAGAGGAGACGAGCAGCTCAAACCATCAGTTTTTTACTGGGGGAGGAGTGATTAATGGAGAGGGAGAAAGAGAGAGAGAACGAGAACACAAGCGGCAGAGGCCAGCATGTAAAATCCACAGCGACAAGCCGTGTCGCCATCAGAGGAAATTGATCAGACAGTCTCAAGGGAGGGCTGAGTAGAGATTTGGGACAGCAATCCAAGTGCATTGGTCATATCACACATCTGCCACCTTAACAGCACTGACAGGGAGCCAGCAAAGTGTGAGGAGGGGAAAAAAAGGGAAAAAAAAAGACAAACACACTAACACGGTCTCTCTAAATAGCCGGCTTGAAGCAAAGCCGAGTGTGTCCTGTGGAAATGACCCAGCGCTTCTGTGCCATCTATTGCTGACGGAGAGCATGTTTTTGTCAGAATGACTTATGATGATACAAATAAATACCTGAAGCCATTAGAATAACATATTTCTGGTTTGAAAAAAAAAAAATTCTTTTATTGAAATAGATTTGATGTAAACATTTCTGAATTAAATAAAGTTTGTAAAGACATTTGATCTGACATTTTCTTTTCTTTTCATATTTTATTAAATACAATCTGAAAACATACATTTTATTCAATTACATTGTACCTGTAAATAGTTTCAAATTAAACGGGTTAAGACATTTTATCTGAGAACTACTTAAATTCACATAGATCTAGAAAATCAATATATATACAAATTTAAATCTGAAAATTGATTTTATGCACCTTTTTGAATGTACAATCTTGACTGTTTTAATAAGTCTGAGCAATTACAGACAATTGCACAATGTTAGATGGGTCACTTTGATAATGTCCTCTGATTTTTACATAAAAGAAACCATCTTAATTTAGATTATAAGCCGTTTTTGACCCTCTCTTTCAAACACTCTGCTTTGATGGGCGAGCAGCATTCAAGGCTTGGAAGTGAACACCCATTTTCTATGATTGGATAACAGTTTTGCACAATAAAAATCATTTCCGATGTCCCTGCCATTACATGTGTGGAAATGTCTGGTGTTGAAAAATATCTCGTTAAATGAAACATTTATAAGTCTTGGCTGTGGCAAATATATGGAGTTTCCACAATTATAATTGACAAAGGATGACTTATGGTGTTTCGTGTAAATAAAATTATGAATTAATGTCCCATTGTTTAACCCCATAATACTGTCAGATCCAATATAGCCGTCACTGCATCGTCTTTTATTTTCAGTGTCTCTGAAAAGCCTGCGCCAAACTGTGTCTTGTTTAAAAACAAAGCGAACAAATGATGATCTGACTGAAACATTGTTAAAATTAAAGTTCAACTGCAATGCAAAGTCATTTCTATTACAGAACTCAATTGATTTTGTGTTTGTGTCAATAATTAAATCATCGTTATTTTATACATGAACACTAAAAAAGCTGAAAGCAGCATCCTGAACATTTGCATCTTAACGCTGTGGTAATGTAGCCAGAGAAAGTGTCTCAATCTTATTTAAGTCAGAATTCACTGTCTTAAATAACATGATGTTTTTCCTTCTCCACCCAGATAAGTTATTCGCCTTTTTTTCGGTTGTGAATAATGATGGCCTGAGACATAAAGCATTTATGTGGGGGAGCTTTCCTCTCGCCCATGCGCTGTAATTACGCCTTTGAAATAGACATGGGGTGTCACCAAAGCTGAAGATTTGAAAAGTTTTTTTCTCTCCTCGCTCTGCTCTTTCTTTTTTGATTACAGACTGCCTCTATCTAAAATAACAGGCTGGGAAAATAAGAGGCTGCCAAAGCCCATTTCTAGTCCTTTTTCTGATGGCATGGAAATTGCTATTAATGCCCCAAATGCTCTTTAGGCAACCTGTCTCCCGGACATGAAATGGCCTCCATTTTAGGTGCCCATTATACTTTCATTCCTTTAGCCAATGTGATAATTTGCAATAATTGATTCCTCCATCATCTGTCTTTTGAAAATCATGTTCTGGAAATGACTCGCTATGACTCGTAATATGCAGCATAGCGTCGGTCCTTTTTACTGCTTCACTTTGTGACTCCCTTCCTGCAAAAGTGTGTTTATACTGAGGGAATTCATTATAGTCGCTCTCGTTACAGGGAGTGTCACCGGTTGCATGTGTTTTTTCATTCAAATGAGCATTGTTTTTTGAAATATTCAGTATGCTTCATCAATTTGTCTTTTGCTCTTTGCTCACGAAAGGCGAACGGCGGCTGGCAAGACGCTCCGACACCCTCCTCAGTGACTTCGCCCACGGAAGGACCCGGGAGTGTCCATTCTGACACTTCCAACTGATCAGCACCAACCATCCTCAAAGCGCTTGGGATCTTCAGACTACTCTCGCTAAAGATCCTGCAATCCACCCTCCGCCGATTGGGATTACCGTCCCACATGGTCATACACAATCATGCCATACCACCGTGGAACATTTGGGATACTTTACAAGATTTTAGAAAACAATTATGAATAAAAAAAAATAAAAAAAGATGTGTTTGTACAGTTTTCACAGTGTCTTTTAGTTGGCACAGGGCGACTAACTAACCTGTGACTGTTTTAGTCTCATGAGGCTGTTGTTAATGATGGAACAACCAGTCGTTGTGTTTCAATTTAAATGCTTCATTCTACCTCCCAGCAAAAAGAAAAAAAGGAAAGAAAAATGAGAAGAAAACGATTTTTTTTCTAAAAAATAACAGATTCCACTTGATATAGTGATCGAGAGGAAGCTCTCCTTATCGGTACGAACAATTTTTATTGCATCTTTTGTTTTGTAGTGATACATTGACTATTTCTTTTCTTTATTATCTTTTAAAAGACCCTCCGATATTAATTGAGCCATACTATTAAAGTATTTCCTTTGACAGTTTGCCCTATAAAAACAGATTTTTCTTGTACATCTTTGTATAAAACGTGAAAAAGGATGTGTGGAGGTCACTATTTGAAAACTGATTATCATGATTTCTCCATGAAAGCATCAAAAGCCGTCCATTAGATAAAGCTAAATGCTTACTTTTATCACAGAGAGCAGTCCAAACAACTCTGTTGTCGTAGATTTCATTTGGAGTCATTTCCTCACTCTGTTTGTTTTTGAGGACACCGTCTGCAAGTCGATGAAAATATAACTGATTCCGGAAATGGCGGAAACATCAAGTCATTATGAGCTATAATGACATTTCCTCCCCGCTTTCACTTCAGATTGCTTTCAAACGCTCCCTTATTCCCTTTCTCCCTTAAGTGAAGGAATTTGACATAAAGAGCAATATATTTGTTTGCTTTATACAAACTGGTGTCTTTTACTACCCCAAATCATGGAAAAAACAAGCACTAATGCTCTTTATTGTTTTATATTAGTTTTAGTATATCCCCTTTTTAAAAATGATAATTCCATTGACTAGCAAAAACCTTGAGGGTTTCATTAAAAGGCCACGCCATAACAAATGCTCTCCTGTCTTTATATTTTCGCTGTAATTTCAAATACGAGAGCCAGCTGTGAGGGTACAGTTTTAGAAACGAGCAACGTACATTTAATATCACAGCCGAGCATTGCTGGTAACCAAATCCTTTGTGTAAACAATGTAAGACTATGACATATCATCCTCAAAGCTCTTTAAACATAATGAGCTTTTCTCAGTTTTCTGTAGCACTTGTAAGGAAGTCAGAAATTGAGATCTGCTACCTGATGGCTCACGTCTTCTCATTTCTTTTGGCCGATTTGTATTACTGAAGCCACTGTTTCCATTGTGAAATCATGACTGATGTAGCGTTTCTTGCCTAATTGAAAAAAATTATCTTGAAAAATTCAATAGTTAACTAATTTTTGTTGAAAATATATCCCTGTCTGTCAGGGCTCCGGGTAATGAAGTTTGCTTTGCAGTACATTGAATCAGAATCCATTTAAATGGGGAAGTCATTACGTTAATAAGATTTGGACATTTCGACGGTCACTCTTAGCTGTGTTGATGCAGGTAAAGTGGCATACAACTGTTCAGTCTATTCAGACCCTTTTGCCCCCAAACTGAGTTGAAACCAGTCAATCATCTCTACTCTGATGTGCATGTATCCCTAATATGACACCAGTTTCCATATTTTCCCCATTGATTTGTGATCTCTAACACGTGTTCTACCAAAAACATTGCCAAAAAGAAGCTACACCTCTTTAATGGATATGTTTGGGGGTTTTCTTTGGGAGGGGGATATCTGGGAATGTTCATCGCTATTCACTATCAAAACCAAAAATGTAAAAACCGAAAGTAGCTTATGTATGTATAAGAAACAGAAATATGTGACCGATATTTCATTGCCTTTGCCTTCAATAATGGCTTTGATGAGAACATTTTTTTTTGCTTTTTGCTCTCATTATCAAGACATTCTGAAACCATATTATTTTGTAATAGTTTGAAGATAATCATGCTAATCCATATGAAAATACAAACGTACATCATCTGTTATTTGAGTGACATACTTTTATGACACAAAAGAACACAAACTTTGCTGATGGTTGCCATTGTAAAAATGTGTATATATTTTGTGAAATAGACTTGACCGCACCCGCTATAAATGCATTATTAGACTTCACGATTATGTACCATATGAAGCATTGAAGTCCAGACTATTGAGTTTGGTTTCTGCCACAATTCCCACAAACTTTGTCTCAAAATTGACATGATTATCATCAATAAATGTTGTATTGCTCACTGAACAGTATTGATACACATCAGTATGTATTTTGTGAGATTCTCTGCTTTGGTATTATTTTTTTTATAAAGGTTTTACAGGGTTTAAGGCTTTTCTTATTCTCCATTTTATGTTTAGGGACCATTCTAGTACAGTAAATGAAATATGGATACACAGTGTATCACATCTATAAAGGGCATTTGATAGATAATTTCCATTAGTCAACTCAATACACAACTTTCATTTTGCACACTTCTTTTCCAATTCCTTTTAAATTTAGTCCTTAAATAATTATCCCATTTTACTTTGTTGCATGTGTTTTGCTTACAATAAAATAATGCAGTGTTTTAAGTAAACCCTGATGTATTTTTTCCATAAGCTTTCAATGAAAATGTTCAATGTTAAGGCAATATATATATTTGAAAGTCTCTTATGCTCACAAAAGCTGAATTTATCTTGCCAGAATACAGTAAAAACTGTAATAAATATGGCTGTTTAAAATGTATACCTGTGATGCAAAACTGAATTTTGCGAAACTCAATTACATTCAGGATTCTTTAATGAATCGAAGTTCAAAAAATCAAGGTAATATAAGGTACATAAGGTAAACAAATTGAGTTTCAAGAATAAAGTTAAAGCATATAATGTACAATAATTAATTTTGAAGGACACTTTGTGAACATTGAATAAACAATAATGATTTAAATATTTTTTTTAAAAATCTATATCAAATCACCAGTTTTATTATAGTTTAGCATATTTTTCCAAAAACGATCAATTAAATTAGATTATTTTATGGTTACTAAAATTATAATTTATTCTGATTCATATCAAAATATTATTTCCAAACCACTTTGTGCTGTGGAGATAAGTAGACAGATTATATTATTTTTACAGTAAATATTCAACATCTATATTTGACTGATTTGTTACTCGACTTAAACGGATATGGATAAATATAAAGATAAATATGGAAAAATATATTAATTTCTGCATGGCGCAGGGCTGAATATCAGTAAGATGTCTGTAACTCACTTCCTGAATGTCATCACGCTGCTGCTCCATGAGTTCTGTCATTCTCTCGTGCTGAGAGTGAAAGTGGGCCAAGGTCAGACCTCGACTTCACAGGTCTGTCAGGGTCTCATGCCCATGCTTTGGGCTGCTTGGCCTCAGGAGTACTGGCAGTTTGTTTTAAACACATATTCTGGCAGCCATTTCTCACTGCCTTCAATGAGGGGGGGCTGAGGAGTGTGAGGGGCATGAGGGTTTTAACATGTCTCCCACCTCCACAGGCCCATACTGACCCAGTCTCCCACCTCCAACCCGCAAACAACCCTAAACATCCCTTCAATCCTGCTCATCCGCATCTTCCACTTGTCAACACATGAGAGAATGTGAACGCTAACAGAAATGAAATGTGAAATTGTCATCTGTAATGTCAAGTCTTATTTCACTTCCACAGGGAAAATATAGTTGCTGAAAGATCAAGAATAGGTCTATCTAGATCTCCAAACAGAGAACGTTCACAATGATGTCGATTTAAATACAGGTTATTTTGAAGTTTATCATTTATAGAACACTGTGATATATATATATATATATATATATATATATATATATATATATATATATATATATATATATATATATATATATATATATATACATACATATACACACACACATTCTGACCATTGATATCCAGTAGAACACATTCAATGCCACTGACGGTGAATCCAGCACTGTGCATTGGGAAATTAAAAAGGGCAATAGGAACATCTGTGACCAGTTCCGTTTAATTCTCTTTATCTGTTTGGTGCCTCCCCAGTCGCCTCTGTGTCATTTGGCATTCCATCTCACGACTGATCTTCTCAGGTTTGAAAGGACAGGACAAATCCCAGAGATAGGCCGCCTGGTCCAGACGCACAGGCTCTGCATATCAGGCACTCGCAGGAGGGATGAGAAATCCCCTTCTTGACACTCGCAAAGGCTTTCTTTGTGAAACCTGCTGAATTATCTGAGCTCTGCACACATAAGCCTTGGTGCCAGTAAAATATTGAGCAGCTTCCAGCCAACTTTAAATTATATTGTGTCTCTGTATTTCCCCTCAACAAAAACTAAATTGTAGGAGCAGTGAAAGCCCAATTATTTTCAGCTTACTTTTTTCTACTGTATTTGAGACCACTAAAGTTGTATTAAAAATCTAAGGTCCTAGAAAGTTTTAAATGTAAGATTCATTTTGTGTAAAAAATGTTATTTTTAATAGTTCAAATAAGTTGTGATTCTCCCATTCTCTGAAATGTTTTTCCATTTCACTATAAATAAAGCAGCAAACAGCAACATTTGGCATGCAACAAAGTCAACCAATACCATGATGTTTGTTTATTCACTGATATGCTTGAAATAATCGCTCTTGCTGTATTTTTATAGCCCAACCCGGAAGATGGTCAGTAATGTATAGCTTATGAATGACTGAATTACTTATTGCTTAAATACACAGGAGAAAATAAACTGAACAAGAAACAGGTGCACAAAGCATGCATAACCATATTAACCAATAATGAATGAGAATTCAGGAAAACAGGAGAAACCAAACTAAAACACAATGAAAGTAAACATTTAAAAAAACATAAAAAAATCATAAAATCACAATTATTGATGTATTTCATGTCAGAATAAAACATGAAAATGTCTTAAATAAAACAACAGACATTACTTCAGCCGTGTAACCAAAATCTCATTAAAAATCCCATTGACTTCAGGATGATAGAAACAAGTGCAAAAATTCAAACTTTTTTATGTGTTTTGGCCTACAAACATTCATCATCCCTGCAGCACTCTATTGCAAACTTTAAAAAAAAAGAAATAATTAAACTGCAAAAATAAACAGTAAACGAAATCATTCACAAAAGCTGTTTGCAACTCATGTGTAATATAAAAAAAAAAATACATGTGATTAATAACAAGAATTCTCGTTATTATACAATATATAGTGACAATTCATTTGATTTCCCTGACATGCTATTTTGAAAAGAAAAAAAGGGCTTGAGATGTAATTGAGTTAAAGTGTTTCTGATTCTTGTTAGACTACAGTCACTCATATGTCAGTTTCCCATGAATGTGCTTTCCACATGCTTGAGGTCACACTACACAAGCAGCGGCTCAGTGTGGGGTGGTGGATGCCTGGATGACCGGCGTTAAATTAGCCATCTCAGCGCACTGCTGTCGCATGAGCGGGGTCATGCAGCGTGGCAGCGGCCATGACTCCCGCTGATCTCATTACAGTGGCAGGGCTGAGACCTCGCTGGCCTGGCCCGGTAATGATCACACCCTGTCAGGCCTGATCAACATCTCACCCTCACTCTCCCATCAGTGGGGTCACAAGCACACATCAATACACACATACACAACAACAATGCTCTCTCACCACCACAGAAAAAATACTAAATAATAATATTCCACAATATTACAGATTTTACTGTATATTTTTCTTCAAACAAGGCAGACATAATGACATAAGACAGTCTTTTCTAAGCGTTTAAAAGCCTTTGAACTGTAGTGTATATATTATATAGTATATTAAACCCGCAATACATAAAAAAGGAGACCTTTTACTCCAGGAACCTGCTGCTTATGGAACATTTATTTGGGTGAACGTTGTACAGAAGGTTTAGCCAAGGCTGCATTGAATGCGAGATAATGACAGACTAATAATCCATTGAAATTTTGGAAGATCATTTGTTAGGACCTCTGCATATTGCTGGATTACCACTCCTGGAGATGAATCCCAGTTGGGTGATGGGATGGGGTGTGGCAGGCAGGAGGAACACAATCTCATACAGTCATTTCCTGAAGGAATCAGGGTTGACACCTGACCCTCATATCATCTGCTGCCCTTTTCTTACAGACACAAAGAGTGAATATGAAGAGCGTCTCCTTCACAGTAGCAGATACTGACCTAAACGTGTGTGCTCTCACTTTGATGATGACACTATTGATATAAAGATAGAAAGTGTCTCATCTTTTAGTTTTATGAAATTCATATCATTGAACATTTTTCTTATCCTTGTATTCTTCCAAACCCGTTTGACTTTTTCTTCTTTATTTAGCAGATTGCCTAAACTACTCTTTACATACAAGGAGACTTGATGATTATTATTATTATTATTATTATTATTAATAATAATAATAATAATAATAATAATAATAATAATAATGTTTTTGAAGTGGTTTGAAATCATACAATCAGGGTTATTATCATTAACTAAAACTAAAATCATAAAAAAAAAAACAGTAACTGAAAAAATTTCTACTTTTTTTTTTAAACTAAGTACTAAAACTTCATTTAACCATTATAGACATATGAAAAAAATAATAGAAACAACTATCATTGATACTATTATAGATTTGGTGTATATTTCGTTATTATATAGTCATATTGTTTTTATTTATTATTGTTTAGTAAATTTTGTTTAAATATTTTATAAATTTTGTTTAATTTTAGTTAGAATTTTTGTTAGCAGCAGTTCTTAGTAGAAACACTGCATACAATAATGGAGGAGCAGACTTAAATATAAGTTATACACTGAAAATCATTAAATAGAAAAGAGCAGAGCATATCTATTCTATATTTTAGAATATAAGTGAGTATTAATGAGACAAATCCATGTCAAATGTCCATTAATTCGTCTAACTTTCTAATATTTTGTGCACTTATAGTAAAATCATGTTAGACATACTGAAAGGTTCTCATGACGATAAAGGGTAAATGAGGTCTTAATTGTATTATGGCATTATATGTTGACAGTTATATAGATTCACAATCTCAGGGAAGGACCTCAAGACCTTGAGCATGATTCTGTATCCATCCTGACACATCTATAGCATTTCTCCAATGATTCTCTCGGACGGCAATGCGTGTGCGCGAATGTGGTAGATGTTTTATATGTAGGTCAGTTAGCGGTGCATATCGCTGGCTCTGGTCATTGTTCTACATCTATTTGAGACAGGCAATGGAGTGGACAGGCCACATTTTTTTGAAGGCCCTATCCCCCATGTGCATGTGGATCCTGTTTCCTGCTGCTAATGACTTTGACATTATTGGGCCGGACAGTGGCACGTCTGGCCACATTACTCTCAGCACTATTGCATATTCATAATCGACTAAATATAGTCAGCCAAAGCAAAGACTAGCGGGCAAAAAGGCTGGGGATGGACACTGCAGTTGGCCACTGAACAATGTCGAAATGGCACCGGACCCCCTGACTGGCCGCAGGCTGATGGGTAACGGGCCAACTCTCAACATGCAGAGAAATCAAAAGAATTCAACTTGAGGAGTTATTTTCTTAGAGAGCCTCAGGGCTAAATGACTGAACTGAAAAGACACAAAAATTGCCCCACAGATTTTACATGTTTATGTACATTAAGTGACAGCAACAGAGTATTAGTTCACTAACATTAGTGCCTTCATTTAAAAATATTTTACAAACTTGTTGTCGCATTCTGCATGTCTGCATGTCTGCAAGCTGTCACTTTTTTGGCTTCACTCTTACAGCAATTTATTGTTAAGTTTCAAAAACAAAACATAGAATATCAGCTGTTGAAAGATACACTCATATTTGTTTAGTTTGCTTGTTTTGTTTAAATTTCAAGCAGCAGTTTTTATTTAAAGGGGCCAAAAGTGATTTGTGTTGAATGATCCAACATCAAAATATGAGGAAAATGTGTCAAAATGTCAATTTCAATTTATTATTTAATTATATATTATATAATATAATTAAATATTATAAATATAATTAAATAATATTAAATAATATTATTTAAAATTAATTAATTAATTAATTAATAAGTTATATTTAAGTTATATTTATTTATATTTATATTTATTTTATTATATTTAATATTTAATATTATATTAAAACAAAGCATTGAACCCAGTGAATATATCTAACAAAATGATTTGGCAAAAAAGAGACATCTACAGGTGTTATTTTACTATGCAAAACAAACAAACAGACAAATAAACAAAAAAGCAAAAAACAAAACAATAGCTTCATTTATAAGATATTAATATTTAGTTAGCGTTCTCTCTTGATTTTGTATGTGTTAATAATGTCTTTGTATGACAGCTTGGCAGATAATTTTTGCACAATTTGGCAGAAATGGAAATGAAACAATTTACTCCGAGCACAACTATGCAATATGCTTACAAAATAATTAGTAAGTTTGTATTAATATTTAAATAAAGTGTAAAGATTTCAATTTCTTCTTAGCCGGACATCACTTTTGAACACTAGTGTACGTAAATAAATAAATACATGTAAAAACACATACATACTACTTACATACATGTGGTGTCAGTATTGGGGGAGCCATGATGGGGCAAACAGAAAACATATTTCACCTTGAGTTCATCAATATCATGTGTTCATTATTATAATAATAGTTCAACAACGTCCTGTTAATTTCTTTGCATTTCTTTGTACTATTTTTTTAAAGCGATAAAGTCACATATTTATAAATATGTATAAAGATGTGTGTGCATGAAGATTCTCAACAAGAGAACTTAAGATAAACATGCTTTAAAATACACAGATATCAGCATTGTCTTTTAATTTGCCCCCAAAAATTAGAACTGTTATGAAAAAAAACAAAACAAGCAAGCCCAGCCCAATTGAGAAAAGTAATGCAAAATGTATGTAAAACATCACTTTTCTTAAAAGTAAAAAAGTAATGCAATTAGTTACTTTTTAAGCGAGCAGCCCAATATATTCAAATTAATTACTATTCAAAGTAAATATTTAGTATATTACGCTTTATGATATACTTTTTTTTTTTTTTGCATATCACTTATTAGGCTATAGTCTTTTAGTCAAATGAAAGAATCTTTCAGGCCTTGTAGCTGTTACTTATTTGTGCTATAGGCTATGCATATTGTCTCTCAAAAGCCAAGTTATTGATTTATTGTCCGATATCTTACAAGACCCTAACTGAAGATCCATGAATCAAATAGTAAACGTTGAGTAATTAGATCAGGATACTCTCCTAATCATATCTGAAAATAGGACGCATACACTTGTCTCTGAAAGTGATGTCAGGAGTCTTGAAATCATATGAAAACAGACCAAATCTTATTAAGGCTCCATGGTGTGAAAATTGCTGAAGCAGATTTTATTAGCGTGTAAAAGTTTTGCGAGTCATTTCCCCCATTTGCAATCATCATGATGTTTAAATGAGGTACATTAGGGCACAGTGTTAAACACCAAGTTAAAGGAAATTTGAAAAAATATTTGTATTCCTCACTCATGCAAGAACAGAGTGCCACAATCACTCGTGACATCCAGGTACAGGAGGAGGAGAAGGTGTTTCCTTACTACAAGATTATTACAGGCTCACAGTATTTTTTTTCCTTAGGTGTGATATGGTACAAGATTAAAGGATATCATAAACGAATATGACGGTTTATGCACTTTGTACTTCTGCCACAAGAGGGAAACATTGACCCTTGTTATTTGTTTTGTTGCAGAACTGCTGTGGAAAATGGGCACAGTTTGCATCTGATTTTAATGTGCATAAAACAAACAGCACAGTAAATTAAATTTAAGCCCTGGCAAATTTCGCAGTTAAGAGACTTATAATGCTCCTGATCCTGAAAGAGACAATGGCTAATGTAATTTGTATTAAACACTACAGTGGTTATCCAAATGAACTTGGAAAGAAAGATTTGTGTTCTGAACAGACCCTTAGCCTAAGTGATAAAAACTCCACATGACATGAATCATTGTATAATGCTGTGATATAGGGTGCAGATGATTAATGTTCCATACCTCTTTCATATTCTATACTTCTCGCATTCTTTCGAATAATAGGGAGGTGATTCATGTTCAGAGTTGAGAGTAGAGAATACAAGTTGTGTGACATGCTGATGGATTCTTAGTCATCCACTTTCAACTATGCTGTCATATAAGCAAAATTGCAGCCATATTGCCTTATAAGCCATTTTCTTCAAAGGAGAAGTCTGGGGTGACCCGCAATCAGCGTGTGATGATTGGAGCTTTTCCATCCCAGCTTTAGAGAACATTATATCACACTCAATTAAAATAATGCACTTGAACACAATAACATAACCACTAGCAATGGGGTCATCAAACAACAAATGATAACATGTATGCATTTGGCAGACACTTTTATCCAAAGCAACTTACATTGCATTCAAGGAACACCTTGAATCAGATAGATAGATAGATGGGTAGATAGAAATATTCAAAATATCACTCTTCTGGCTACTTATTAGATTCAGTCAGATGCTAATGAACAGACGACAAGCTCAATGCCAGCAGAGGCTTACGGATGGCTTTTGCTGGTCCAAACCAACTTGAGTCCCACAATCTTGTTTCCTAAAGCCAGTCGGCTGAACGTTTCCAAAAGAATAAGACATGAGGAAAAATTCACTGGTGTTCTCTCTCTCTCATCCTCTGCCAACACCTCCGTGGGAATAGCCATCAAAGATCTCCCAAGGTCAAGACTTCAATCCAAGACTTGTCATGTCTGTCTCCATCTATCCACACTCACACACGTCTTTGGTTCTTCTTGCTACCTGTTATTTTATTATTGTCTCTCTCGGCGGTCAGATGTGTTGAGAAGAAAGGCTAGTGGGAGGGATGAGGGTGTATAAGCACTCAGAGGCAGCGGTGGAAGGTGATGGGTGGTGATAAAACAAGCCAGTGGTGCTTCTGCGTTGAATTAGGATGACTCTATTATGTGCTTCCACCCATGAGATGTTTAATGAGGAACCCAGCAGGATTATGGGTGGGAGCAAAAATAGGCCTGATTGATTTCCCAGCATTGCATAATGCAGGGCGGTGTTAAAGCTAGATTGTGCAGTATCAATGTCAACCACAAGATGGCAGTCTTGGGCTTCGGGACGTTTTAACATTTAGGAATGTCTTGCTTGCCATGGTAAGTTTTTGTGAATATATAATAAACGTTATAAAAAGGAAGAGGTTTTTGTTTAAGGCTTATAAAATAAAGTTTTTTAATATTAAGGATATAAAAGAAATTGATTAACATTTATTTCAGTGTTTTATTTTTATTTTTTAAATATCTTCACAGAAGAAAGAAAGTCATACAGGCTTGGAACCACATGAGGGGGAGAAAATGATATCAAAGTGTCATTTTTTTGAGTGAACTATCCCTAAATTCTACACAGATATCATAAATGAATTCTGATTCTTTGCTCTGTGGTTTTAAAAAACCTAAAATGTAAATGACAGTGGTTGGCATCGCCTCTGGTTAGTCAAATAAAAGTATCAAAAGTTAGAACTTTTCTGAACTCAGGATGTCAGGGGACATTACAAGCGGATAACACTGTTTAGATTACAGTGCTCTCAGGTGCTAGTCTGTATGCAGTAGTTTGTCCTGAGTGGTGTTTCTCCACAGGAATGATTCCATTAAAAAGTCTGGCTGGAGGAACATGACATCAGGTATCACTTTACGTGCCCTGAAAGTGCACTTAAATGCAATGGCTTTTGGAAAAACCTGTTGGTAAAACCTGTTTTGTATTCAAGGCTTTTATACAGATAAAATATCAAAATTACAAACTAGTTTGAAAGCAACACCAAATGACCGTGAGGCTTGCAAAAGATATTCTGAAGCATCTTTAATGCATTGTGGGTTTTTCTTTTTTTGTTGAGCAGAAGTAAAAAAAATATTGGATAAGGTGACATTTAGGTGACCTTTTTCTTTCAAGACTTTATTCTGGAACGTGTGCATTTGCCAACATGATTCATCTGGAGTTTACTCCTTCAACTAGCCTTCCCCTTGAGCCTACAATGTCTCAAGGCATACCACTACTTTTACATCCTTATTCGAATAGATATGATTGTGGGACTCGAGGCGACTGCTCATAAAGATGTTCCTGTTTCTGCATATTTTTTACAAAAGAGAAATAAAAAGTTTGAAATTATAAAGATACTAATCTGTCTTCTTCACACACCCTAAATCGTGTATATATTACATTTGAATTTTATTTGAATTTACTTGCCAACGTAAAATTTTTATTTTATTTTATATAGTATGAATGAAATTTGGATGTCCTATGAAATGACTTAACCCCACAGCACCATTAAAATCCTTGTTTTTGTTTTTTAAATACTGTGATTATGGACACTGTTGGCGTAATATTTTTCACAGACCATATATAATAGGTAAGTATTAAATTTCGGGCACAATGTTTGACTCATGGTCAAATGGTCAGCTGATAATAAATACGTCTCGATTATCTGACGACTTTGAAGATCTGTTTTTGTGTATTTACAGAGTACTGTTTGATGGCTTGGTAAAGCTGCATTTATTTGATCAAAAGTAAAACAGTAATATTATGAATTATTATTGCAATCTAAAATTACAGTTTTCTATTGTAATATATTTTTAAAAATGCAATATACTCCTCTTATACAACTCTGAATTTTCAGCAGCCATCCTTCAGGAATCATTCTAATATGCTGATTTGGATATAATCAATGTTGAAAACCATTTTTTTTTAATCTTATCTTTCCCAAACTTTTGAATGATAGAGTATATACATCACTCACTCAAGTCGGTGTGTCAATAAATATATTTTACTGGCTTACATAACACCTTGTCGTTTAGCAGTGGATGGGTTCAAAATATAGCTACACATTATTCATAGAAAATTTGATGGAAAAGAAAGGTTCTGCTAAAAATGTTCCAATAACTATATACAAAAGATAGAAAAACAGTGGAATATTGATGGGAATGATCTACAAAAGTGACTTTCCTCTTTCATGCGGGCAAGGGTAATGCTGACATGTGGCGCCGTTTATTCAACCATGCTTGCAATTTAGATGTCATCAGGAAAGATTGTCTTGTATTATAGCGTGGCGAAAAAAGTGCTGGTGACTTAAGAAATGGAGTCAGCAAAAGGACAGACTGCATCCATCAAATTGCCATTTAAAAGGAGGGAGGAGTTGGACTGCACTTTCACACTGCGAAACTCTTCCCAATGTGACTTGTGTGGCGGGGCAGAGGCGGTGGTTAATTAATCAGCCTGTGAGCGGAGCGCCAGTGTAAACACTCCTGATAACAGAAGTGTGAGCGATGAGGTCGGAGGGAGATAAACAGAGTGCGATGGGGCCCTTTGGCAAGAGCACTTCATTAGCTGTTTTAGGCCACTCTTGCTCTGCCTGCTCCTAATGCCTGAGTTATCAGTAAATTTTCCATGGCTATGATCTTACTCAATATTCACAGGAGAAGTAATTAAGCAGGCGAGACCAAAATAAGCCATGACATTTGCATATTTATGCACAGAGTTAATTTGGGGTGGAGTCAGTGGCTGATGTTGTTGTTGAGAGAGCTGTTCACTGAGAAATTGGTCAACTTATTCTTTTTGAACTGAATATGTGATAGCTGTTTCACTTAGAATTCAGTGCCTGTTAAATATTTGATTTTAACGGTTGGCTTTTTATTTGGGAGGCTTTTCATTTTCTAAATATTAAATTAATTCAGATACGTATACAGTAGCACAACTAATTCACCCTGTAAAGTTTGATAAGAAATGTTGGAGTTAATGTTAGTTTTGTATTTTATTTGATTTACTTTTTATTGACTTCCAAGTTAAGACATTAATGAGAAATTCTCTGGCACTCCAGATAAGACAGGCAGGGCCCAAAATCTAGGCTCCAACTGGCTTTGTGGGTAAATAAAATATAGCTGCCAGCCAACTGGTGTGCTTCTCTAAATAAAATCAACATAAAAACATTTAAATATAAAAAGCAAAATAAAATCAAGCGACATAAAATCACGTACACAAATTGTCTACTAACAAACTGTCACAATTGGATTATATTCTAACAACGTTTATCTCAGTGGAAAATTTACCCTCTAAAAACAATTGTATGAAGTTGGAGACCCAAAAATAAGCCATTGACCCTTAAGTCATATACACCTATATGACTTTTCTTTTGTGAAACAAACTAAATGGATCTTGTTTCTACCCAGACAGTCCTGAAAATAACGTGGAACAACATTTGAGTAAGTAAATGATACCGATACCTATTTAATCCTTTAATCTCATTGATGACTAACAGAAACAGTTGAGAGATTAATGAGATATGTTACATTATTTTAACTAGCAATCACCTACAGTATCTCAAAGTTTCAAAGTAAAGGAAAGTGAAACTGCCTTGCATAGTTACATAAATACCATGGCTCATAGTGGACCCATTATTCCCAGTATTCCTAAAAGCGTAGCAGCCCATTATTAATCCACTCTCATCTCATTAATAGCAGGCTGGTTTTAAGGGACCAAAGACCTAAGTGGCTAACAACCAAGTCCAGTTATCAGTGATGGTCTAAACACGGCATCTCTGTCCTTATGCCTGTGAGTTTGCACAACCCAAAAGCAGGGCTGAGGGACAAGGCCAAGCCATACGGCTGTCCAGTGTGCAGGCCCAACTGCTCCTGGTGGTCTGTCTGGCCTGTGCTCTGTACTGCCTGCTCCTTCCTGACAGATGGCAGGACTAACCAAGTGTGATGCCCCACTGGTGGCACACTGTTTATTTATAGAGAGTCAGACCAGGGCATGGATTTTCTTTTGAAGTGCTCATGGATATTGATGGTGTTGAAAGCTACACAGAATGTGGAGAAATGTAAGATAAAATGAAGGACAGCAGGATTTGACCCACTCTACATGCAGGATTAAGCCAATTGACCTCATTTTATTATACAGATGTATCAATCCTCCGTACACTCTGATGGATCTCAATCCTGGAGGCAACAGAGGTTATTATTTCTTAAAATGAGAATAAGCAGTGAGATATCAGTCTGCTAAATGGCTGCAAAGTGGATCTTAATGATATGTCTACCTGCAGGAGGAGTCCAGTGTGCATCTGTAAGATTAGGGAAGGCCTTGTTATCGGTTTTACAAGTTCTTGTAAAAGATCCCCTTGAATGTTTCCCTCCCATAATGTAAATGTATTAAGTATAATTGAGTGTAATATACTCTAAACATTTATTATTTTAATGGCTTTACAGTGTAAATGTTATAACAAATTATGTTAATGCAGGGGTGTCCAAACTCAACTAAACTCAGTCCTGTAAGTTTTATCTCTCACTTGCCTCAACACAGTTTCTAGTATGCCTAGTAAGACCTTGATTAGGTTATTTTAACAACAATAGCTAAACAAGGTGGGCAGAAATATAGATATTTTGATAAAACACTGTGGAATGCAAACATGTTAAAATGTGGCACCTTTAGATGTATGTTTGTTTTTTCCAGACATTTAGCATTATTGATTAGCATATTAAGAGCATTTCATAAAAACAAATACATGTTATAATTTGGAAAATTCTTCAGAGATGCCAAGGGAAGACGAAAAACTTTTACATTTCTTGTTAACTTGGTTATTATGCTCATGAGAGCTTTGATTATTAGATTATGTACTTTCTTTGCTTTTAGTAGTTTCTTTCTTTGTACGAAACATCAAGGCCATACATGTCGGTGTCTAATATATATAAAATATTTACTTTTTTAGGTAAATGTTGGTAAAAATTCTTTGGCTCTTGGGGCCATATATTCTCATCTTTGATTACTTTTATGATTGGTTAGGATTTTTTTCTTTTACAAAGTACAAACTGTTTAACTGTTCCAAAAAAGTACTGTTCAGACCTTTGCTGGAAAGAAATATACTGTAGAGACTAGACCTTTTGGATTTAAAAAGTTGTCATATAAATGCTTAGCAATAGCAATAATTTAAAACAAAAGATCTCATTATATTCCATTCATTGATATCTGTATCAATATCATGTTGCCCCATTTAAAAAGAGATTGAAACCTAATCTCCTGGTTTGATTCATGCTCACAGACAGAAGAATGGAGAAGCAGGACATGACATAAATTTAAGCTGTATGTTTCTTTTTGCAATTTGGGTTTCGAGTCTGCACAAGTCTACGATATACATAATGACTTTGCGAAAAATAACACTTTTAATGAAACTCCTGTATGTACAGCCCTTTTCCGTGTGAAATCTGTTTTGTCTTCCCCAACTCAAAACACTGAAACTTTTACAAAATATTTAAAAAAACAATGATATTGACAATATTTGAGTTTTCATTTCCAGTGGTTTAGTTCTAGTTGTTAGCCTTTTCTTCCATAGCTGCTTTTTTTGTTCCTCGCTATCCTCTTGTTAGCCTGTGCATATATACATCCCATTTGTTTCAGTCTTTGTTGATCGTTCATTGTCTATTTATCCTTGATAAATAAAAAGCTGTAAAGCTGTTGCGTTTCTTGTTTCCCCTGTGCATTATTATGGTCTACCTGTTTGAATTTACTGCTTTCCTCTTTGAGTTGCATTTCTTTTTGGTTATTTAATAAAGACTATGTGTACACAGATCATTATTTTGCATCAGGTGGAACTCTTGTTACCTTACCTTGTGCTTACAATGAAAAAGTTGTTGATACAATATTTGGTTTATTTTTGTTGATATGTATTCTAAAGTAAAAAAGTTAATAATTACTTTTCTGTTTATCTTACTCATTTGCAGCAATGTATATAATTTGTTATGTGATGTCACTTCCTCTTTGGTCACACCCGGTTAGCGCTTACTGGTTCCGCAAGAAAACAACAATTCTAGTAATGCTCTAGTAAAGCACAGAGGCAATGCTTTTTCACCTCAACATGTTAATGACAAAGAGTGACAGTAAATAATCAACCTTACTACAACTTTTTATTGGCTATGCTTTAACTTGGTGTTTAGTCAGAGTTTCAACACACTGCATCCTCATGCTGGGCTCATGCTCATTGCCAGTGGCAGTTGTACAATTTTGGAAATGTCCCATCGGTGGTCCTACATCGTACAGTGAGAGAGTTTCAACGACAGTGTCAATTTAGCATGATCATTTCACAGTACCGTATGTTTGCTGCTATGGCCCAAGTCTACTAAGTAGCTAATTAAAATGCAACATGAAATGGCTTATTGATCAATGCGACATAACATTAAAACTTACAGCTATAAACCTCTAGCTCCATTTGCAAAA
Source organism: Rhodeus uyekii (assembly GCA_037043235.1). Lineage (NCBI taxonomy): Eukaryota > Metazoa > Chordata > Actinopteri > Cypriniformes > Acheilognathidae > Rhodeus > Rhodeus uyekii. The sequence continues at coordinate 139,196 of JAWRVZ010000016.1, forward strand.
TTGGCCTGCCAATTTCTCTTTCCACTAGCCATGACCGTGTCCACATTCTTCTCTTTTGGATGCTGATGACGTTTCTCTCGTATCATGTGGATAGCCTACGATTCAGTGGGTCTCATCATCATACAGTCTACATACGTCACACCCAAGTGTTTTAGATATATGCCATTCAATGTGATTTGTAATTATTTTAGGATTGCCACACAGTCTGTAGCAGGCATTAGTCTTATTGGGACCCCAGAGATTATGAGATGAGAGATTATGGGATGAGATAATGATGTATATATGACTGTAGTAAGCTGCTTAGCTATCATACAGCAGATTTACCAAAAAATTAAATGTAAAATACATGAATTAATAAATGAAGAAATAATTGAGGTTCTACGGCAGTATCAACCATATGTATTCTCATTTCAGCATGGCACACTGTGAGCAGGCAATTTACTGTACACAAACAGCTTCAAGCAACATAACCTTCATGCCCCCAATAAAACAAACCAACAGCTATTCAGCCTGCCAGCAGGAAGTAAATGCCTGGAATTTGAAGGCTGATGAAGGTACTACAGCTGATGCACATAGAGGCTTGTGCTGAACTTTAGAGATTTGTCGTGGCATGTATGGGTCAATTTGAGCTATTTTATTAAACACAGAAAATATGAACATTTTCAAAAGGTTTCTTGTAACTAACCAGTGCTTGAAGTGGGGGTGGGGAGTGCTGGTACGGTCTCTTGTATGGCTGGTATATGCAAATTAGCATTGTAAGAGAGAACTTCCCATAGAGGCTGACTGCTTGCTTTCACATGATTTGTTGAGATAAGAGGTAATTCATGTTGTGGCCCCTGGGTAGTGTGATGTCATTACTTTTCATTACTGTGATGTCATTTAGCTTTTTGAATCTTAGAATAAACTGAACTAACTGCTATGCAAAATGATACAGTGTTTCGGTTAGTGGTGGTGGAATGGTGATTCCTGCTGGTCTAAACTGTGTAAATGAAATATATATTTATATTTCTGCCCACCTTGTTTAGCTATTGTTGTTAAAATAACCTCTGCATCTTAATGTGGCGCTTTACTTCTTTAGCGGGAGAGAGAAGTAAAGCACACAGAGCAGCAAGGGCTTGAATGAAGGGTGTTTGGATCTAAATGAAAATATCACAGGATGTAGTCAAAATATAATTGCCATAAATGACCCTAAGTGCTTTTGGTGTGAATCGCTCTGTTGTTTTGACATACTGCTCCCTTTAAATTGTAGAAACAGTAAAATGCAAGTAGGGATCCAGAATATCTCTAGGAATTGTTCAACCAAAGGTTGGATAGCAAACTTGAGTCTTAGATTTGGATCCAATTTAATTAAACATAATTAAAGTTACCAAAAAAAATTGCATTGATAATCATGTATTCGCAACAATCTTTTTTGGGGGTAAATATTATATATACCAATTATCTGTGATAATATCTTTGTGACAGTTCATTATTATGTGCATGTTAAGTATTCAGAGCCTATAAGCACACTGCACCTGTCTAGTTAGTCTAAATCCCAGCTGCTTCGCTGTCAGATAAGCGGTTTTGTTTTTTGTTGAAAAGACAGAGCTTGTGCAGAGATTGCCCCCGCTGTCACATGTTGCTCCTCCATAATGCACCAGTCAATCTGCTTTTATCAGCAAAGAAAACACATGTTAAATCCCTAGTCGGTTCAGAGGACTTAACAATCTTTTATTAGTTGTATATTTTCCTTGGAATAATATGTTTGTTTTCCCCCGCTAAATTTTTTATAGTTGGAACAATGTGTGATATATTTTTATCCCTCATGCATTTTTCAGTAGTCTTCAGGGTGTTGGCTGAAGGAACAGAAGTGTTGTTTCTGTTACTACTCTAGTGCTTCACTATCTTAAACTTTTTAATAGATCTCTATTTCTGTAAGCCTTACCTCAGAAAACCAACAAAAACCATGAAACATCAGGTCCAGTGTGAGGACGTTTCGGGCTACTGCTGTGTTGCTGCTGAAAATGTCACATTTATTGATTCTTTGTACATCAATGTTCTATATTTAGCTAAAATAAAGTTATCTAGCTGGCTAACATCGATGAGGCTTTGTCTGCTTTGAAAAAAAAAACTTGAATACATCAATTAGAATGTGTGGGAAACTACAAACCAATCAGCAATGTTTTTTAAGACAAAAAAACAATAATGATAATGGGCCAAAAAATGAAAATGTTGGCAAGGAAAATAAATCTTATCTCATCTACCAGCCTGAAGAATAAGAACTTTTGTTGAACTCTGAACAAACCAAATCAACAATTTCTTAGTTCAGGTTTGTACCTGCCCTCACATAGAAATCATGACACAAAAACTAAGTGTAAGAATTATGTTTTTTATATTGTTTTTCATTAATCATTTTTAATAAGTTTTGAAGCTGGAGACCATTTAAAAATAAAAAAAAATTGCAAAACATTAATGTCTTGTCAGCGATTCTACTGGCATTCACCACAAACTCCATACTATGTACAGTGGAGTTCGGTTATGTCGACAGCCTTGGGGGTTGCAAAAAGGCAACGAGATAACCGTTTAGAGAGATAAATAACACCCAATATGGCAATTTGTTTGATGAAGCGATCGGCATGCTATAAAAATGTACATACAGTTTGCTGACAACAAAAGGTATATGTGCACCATCTAACAGCAGAGATTTACCAGTATACAATAAAAAAACACCTTCTATTATCCATACAATCCTTTAATTATATTCTCCAACATTGCAAACACAATGATCGCTCACAGCGTAAACAGTCATAACATATTCATGAGGTCATCACGCTGTACTAGATTGCATACTTTCTTGCGTTCTGCCTGTCTAAAGTGCTTTCTCAACAAATTCAGCTTCGTCCCGTCTTTTCATAATCGTGTTCCTGCAGCGGCGCTGAGAAGAGCTCACGTCAGAACAAAAGCAGGATGTGTTTGTGTGTGTGTGTGTGTGTGTGTGTGTGTGTGTTCGTTCATCTAAGCCTCATACTCATTGGTCGTTACCGCTCGTTACTGACCAATGTCAAAATATTTGAGAAGACCAATCAAATCAGAGAAGGCGGGCTTTATGTGCACACAGAAGCGGATGAGGCTTTGGGATGGGGGTGGACCCACGGCAGCTCTCATAAGAACGTGAATGTGCTTTCACTTCAGAGAGTCCTGCGCGGTGCAGTGAGCAAAACGTCACTGAGAGAGCGACCAGGACCGCGATCCACATGCAACGCAAACTCAGCGCATGCGCAGTGAACTAGGTACGCTCATGACTCATGAGATAACCATGTGAAGTGAGAACTTTGTCCCTTTTTTTTGCTCGAGATACTAGTCAAGCCAAGTCAAGTCACCTTTATTTATATAGCGCTTTTTACAATGTAGATTGTTTCAAAGCAGCTTTACATTGGTCACAGAAAAAACAATATAAACAAAGTTTGTTTGGCTGAACAGTGGCCCCAAAAGAGCAGGCGAATCAATACAATTGATGAATTTTAAGTGTTAAGTTTCCCCAACTGAGCAAGCCATAGGCGACAGCGGCAAGGAACCAAAACTCCGGCAGGTGACGTAATGAATGAAGAACAGAATGGAGAAAAAACCTTGGGAGAAACCAGGCTCAGTCGGGGGACCAGTTCTCCTTTGGCCAACAGCCAAACAGTGCATGATTATTATATTGATAACAATTCAAGTCCAATATGAAGTCCAATTTGGTCCGGTTAGAGATGGGTTCATGATCGTCACAGGGGAGGGTCTAGTAGAATCACGTTCTCCGCAGACACTTCAGTGCAGTGCTGTGCTCGTGTCCAGGTGCAGGTCCTTCATCTGATCTGGATACGGCCTGGATCCGGCTGACCACGGTAACCTCGGAATAAACAGAGACCAATATCAGCGTAGATGCCATTCTTCTTCTGATGTATCGAGTACATCAGGTGTTATGGGAATGTTCCCGATTCCGGCTGACCTAAATTATGCAGCCTAACAATCATTTTACATGATTTGGATAAAAAATGTATGTATAATGTGTTATGCCAGTTTGAAGAGATGTGTTTTTAGTCTACATTTAAACTGACAGAGTGTGTCTGCTTCCCGAACTGTAATAGGAAGACTGTTCCAGAGTTTAGGAGCTAAATAGGAAAAGGATCGACCGCCAGCAGTTGACTTTGATGTTCTAGGTATTATAAGCTGGTCAGTATTTTGGGATCGCAATAGACGTGAAGGACTGTAATGTGTTAAGAGATCGCTCAAGTACTGGGGAGCTAAACCATTTAATGCTTTCTAAGTAATTAGCAAGATTTTAAAATGTATTCGCTGTTTAATAGGAAGCCAGTGCAGGTTTGACAGAACTGGGCTAATATGCTCATACTTCCTGGTTCTAGTAAGAACTATAGCTGCTGCATTTTGGACCAGCTGGAATTTGTTTATTAAGCGTGCAGGGCAACCACCTAGTAAAGCATTACAATAATCTAGCCTTGAACTCATAAACGCATGAACTAACTTTTCCGCATTTGTCTTAGAGAGCATGTGTCGTAATTTAGATATATTTTTAAGATGGAAGAAGGTCGTTTTACAGATGCTAGAAACATGTCTTTCAAATGAAAGATTGGTATCAAAGAGCACACCCAGGTTTCTAACTGACGACGAAGACTTGACAGAACAGCCATCGAGTGTTAGGCAGTAGTCTAGATTATTGCATGCTGAACTTTTTGGTCTAATAATTAGAATCTCTGTTTTTTCAGAATTAAGCAGTAGAAAGTTATTAGTCATCCAATTTTTTATATCAGTTATGCATTCTGTTAATTTAGTGAATTTGTTCGTTTCATCAGGATGAGAAGAAATATAGAGCTGAGTATCATCAGCGTAACAGTGAAAGCTAATGCCATGCTTCCTAATAACTGCACCCAAAGGAAGCATGTAGAGGGGGAAAAGCAATGGTCCTAGTACTGAACCTTGAGGAACTCTATACTGAACCCGTGATCGATATGACACCTCCTCATTTATTGCTACAAACTGATAACGGTCATATAAATATGATTTGAACCAGGCTAATGCAACTCCACTAATGCCAACATAATTTTCAAGTCTATTCAGAAGGGTTTTGTGGTCGATTGTATCAAATGCAGCACTAAGGTCCAGTAACACTAACAGAGAGATACAACCATGATCGGATGAGAAGAGCAAATCATTTGTAACTCTAATGAGAGCAGTCTCAGTACTATGATATGGTCTAAATCCTGACTGGAAATCCTGGTAGATACTGTTTCTTTCTAGAAAGGAACATAGTTGTGAAGATATTGCCTTTTCTAGAATCTTTGACAAAAAAGGTAGATTCGATATCGGCCTGTAATGAACTAATTCTGTAGGATCAAGTTAAGCAGTTTAATTACGGCCAGCTTAAAGGTTTTTGGTACGTATCCTAATGACAAAGATGAATTAATAATATTAAGAAGAGGATCTATGATCTCTGGAAGCATCTCTTTCAGTATTGGGTCTAGCCTACATGTTGTTGATTTTGATGATTTAACGAGTTTAAACAATTCTTCCTCCCCAATAGCAATGAAGGAGTGTAATTTTTCTTCAGGGACACTAAAATTTACTGTATTTTGTGATACTGTAGTAGACGGTTGCATGGTTATAATTTTCTCTCTAATATTATGAATTTTGCAAGTAAAGAAGTCCATGAAGTCATTACTGCTGTGCTGTTTTAAAGCATCTGGGGTTGAGGCTTTATTTCTTGTTAATTTAGTCACTGTATCAAATAAATACCTAGGGTTGTTTTTGTTTTCTTCTAAGAGGGTAGAAAATGATTTTAAGGCCTTTCTGAATGCAATAGAGCTGTCTTTCCATGAAATGCGAAAAACCTCTAGCTTAGTTTTTTCCAGTTCTGCTCCATTTTTCTGGCTGCTCTCTTGAGGGCCCGTGTGTGTTCGTTGTACCACGGTGTTGGACTATTTTCTTTAATCTTCTTTAAGCGCAACGGAGCAACAGTGTCTAAAGTGCTGGAAAAGAGAGAGTTAATAGTTTCTGTTGCAACATCAAGTTCTTCTAGGCAATCTGGGATGTTAAGTAGATGAAACTGATCAGGAAGATTATTTATAAAGCTATCTTTTGTGTTAGGAGTGATAGTTCTACTATATTTATAACAGGGGGTTAGTTTTTCGACTTTGGCTAAAGGTAATCTACACGCAACTAAGTAATGATCTGAGATGTCATCGCTCTGCTGCAGAATTTGAACAGTATCAACATTGATCCCATATGACAATATTAGATCTAAAGTATGATTACGAGAATGAGTGGGTCCTGATACATGTGGTGTAACTCCAATAGAGTTTAAAATGTCTCTAAATGCCAATCCCAATGCGTCTTTTTCATTATCTACATGGATATTAAAATCACCGACAATTATGACTTTATCTGAGGACATTACTAATTCTGAGAGAAAATCAGCAAATTCTTTGATAAAGTCTGTATGGTGCCCTGGTGGCCTGTATAGAATAGCCAGCACAAAAGTTAAACAGGAATTATTACTTGCACTAGATAATTTTACATTAAGGACCATCAGTTCAAAAGAATTATATTTCAAATTAGAATTCACGAGTTCACACTAACAAATGATTCAGGAGCAATAAATGATAAGCATATTTGGCGTGCTGTCCGAGGAGAGGGCTCTGAGCTCGGTATTTAGCCCGAACCTAGAGCACTCCCCCCGTATCCTGACTTTGGTAGGAATGATTAAGTGTGAGGAGTCGGGGTGGTGGAGGGATGCCGAAAAATATAGATATGTCGAGATATGTGGGTGAGTCAAAACATGTCTATTTATGCATGTTTCCTCCCCTGCTGATAGGATGAGGTGTAATTGCTGATGACGTGTTGTTTGCGTTAATCCTTTGAACGTGCTCCTCCCAAACTTTGTTAATAAAACATCATCTAGTGTTCGGCGACATTAAGGAATCGAAAATGCTAAGACAAATAGGGAGTTTGGACTTCAAAAACGTCTACATAATAGGATTGGCGAGTTAACCGTGAGTCGAGATAAGTGAACTCCACTGTATTAACAAACTTTCATTAGTTAAGTAGAGAAAAGTGGAAATTTTGAGCTTGAGCTGTCATTAGGGCCAGTAACAATCCAGTCAGTATGCTGGAAACTCTCTCAAACTGGCTCTGGGGCAACAGGCCATCCATGTCATTGAGCTCTGAAAAATTCAGCCTGGATTATCAAAGAGTAACTGTATAAGACAAACTCTTTGAAGCATGTCCTTTAAAGAGCCTGGACATAGAGCAAGGTTGAGGGTGCATACATGAGTAATGAAACAGGGTCAAAGGTCATCTACCTGTGGAGTAAATGCCAAATGCACAACTGCTCTGCTCCGAAACACCTTGTCTGATGCATTTTTATTGAAGGCATTACTTCTAATGTAGTTTCATTGCGACCTTACAATGGAAAACCATATTATTTTTATAGCGCACACTGTTGGCTTCCATTATGAACTCCAAAGCAACTGTCTTTAAGTAGCAGTCATTGTAAGGCATATTGTCCTGGTTGATAAACAAGTGAAGCCATTTAAGGCCAGTAAAACTGGTGAGCAGTTGTCTCATGACACATTGATTTTTAGCAGACCAGCTGAAAGGTGTTCGTGTGAAATATTGAGCTAGTTTGGCTGGGGTTATTATCACTTGTATGTAATAATGTGGTAAAGTGACATAGGTCAGAGCTAATGAGCTTTCAACATGCTTTTTTGGCTGCCCTTAAGCATACTAGGGAGTGATCCTAATGACTTTTGTTCTACTTTGATTGACAGAGTCACTGTAGATATGATGTGGAGGTGAAGTTTTTACCTTGTTTCAGCCTCATCCTTTACTGTATAGTTGTAGGATTCTGAGGGGCTTTATATACTGGAAACTAAGAAAAAGCAGAACCCTAATTGGAGAACTAGTCATGCAAATGCAAGTAGCAGTTCTTATTACTGTCAAACCAGGAAATTGAGTCTTCAACAAGCAGTTTTGGAATCTCTCATTTACCTTCCTGTATTTCTTAAAGAAGGAGCTATTGATGCCACTTTGTGAACAGTATAGGCATATTAAGGGTCGTTTCTGCTGTTGTGGGATGTTCAGCGAGGCAGGAAATTAAAAAAGGGAGTGACAGCAGATTTAGCACGTCACCACTAATAAGCCTTGTTTGTGAAGACAGGGGAGCACACACATCAATTTCACGCTTTAGATTTAGATTGCTACTGTTACCTGCATCTGTTTAGCACTTTCCAAATGCTTAATGTTCAAGGAGCTGAATGGAATCATAAAAACAAACATCGAATGGTAAGTATACATTTTAATTTATAGTGTGGAAAATACATCCTAAAAGGACTGACAAGACGCAGGCAGTGGTCAGTGAAGTGCTTTTCACTCTCTGGCTGGTAAATGCTGTAGTTGGTGAATGCTGTAAATGTTCACTCTCATGAACATTTTCGTTCACAGTTCCTTGCTGGTGGAACGATTTCCCTGCCTTCATCCAGAAAGCAGAATCCTTGTCAACATTCAAACGACACCTGAAATCTCATATCTTCCGTGAGAACCTAACATGACACACACACACACACACACACACACACTGCTTTCACCTTCCTCTAGTCCCTCTATTCTCTAGGCTCGCCATATGTCCCCGCATATAACCCGCAGGCGCAGATAACCCTCACCCTCATATAGCCCGCGGGTTCTGGGGTTGTGTGTAAAAAAATCGTTGGCATAACCCGCACCCTTATATAACCCTGCACCCATACGTTGATTAACTTTGTGTAAGTTCACATTTTGAATTTCGAACGTTGCTCGCATGACGTCAGTTATCCATAACTGGCTCGCTACACAGTGCTTGTGTGCGAAATTCATACAATAAGAAAACAAACACAAGTCAGAATCAGAACAAAAAGAAAAAGCAGTCTCTCCCGCTGTGCAGCAGCACATCCCTTAAGAAGCGATTCTACAGGTGTTGATCATCGGATGAGATGAGAAGAGCCCTGTCACGGAACATAAACGGGAGGACTCACGTGCAGGCATAAGGTTACTTTAATAACAGAAATAAACATAAACACACAAAGGAAACACCCACGAGGGGGAAAACGGTAACTGAAACATAATAACAATACTCTCAATAAACATAACAAACCGGAAGATCAGGGAACAGGAGACACAGGCAACGACAACGACGCGACGTTGGACAGCAAACACTGAGGGCTATTTATAAGACACATGAGGGAAGGTAGTGATGAGAGACAGCTGGGAATGATTATGGGAAACAAGGAGGCGGGGCAGACACTAACGAGACAAAACACACAGGAGAGAGAGCAGTGACACAGTTCTGTCCACTAGAACACTAATAATACTGGAAACAGAGACAGAACCGTGACACTACCCCCCCTCTAAGGAACGCCACCTGGCGTTCCAACATGAAACAAAAACCCAACACCGACATCACCACCAAGCATAAAACATTAAACAGGGAACTCAAAGAATTACTGAAGACCAGGGAAGGGAGGGCGGGAGGGATAGGAAAAAAAGAAAAGAAAACACGGCTCCATGAAACGGTAAACATATGAAAAGCCCACAACCTGGAAAGCAAAAACAAAAATTAAACATAGTCCAGGAAGGGGCTGGTGGAATGAGCCAAGGAGGCTCGACCGGTTCGAAGTTCCTGGCTGAGGACCAGGGAAGAACTGATGGATCAGGCGGGACCGGCGGGTTGAGCCAGGTGGGCTCAGGCAAGGCCGGCGGATCAGGCGGGGCCGGCGGGTTGAGCCAAGTAGGCTCAGGGAGAACCAGAAGGTCTGGCCACGAGAGTTCGGGGTCTGGCCGCAAGAGTTCGGGGTCTGGCCGCAAGAGTTCGGGGTCTGGCCGCAAGAGTTCGGGGTCTGGCCGCAAGAGTTCGGGGTCTGGCCGCAAGAGTTCGGGGTCGCCCGGCAAAATGGGCAGCAAGGGTTCAGGGTCGCCCGGCCAGACCGGCAGGGCGAGCAGTCTCGGTGGCGCCGGCAGGGCGAGCAGTCTCGGTGGCGCCGGCAGGGCGAGCAGTCTCGGGGCAGCCTCCGGGACTGACGGATCGGAGGAGGCCATTTTCCTCCTCCTCCGCTTACGAAGACGGCGAGCAGGCTCTGCGACGGCGGCCTCCGGCCCGGCAGCGGGCTCTGCGACGGCGGCCTCCGGCCCGGCAGCGGGCTCTGCGACGGCGGCCTCCGGCCCGGCAGCGGGCTCTGCGACGGCGGCCTCCGGCCCGGCAGCGGGCTCTGCGGCGACGGGCTCTGGTTTGCTCTTCCTCCTCCGTCTCCGTTTCCGGATCATAGGAGGACTGGGGGCTCCACTGACCATAGATGGAGTGATGGAGTGGCCAGTGGGTTGGGAGTTCAGTTGGGGAGTGGTCTTCTGCTCCCTGAGATGGAACACGTGATAAACGAACTCCCAAAAGCTTAGGTCCCCCAGCTTCTCCATCTCCCAATATATGAGTGGCCGATCGAGGCAAAGGTTGAAGACCTCTTTAAGATCGGCCTCATTATAGTCCAGATCATCCACCTCTATAACAAATCTACAGGCAAATTGCCTAATGTCTGCCCCAAGCTGGCGGAAGTAGCGGGAAATGACGCGCTGCATCATCTTGTCATAGGCGGATGAGGGAGATGGAGAAAGGAAGAGACTAATTTTACCACAATAGTCCAAACAAAAACAAAACAAAAACAAAAATAGTCCTTTACCGCTGAGTCCTTAATGGTCGCGTCGTTCTGTCACGGAACATAAACGGGAGGACTCACGTGCAGGCATAAGGTTACTTTAATAACAGAAATAAACATAAACACACAAAGGAAACACCCACGAGGGAGAAAACGGTAACTGAAACATAATAACAATACTCTCAATAAACATAACAAACCGGAAGATCAGGGAACAGGAGACACAGGCAACGACAACGACGCGACGTTGGACAGCAAACACTGAGGGCTATTTATAAGACACATGAGGGAAGGTAGTGATGAGAGACAGCTGGGAATGATTATGGGAAACAAGGAGGCGGGGCAGACACTAACGAGACAAAACACACAGGAGAGAGAGCAGTGACACAGTTCTGTCCACTAGAACACTAATAATACTGGAAACAGAGACAGAACCGTGACAAGCCCGCCCTCATGGCAGCACAGCCAATCACGTCTTCTTGCATGATTGACGGGTCAGACAGCCAATGTCAGAGTGATAGTACAAGTGCCAGAGACAACAACCCTCACAAGAAAGAAAAACAGAAATAAAATACAGAAAAAAAACCTTACGCCCTTATGGGATGTAACAAATATATTGAAATATTATTACGTGTAAAAAATTTGGGATATAGCATGCACCCTTATATAACCGGCACCCCCTGCAGGGTTTGTAAAATCTGGTATAACCCGCGGGTTATATGCGGGAAAATACGGTATACTACTTCAAGCAATGTTTGAAACTTTGTATTGTAAGCACTCTTGTGTACTTTTGCATTTTCAGGATGAAATCTTTCTTTATTCTTCAAGTTGTAAATCACTTTGGATAAAAGTGTCTGCTAAATTAATCAATGTAAATGTAAAATGTAGTTGGCAGTAGAAGTGGTTCAGGAATGCCTCATTATGTGAGATGTGTAATGAAATTAACAATTAGCGATGTATGCGTGTTTGTTTTTCTAAACTAATTAACTAGCATTGATTTCATTCACTTCATTCAATTATATCTATTTTATTCGCTTTAACCATTGGTTGATGTGTCCCCTTCAAAAATGCCTCTTGAGAAATGTTATGTTTATTGTCGCTCCAACCCATGATTGAAGGCAAACGCATATAATAAAATATAAAATATCAATACTTGAGATCAAAATAGAGTATGATATGTATGTGTACATAAATATTTTAGCAGCCTTTATTTATTGACACATTTTGTTCAGTCATTTTAACCCATGATAATGAGCTACTATTTACTGACCTTACATATAGCGCTTTTGTCGACCCGTGTAGAAAATGATTTTCACGTTTCTTGAAGATACATTGTGTTCAGTGATGTTGTAAACTACTACTATTAAAACTATTTTTGTTATTTGAAACAAAGCTAAAATGCTAACATTACTAAAACTGTAGGAAAGTAAAGCTAAATTCAAAATGTAAACGAAAATAAAGAACAAAAAAGAAAAGAAAACTAACATTAAAATCAAAACTGGGAATATGAAAATAAAAGCTAATTGTCAATAATTCATCCGTCTGTCTGTCCCTTGCTAACACTGTTTCAAAATTAGTTGATAATACATTAGTATATAAAGTATAACGCTCAAGTTTTTGATCCACAGTGCTACTGTGAATTCACTATTGTCATCATCCTTGATCATTGTCATTGTCTTGAACATTGAGTGGACTTGAAAGTGGGAAAGAGGATCATTTTTTACAGGGATCATTTTGAATAAAACCATTGTAACCACTGAGCTGAATCTGCAGGTGCAGCACTCAGAGCATGACTAGCAGCATGAAAATGGGTCACACTGAACAGCTAAAGCGACTGCTCTGATATTCCAAAGTCATTTGTACGGAATTGAATTTCTAATAACGCTGAATGAAAACAGAACTCTGAGTATGATCTGCTCCCTTTCTGCCATTTAAGCAGGAGAGGAAGGCAAGAGGGGAAAGCAAAAGCCTAGTTTATGGAAATAAGGGCTGTTGAAATAAGAAGAAGATAATTTATTGTGGCTTTATGAAACTTTATGGCTCTGTGATAAGTCTCTCAGGCATCTGAGGTGATATCACTGGGACTCGATGCTGAAAGTAGAATGATTGCCGCCCTTTGTATTGTGCACCTTATTCTCAAATACAAAGCATCAGAATAATGTGCCGCCCTTGCTGAGATTCTCTGAATTTATCAAGCACTCCTAAGCATTTCAACAGCACCTTGCTCACACCATCTGCCATTGATTTAAGGGGCAAGGATCCTCATTAAGCGGCAAATCCACAGCTTCTGATAAGGTTAAGTTCTTAATCTTGTTTCAGCGTTCTGAAAATAAACACTTATTAAAACGCTTAGACCATAATTGCATTCGATATTTGTAGGATGAAACTGACGGATCATTAGAATCTATCCATTAACATTCCGGAGTGTCAAGAGATCATACATTCTCAGCTTCTATTTTTACAAGGCAACACCTTTTTTTAAATCAGGATTATTCTATTTTTCTTAAGGTGCCAACACACCTTTTATTTTCACCTCCAATATTGTAGTCATTTCATTACATTCTGATCACTGCAAATGTTTTATTTGCACCACAGAATAGAAGTCCTAAAAACATATGTATATGTATATGTACTAAACAGATTTTTCTGCTTTTATGTGGATTCTGTTCATGGGGCAAATAAATATTTGTAGTGTGCTCCATGATGCTAAATTAGAATTTTATTGTCAAAAAATTATTAGCTGTTCTCTGGTCAGCAATATGCAGGAAAAGATGCATGTGAAAATGTATTTATGGAATGTAAGAACATATGGTGGGACAGAGGATTTATGAAATCTTACCTTACAGGTCACTGTGAGCCTATAAATGTCACAGTCAACCACACCCCCAGCACCAGCACCAGAGTCCTACACTCCGTTCACAATCCCTAGATTACTGATCACCCTCACTTGCAACCAGTCAGTGCACTCCCTACAAATACAGCTGTAGGGGATTTACAGTTAAGACCCGAGAACCAGATATGTTGAATGAAGACCAGGAGTCAGACGTGCAGTCAATAGAATAACTTTTAGTTTAGTTTAGTTTGTAGTTTCATCAGCAGAAGCCAGCTTCAGGTCTCAAAAGGAGTTCATAGGCCGCCCCACTTACAATAACATTGTTACAGCAATTATACTCTAACAGAGGGTACTAACTACGTCAATGATGACTGTTAAATGATTCTGATTGGCTAAGAAAGAAAGAGAGAAAGAAAGATAAACAAAAATAGTAATTTTCCAAACAAGAGCAGACAGTCTGAAGCATTTCTTAGTTGATCACATGCTTGATGCGTTAGTGACCTTCCACGTGGCGTGTCTAGAACAAGTCATTCCGTCTCCTTATGGTGCCAGTTAATCACCTCACCAATACAGACCATATTAACACACACACACAGATACACAGCTTCTCCAAGGCTCCAACTATCAAAAGAGAGACTTCCCAAAACAATCTGATAACATGCTCTATCTGTTGAGAAATGCAGACAATATTCATCCTTACTGTATGGAAATATACAGAAAAGCAAAGAAAGGCTTTAAGTAATAATTGATTACATAAGTGATAGACTGAAGTGTACAAATAAGGAAAAGAAAAGAATATATACATACACAGCAGAATAAGAAATATATACAATATATTTAAGCGGCAATGGATTTCCGAATCGTCTCCATCACAGCAACCTCACAATCACTTGTTGTCTGGTCTTGCAACAGTCACCTGGAGTCTAACTCTCGCTAACAGACTACTGGTGATTCCTGTTCCTAAGACTCTGGTATTGTTCCAAGTTCTCCAGTTTCCTGGATCCTCATCTTCTCGTTCCTCAAAGTTAAGACTGTTCATTCTCTGACTCTCCTGCACTGTTCTCACCATCCTTTGATTGTGAATAAACAGTATTAAAGTTACTCAGGTCTGTTATCTCATCTGTATCCATGACAGTAAACAATAGGCTGGCTAGGGCTTTGTTATTTTATAATTGATTGAGAATTGAGAATGAGCGTCACCTGCGAGCCACCGGTGTCTCGAGTCTCACAGAGGAGCGGAGACATAAAAGGAGGCGCGACGACACTGAAGAACGAGAGAGGACCAGGCCTGGATTTATGTTATGTTTGTGTGGGCAGCAGTTGACCGTGAGGGTTATTTTGATATTAAAGTCTGTTGAAATGTCTCACCTCCTTCCTCCCTGAACAAAGACTGCGTTACAGCTGTATAATGGCTTTATTTTGCATTCTTTTATCACTTGTTTCTGCTTCTTCACTTATTTTTTGGTCAGGAGATTCTATACTCTTTTAGAGGATGTGCAATAGCACCCCCTAACTGTGTTAGAGTGAAAACATGCATAGCGAGAAAATTCAGTCTGTGGTGGGGAAGTCCCAACGTACACTAACTGTGGACTAACCTACACAAAAATTCTGGTACTCCGAATTAGGAACATATGCTTTTTTCTTTATAAATCAATATTTTCAAACAATATATCCATATAAGACAGTATGTAAAACTGTGTGAAAAAAAAGTATTTAATAGACTACTCAATCAAAAGAGTGAACACAACTACGAGCCAACTACTTAGAATATTTAAATATACTTGTGTGTTTTGGTGCATCCTTCTTGGAAGTTCTTATTCACAAGGTTTATGTTCATCTTCATGTTTATGACTTCCCACAAAAGTATGCTCAAGTCAGTAAGATGGCGATGTAATTTCTCTTAATAAAAAAAAACCCCACAGCAATTTTATTAAACTCTACATCTAGAAAAATGACTTTTCAACACTTAAACACAATCTTTACGACATGACTTGAACACACCATAGATCTCGATCAAAAGATGGGGTACAGGCTAAATATATTTAGACTTTCTGTCAGTATGTCAAGTATATTTAAAATTGTAAGTATATTTATGATTAGTACATGAAAAGTAGACTGAAAGACTTGTTTTTAGTTTAATATAAGTATACTAATGCACACTTGAATAAACCTCATTTTTGTAAATGCAAGGAGATTTCTTTAGTTTCAACTATGAAAAGACGGTTTTCACCAAAAAGTGATCAAGGATGCTTATCTCCTACATGACTGTATCGGGTGAAAGCAAGCTGGTAACTATTAAGGCAGCTGTATTGACAGCATTCATTTTGCTGTCTAGACACGTTCAATAACTGTCACCACTCTGTTTGAATCTTTTATGTTGAAAGCAGATCTCATTGTCGATTCACCTGTCGTGTCACAAACCACATACATTCATAAAAGACCAAATTCAATATGACTCTTTTGTAGTCTAAAATGCCATTAACACGTCAACCCTTTTCAAATTTTCAATCATTAATTAATTCAGACATCAAATTTACAATTATTAATTCAGACATAATTGGGTATTTAGTCAGTTGTGGGCACTTTTGTTAGGAGACTTTTAAACACATTTTTGATGTGAAAAATTAAAATGAATGTAGCAAGTGCATATATAAGAAAGAAAAAAAAATTGACAAAAATATACATTATGTACAATATAATAATGTATGTATATAATAAATGTGGTGTATTTATTTTTAAATCTTGTAAATCTTTAAATGAGGATTTTGGCTCTCTGGTTCCATCATCCTGAAATCAGTGTTTGTATGTTTTGTTTTTGCCTGAACAAAGATCACATCAAAGATATTTGATGGTATATCATGTTTTATTCTACAAAATAGAATACATTAGTAATAGCCAACTCATGATTTTTTTAAAGCTTTTGTCTTAAAGATTAAAGTGGCTAAATGGCACTGCAGAGGTTGAAAAATGAAATGTCATTATGACAAACAGAAAAGCTCTCACTACTCCACTTTCACAGCCTCTTTTTATTTATACATACACAATATTAAAATGTATCCCAATGTACTATTCTAATATTCTATTGTAAGAAGCTTCGTCATGCAATCGATGTGTATTCATTTATAGCATGACTTCAGCTTTTTGACTTTGCCAATTTATTCTTCAAAATTCATAAACGTGTTTTTATTTCCCTTTGTTTTATTGGTGTCAGTGTTTTTCTGCAATAATTGAAAATTGATATTTCATTGAGGGAACCGGAGTGATGCTAATTTCGGAGTTCTCCTACAAAAATAAATCATCACTGCAGTTCTAGAGTTCTATATAAACTCCCATGACAGTTTTATTTCTAGTGCCATACATATGTCTAACAGTTGTAATTTAGCTCAACTCTGAATATTATTTTATTCAATGCGTCTGGATAGGGGAAGTGTGGTGATCTCAATCTGGTGCCTTGGCATTTTTACATTTTTGGCATGTGGCTTGAGTAGTGGAGACATAACTGATAAGGGTCTGCAAGTCAAAACACTCTGGGCTATTGCTATTCTGGCTCTGCTAAAAGCGTAGCGCTTTGGCTGCCCTGAAGTTTTTAGGTTTGAGGCAGCAGGGGGTGGGAAGCTTTTCTCATGAGATATTATAGCTACAGTGGCCCTGAAACTCAAAATAATTAATGTGTTCATGGCCCACTGGGGAAAAATAGGCCATGAACCTTACTCTTCTGAGCGAGTTTAAAAATGTCCTGCACATTTCTGAGTTGTTAGTATTTGTGCAGCCTCAGCAAGGACCTTTTCTACCTCTGTCACTTTTCCCTGGACAGGCTCTGGACGGGATCATAGATATTGTTTAAAGTGAGGTTTTCCTACAGCAAATCAGCTTTATTTTTTATCGTTTTATTTGAAGATGTACTTTAGGCTCAGCACAGCTCAGCACTAAACAACCGTCAGCTATGTCATAAAACCCACTCAATGTGACTGTGTGACCTGTGTTTCATTGTCCATTGACCATGTTTCTGACAGACATTGTTTGATGGAACATGGCAATAAAACCATAGCAGTGGCTTTACCAACAATTTTGTACCACATATGTAGCTGGAAAAAAAGGTCTCCAGGCAATTAACAGCAGTTTAACTGTGAATCCATTGACACCCATTATCTAGTATCCAAGAAACAACAGCTCGCTGCTTATGTCACTGGTACAAAAGGCTCACCAGAGATGAATTCAGCTTTAAAGGTTTTCTGATGTTTGAGATGTACTGATGACCTTAGAGCAGCCGTGAGACAATTCTCAATGCAGTTCTGGATCGCCATGGAGTCATCAGTATGTGGCAGCCACATAATGTCCATGAGATAGTCATCTCTAATCAGGACATGAAATGTGGTCATTACATGTGTGTGGGAAGGAGAAGGAAGATTGCACCAGGAGATAAGGTCAGCTGTTAAATGTTATCGAAGGCCACAGGAGAAAGCACTGCAGAACTAAAAAGGATAGGAGAAGTTGTAAAATGACTTCATTAAATGCCTGTTTTTTCTGAATCAGAGAAAAAAAATACTAGAATCATGCTGTGTGTGGTTGTGCAGATAGTCTTGCTTTGCTTCTAGCAGCATTTTAAGAAAGCATAGATACTCTCCTTCCAAGTATTATAAACATGGGTTCATTGGAAATATGTGTTTCTACCTTCTACATTTTCGCTAAACTCAAAAAAATGTATCTATATGTTCAATTCACTGCCATTTCTATCTGAAATTAAACTCTGATGGCAGTAAAACAACAAACTTTTTGATTAGAGAGGTCTTTATTATTTACTAATAAAGACTTGGTTCTTTAAAACACTTTTTCCATAGTGCAATATTTATAAACTTATACACTTTGACGATTATATCACACAATCAGATCCATATACAGTAGTACCTCAAGATACGAGAGGCTCAACTTACGAAAAATCCAAGTTACGAAAGCAAAGACGAAAATTTTGTACTGCTCTACATACGGAAAGTTTTCAAGATACGAAAGGTTTCTGAAAGTCCGAGATTCGCCCCATAACAATTTTGAAACTCGCGCCGCACGCTGCCATCTTAGTTATAGTAGACTCGCCACCATCCTCCTGCTCTCCCATTGGTTCCTGATGCTAGCCAAGCCATGAGATCCTTCTCTCTAATTGGACAGCATCCCTCCCATCATGCATCTTCTATACGTACGTGCTGGCGTGCTTTAGCTCAGCCACTCCGCACCCGAAACTTTACATTTTTTATGTGTTTTCGTAAAGTTAAGTGTACGTTCGTACGTACGTTATCTGCCGTTTGTCCTCCTACTCCTCTGCCGCCACTTTCGGAGATAGCCTCACTCGAAAGGTAAGCTTTGACATTTTACGTTATTTCATTGTTTATATGTCAATTTAGCTTTATTATGAAATTTAATGGGGTGTTTTTTGAGGGCTTTGAACGGATTAGCCATTTTACATGTAAAATATGTTCCAAGATACGAAAAACTCATTATACGAAGGCCGCCTCGGAATGGATTAATTTCGTATCTCGAGGTACCACTTTTAGAATGTAGTAAACTTGCTTATTAGCTCACCTGGTATAGCACTGCACTGCAATAAATAAATAAATCGATAAAAGCCAGTTATGAAATAGCATGGTTGCTTCAGAAAATGTGTTTCACGTTTTCATTTTTCAACACTAGTTGCATTGACAATAGAATTCTCCTTCCTCACGTTGTCTTTAAAGTGGAGCAGAACAACGTTCAAACAGTTAATGTTTTGGACTCTCATCCAAAGTTGTCTTGTTTTGGGCATGGAAAATACATTTAAGCAGCATGGCATGATGGTTCTCGATGGCTAATGCAGGAACCCCCGTTCATACACTAATAATGGCTTGTTTGGTTTACTGTAATGCTTTATTGATTGACTTACCAATTGTTTTTTTAAAGGCAACAGTGTACAAAAAAATGCAAAAAGGCTGCGAGAATGCTCACCTCGACTTGACCTATTTCCCTCATAACACCCCTTTTCCATGATCTCTGGTTAACTTTTGCATCATATTCTTGCACCTTTTCATTTATCAGACCTACTCCACCGATACCTGTTCACATGGTCCCTAAGATCATTTGGACTTGGTCTATTGTCAGTTCCTAGATTCCAGGGGTCTCATTTTTAAAGTGTGCGTACGCACAAAACGGGGCTGAAAACGTATGTACGCCAGTTTCCACGCAAAGGTTGTAATCAATAAAAAACAAACTTGATGGGAGAATGTGCAGACCTTAAAGCAAACTTTGAGCTGTGTATTTGCACATTCTGGAGACAGAGGGAATTGGCGACACAGATGGTTAATTTTAGTTAATTCTTTGGTGTATGCCATTTTTGACTTTTAAGCGTACGTAAACTTTTAGTAGGGATCCTACGCACAGTTTATAAATGAGACCCCAGCTGTCTACAATAGGTGAACAATGTGTTTGTGTCAATGTGCCCATGCTCTGGAACTCACATTATCTCCTCTCTACTTGCCTTTAAGTCTCAACATACTTGTTTGAATTATATTTTCTATCAGTGGTATATGATTTTTGTGTTGTTTGTAAACTGTAAACTAGAAACAATATGGTTTTTATGCTCAAACAATGGGACACTATATTCGTGTAGTGTGTGCATGTCAAAAAAAAATCAACTCTATGAATTCATTCTGAAAAAGGGCATCCATGTAAGCGTAGCTACAGTCAATTAAATTTAGTGTAGGTTTTACGTTAATTTTAATTTGATAGAACAATAACCTTTAGGCATCACTTAGACAGCAAGTCTCATGATTTTAGAATAATGTGCCATCTTTACAAATCAGATACCAGTAGAACAATTACATTTCTGTGGACATTTCCCAAGCGTTTTATTATCCTCTTGGCAACTACAGCAACCATATCATCCACAAGCCCTGAGGTTAGCATCATAATTCTGGTCAAAAGGACAGTTGTGGATTGTTTTGCCCCTGTGTTCTTGAACAGCGCTAAGATGCTGTGGAGGCCTTCCACCACCTGGATCACCTTAGTGAATCACTCTAATAAGCAGCGGTCAAATTGCTCCTATAAATCAAAGACTTGACACCTCTGCCCTCCTTTCTGAAGTGCTGTACAGTAATCGTACAAGAAGCGAAGAAAAATTGTTATTACAGCACTGCGGTACAATAATAACCTGGAAGAGCTGGTCTCCTTAAGTGAAAAGAGAGAAGAAGAGGAAGAAAAAAAATCTATTTTATGATCACAAATGTAGTAGAGAAGGAAAGGGCAACATGAAAGGATTCTGTTCCCTTCGGTCATTTCTCTTGATGAGGCTGAGCACGGCTCTGTGGTCTAGGAAGGACAAGAATGAAACATGAAAAAACTCTGTTTTAACGGTGGTGCTAAATCTCATTTGGATATAGACAAAACAGGTGCTTTTACTTGTACCCGGAGTCATTTCATTAACAAACCCAATTTTCATCTGACTCATTGAGCTGGATGATAAAACAATGCTTGTGGAGACAAATCAAAACAGGCTGGAATTCATTGCTGCAAATTAGTAATGTGCTCAGCTATTTTCTTTTTGTTTGGGCTCCTGGTAAAACGTCTACACAGGTGTCATACTTTACAGAGCCAGAGTCCTAATCAGCAGCCTTGGGAGATGCCTGCCGGAGGAGTCAGGTAGGCATTAATTACAGGCTGTCAGCACACTGAATGGAAGCACTGAAGTTGGGTGCAGTGTTGTATGACTGTATCAACTTATCAGTACCAGGGAGAGAAAGTAACCTGACTGCCAGGAGAAGAAAACAGGCTTTCTTTTCTTCTCTCTCTCTCTTTTTTTTCTCCTGAGGATGAGCCAGTTATTTTTGAAGGTTCCATCAATAGCACAAAATAAATTATTTAAATTTAATAGCAGTCTATTTTCACCATGCAATAGTGTACAGAATGCCCAAACTAATTTTGGTCAATATTTATTGTTCATTAAATCAGAAAGATGTCACATTTTCCAGCTATATTCATCTAAAAAGGTCTGTCTGCCATTTTTAACAGCCTGTGGAATATCAAATATTGTTCTGTCAAGGTTTTCTGTGTATATGAGTGTGTGTGTGTGATCTGAATCTGATGCAGGGTTATAAAGTCTGATACCATTGTCAGTTTACAATCATACCTCCACTGTTCGAAGCATGAGATGAAGTCGTATTAATTAAGGAAATACATTTTTCTTCATGTGCCATATGAGCAGGAGATTACGGTTCACTTTGAGAATCTTTTCTGGGTTAAGGAGGATAGCATTCCTGTACGGACTGTCTATTTCAAAGTCAAAGTCAACTTTATTCCAATTTTTAACATGGTTAAAAACAAAACAGTTCCTTCAGGAAACAACAGTGATTTTTAGTCGATATTCACATGGGCTAAGAAAAAGACAGCAGTAAAAACAGACAATGGTATTACAGGGTAAATATTGAAGTTGCAGTAATAAGAGAAAAAACCGGACCGGACCGAGCACGGAGCACCACAACACTCTTGCAGCCAATTAGCAATAGCAGGAGTATCGATGCATGATGGGGACCCAGTGCAGTGGGCAGCCATTTGTGATGTGGTGCCTAGATAGCAAACGTTCAAGAAGACCTCAGTCATTTCCAGGTATTGAGAATCAATCCTTCAACCTTCAGGTTACCAGTCTGACTCTCTAACCTACAGAACAACTGTCGCAGAAAGAATAATTCTATTGGAATAGCTTTTTAGTGCTGGCGAGGCCTGAAAACAGATGACGTGGTTTCTTTGTTTCTTCTCAATATGAGTAATATAGAAATGCTGCTGTATGATATTGTTGTTGTTGTTACTTTACAGCTGATTCATCCATACTTGCATGAGCTTTCTGATTCACCAGCTGTTAGAGATTGCCTGTGTTGCAAAGTATGTTTGTTATTTTGAGGGAGGAGCAATGAAGGAAGAGGTGTGATGGTTTTGGTCTTGATTTCTATATGTACATAAAGTGAAGCAGCAGTGTAGCAGCATTAATCTTAATGAGATTAATTAATTGTTGTATTGGAGTGTTAGGAGGGCTTGAGTTTGCTTTCTTCACACACCTAGTGTTATAATGGTCTTCAATGGCAAAATGGGTGGCACCAGTGATCCATTGGGAAGTCTTTACCTTTACAGCGTTTCTTTTTTCTGACACTAGAGGGTTGGTTTACAGCATTTAAAAATACATCTGATGTCAGGAATATTTCAAATGCATTTAAACATTACATTTTAAAATAAACAGTGAAGGGAAATAATGCTCAACTGTTAGTTGATCAAATTGTACGGCTTGACTAATAATAACCATTTACTATGAAAGAGGCATTTGCATGATGACTGGTAAACCAAATTTTCCAAACTAAATGTTTCCATTTATTGGATATAGTACAGACTTTTACATTTCTGCCAGTTTTCAACTTTAAAAGAATTTAAAACATCCTTGCTGAATAAATGTTAACAAGGGAGACGGTGTGGGATGCGAAGAGATGACAAAGGAGCGGAGGAAACAGAAACTTTATGAACTTTATTCATAAACTAAAAATATTTTAAATACAAAAACAAAACTGCACACTTGTGCAAAATGCTAGGAGTACTTGGAGATGTGGCGACACAGAACACGACATCCACACACTGAGTAAACAACGTCAACAATCGACGAAGACATGGGGAAACATGAGGGTTTATATATATATGAGAATAATGGAGAACAAGTGACGAGATTAACAAGGGGAGTGACTGACGTGACAGGTGAAGGAAATGACACCAGCAGTACATGGAAGGGAGTGGAGACACCACAGGTCTCTGACAATAAAAGCATTCATTTCTTTTTAAAAGAACTAAACAAAAACACAGTCAGAAAGAGAAAAACAGAAACTTCTGAATGGTAGCGTTTATTTTCAACTCAGTAATACATTTTATTTGTAAAGTATATTATATTTGTTAAATATTTGTTATCTTTGTTAAAATAGGAAACCAGAACGATATGAAGCAATCAGAGTATACTTGATTGATGTTAATGGTATTGTTTAATCATCTACAAAGTATTACGTAATAACTACAGTACCTGTTTATATTGCCTATAAATGTCTTTGCAGGGCTAAAATGTAGGAGTTTCTCTGAGTTTTGTGTGGCAGGCTGTAAGTGGACAATATTATTCTGAGATGACATGATGACCAGACTCAAAGGAAAACAAAACAACAGGAGATGAAAAATCAGCACAACCAATAACTCACTGCAAAACCTGATATGTGTTTGATTTAGTGTGTGTGACTGAGAGTGCATATGTAGTGTCTGTGTGTGCATGTTTTTGTTTTTTATAGCAAAGTAATAAGAAATTTGTGTGTGTTTGTGTGTTGACTGTAAATACATTAAGCCCCATCTTTTATTAGAGAGTACAGTACAATATTGTATTTCTGTTTGGCACATATTTGACAGTCTGATTTGCTACATGCTGCAGACTTTGAGGAAAAGCAGAATGAAGCTAGATTTACATTTTCTGATAAAAATGTGAGTAGGGTTTGGTAAAGAAAAACTTGTGCTGTGGATGGTCACCAGAGTGTTGCTATGAAGTTATGTGCTGTTGCTTACTGACTTAAATTCAACATAAGATCATATTGGACATATTTTTTTCATATATATATATATATATATATATATATATATATATATATATATAATTATTTATTTTTTTTAATTCATGTGCCCTTGTAATCTTTAATCAAAATAACTTCTCATCACTTCTCAGTGTTTACTGGCACGAGGGTGGGACAACGTGTCACTCAAATGAGATCACAGCAATATACAAGTCTCGCCCTTTTTCCTTCACTCAGATATACAGGACAACAGGGAAGAAAAGACTATCCCAACTTCTGTTAAGGATATATCGCAATAAAAAAAAGTAATCTTTCACTCACCCCTGCCACAGTCTCGTCATATGTTTCACTTCCAGGTCCCTTCTGTGTCTCTCCCCATGCCCTTCCTGTCCTGTCATCATTACGTCGCTGTTCTCCCAGGTGTTTGTCATTTCCTCTTGTATTTATTCCCTCCTGTGTTCCCTTGTCTTTGTCAGATGTTGTCACTGTTATGTGGATGCATATCGGCGTTTGTGGATGTTCTGTTACTTCCGTGTTCGCACTAAGAGTGCTGCTCTGAGTTCTGTATTTAAAGTGTTTTTGGTTTCTTGGTTTTGATTGAAGTGAGTTGCTGCAGTCCTGCTTCTCCGTGTATCTCTCCACATCGCATACCAGCACTGCACCAATTGTTAACAACCCCCCTATCTTTCAATATGGAACAGAAAATAGCCTGATTTGAACCACATTGAATTTTCATTGTATTGATGAAAACAGATGTTTCAAGATGATAAAAGCGCTATGGGAATGCCACTGCATGAATCCTACCGATCGCGTGAGAGGACAGAGTCAGAGTGGGTAGTGTCACAAACCAGGAATCTAATAATGTATTCTATGCCAAACAGCCGGTTCTGTGTCTTCAGCCACGCTGTATGCCATCTTTTTGTCATACTTACTGTTGTTTGTCTACCACCTAAAAGTTAGAGATATATACAGTGGGTATGGAAAGTATTCAGACACCCTTCATTTTTTCCCTCTTTGTTATATTGCAGCCATTTACCAAAATTATTTAAGTTAACTTTTTACCTCAATAATGTACACACAGCACCCCATATTGACAGGAAAAAAAGCTACCACTGAAAATGCTCTACTCCCACCTGGTGCTCTTTGATGAGAGCGCCCAGGCTTGCAATCCTTGTAATTCTGGTCCCGCTGCAGCTGAGGCTCAGCGTCGGGCTAGAACCTGGGGATCACAAATGGATCTGTTGGAGGGATTTGAGACAGGCACTAGCCCTATCTCTGCCCTTACCCGATCCAATACCTTCTCTGAGGTTCCTTCTGCCTAGGGAGAGGTACCAACGCTACAACATTCCAGTTCTGAAAAAAAATAAAAAAATAAAAAATATATATATATAAATAAAAAGAGGAATTAAAGACAGATGCTGCCTTTTCTCTACCCTTGCTTGTCCTGTCCTGTGCCTCCTCTCTGGTTCGAAAGCATGCGGAGCAGTTTCTTACACCACAGGCATACTTGTGAGCCAGAGATGAGAATTCTAAACTCCCTCATTCTCCAGCTCACAAAAATAGACCTAACGGAGGGTTTGAGACTGGTGCTAAAAATAAATAAATATAAAATATTGTCTCAACCCTCACCTGATGGGTTCAGTGTTTTTTTCTCAGGGTTTGGAAGCACCATAGCTTGTAAAATATAACAAAACCCGAAAACAAGTCTTACAACAGTGCATAATACAATGAATCTTTGTTTTTCTCAAGATCTGTAGTTTGGGTTAGAGACAGGCCTTCCTCATCTCTTTTTCCATCACTCAGATCCAGCGGCTCTCTCCCAGGGTAGGAAGCATGCTCTGTGGTTACTTCTGCCCAGGGGGAGGCACCAGTGTCGCAATCATCCAGCTTCGAGGTGGTTTCTTGCGAATTCGAGGTGGTGGCATTTTGGACGCTCGCCCTTCTGAGGAGGGCTCCTGAGCTTCCAGTTCCAGTGTTCCCTACAGGTGTGCTGCTTCAGGGCACCGAGCTGGTTGCTCAGGAAACACCAGAGACTTGTCTCGAGAAACTGGTTCCCTTAGTAGAATTTCTGGTAGCGTGTGATACTTCTGCCAAATATTCTCAGTGGGACCTGCTCACAAACAAGAGGGCTTCATTGGGTCACACACACCCAGATTTATGGGATTCCACCCACAGTGCCTCAGAATGCCTCAGTCTGCAGCGTGGATTCAAAGGTCAGGTCAATCGTTTCACATCAGGTCCGAGAACTGATATGTGGTGACCATACATCCAGGAAGTCCCTGAGGTCTGCCTTTGGGGGAAGGTACATCAATATTGGGTTCTTCCAATATGTCTATCTATCTCCTTAGGTGATGTGCGCACTGAGGTGTTGCGCTTCCAAGACATTGCAATCTGAACTAATTTGACATTCTGTTGATTTTAGCAAAGTTAATTTAGTGATTTGACATCTAGATGTGGCTCTTGCTTACATAGAATGGTTGAGGGTTGAGGGTTAGATTCGGTCTCTCTTTCACATCCAGTTCCTCTGGACACGATGCTTTGGCACAGACTCAGCTGTGGCTTCATTTGTACTTAAAAAATTAAAGAATTAAGAATTAAGAATTCCCCAATTCCCCAATAACATAAAGAATTCCCCAATTGCTCTGCTCCCAGGGGTTCTGGAGAGAGTTCATAGAAGTGTAGAGATTGTGGCTTGGCCTTTGAGGGGGTCCATCTTATAACTCTGGTCTTTCAACTGAGGTTTTTCAGACCATTCTCTACTCCAGAGATCCCGCCATGAGAAGACTATGCTGGACCCGGTTAACTACCCGGATGGCACAGTGCTGGAGTTCATGCAACACCAACTCACTGCTGGATTATTTCCATCCACCTTAAAGGTGTATGTGTTGGCATTCGTTGCTTACTCATCCCTTTGGGTGGAAGGCTTGGGGAGAAACCCACTTAGATCCTGCCCCCTACGGGGCACACCAAAGCCCAGGAACTATTCTGCTTGCCCTTTGGGCACTGGGCACTTATGCAAGAATTTGAACAACTGTTCATATGTTTGGGCCCTTACACAAAAAAGGGGGTCCCCGGTGTCCATTTAGTAAGTTGACTAAATTAGTTCCTATTTAGGGAACTAAGGTTACATACACAACCGAAAATATAATTTTCAAAATTTGAATTAAACTTGAACTTAACAGAATTTAAAAAATTTAGTACAAGTGTCTATAATGTTGTCTCTCCTATAGATATGTCTTATATTCAATGGGAATTCTAATGTAAAACGTATGTAATTCTTTGCACATTTTTCATCCACCAAAGAATAATCAAAAGTAAAAAATCTAAACTAATAGCATACCAAACATCAAATCTAATGTGTTTAAATCTCCATTATCCAGGCTTATACTACTATGAAATATTTTACTTCTGAGCACTCTTTATGTGCTGTGGATAAAAGTGATATTGAAAACGTCAACTTTAAAAGTAAATGTTTACTTCTAAGTATAAGCAACAGTAGTAGTAATGATGCTTGCCTTTGTAAACATCACTAATTATCCAGTATTTTCAGTTTGTTTTATACATCATATTCCAAATGAGAAACAGATATGGTTTTGATATGCTACATTTCATTGCACAGAATTTATCTCTTCACTAAGATGATCTTTAGTTCCACTCCATAAAGACCTTGTTGAACATGGTAATTATAAAGCTTTGAGTGCTAATAGTTACACAGCTAAATTAAGCCAGGGGTGAGCATGAAGTTCATAAGGTTTGACTTGATCTCCCCTCCTGCGGATAGGTGGGTAAGTCTTCTTAAAGTGTAATTACAGCTTGATTTACACAATCCTCAATCTATGTCTTGTAGGAAATTATGAACTGTTGTGCACTACCTTTGATTCCCACCCCAGGTAGCCTATGTGGGTGTGGACATGCCATTTCTCTCATATGACAGTAAACTATTAATTTTACAGCAATTAACTATGCAAAAGGATGTAATCATCAGTGATTTCTCTGACGAAACATCCTCAAGAGTATTTGATCTCCTGATTCTCTGTTCATGAACTCTAGCACATGTACGTTTATATCAAAACATCCTTAATTTTTAGTGTGACGTCCAAAGATTGAGCTTGGAAAGAGATTCTATTTATAAATGTACAACAGACCAGACCCACGTCATTACGGATTCATAGATGATTCTAGCTCTGTGGGGTCCGTCCCTCCTGTTCACTGGTCTAATGTTCTCAATCTCTATGGTTTTGGCCACGCTTATCTGTTTTTGTTTGAAAATGCATCTTTTAAGACCTACGGAAACTGAGCTTTTTAAAAACACATTCCCAGGTGGATCAATTTGAAAACGCAGTTTTTCCATTGTAGTGTGGACTGTGAAAACTGAAGTATTTGAAAATTATGACATGTCATATGATGAATATTGAACCCCTAGATATGCATGTTTTATACTGCTATTGTGCCCATTATGGGCTATTCACTTTCACAAGGTTACTAAAGATGTTACTTTGTGCACTCTTCATATCACAGTCCTGCAGAGATGACAGATCAGTGAATGATGAAATATTTTGCTAAATAAGATGAGAACTGTCATGGCACAACAGATAGTTAGCAGCATCTAAATGCAGCAGCTACTTTTTTTGGAACAGAACAACCAAGGGCAAATGTTGTACTGAAGGAAACACCAGGTTTAAATACAGGAGCAAACAAAAGGGGGCTAATTATCTATACACACCTGAACAGAACTATCTCAATCAGTAACCAAGGAGACAAACAGGCAGGGGAAGTGGAAGACTGAACCAATTAAACGGACACCAAAACTCTAGAATACCAAACATGAATGAAAACAAAACATAAAATTGAAAACTAAGTCAAAACAGAGCTTTACCATGACAATATAATCTCAGTGAGCTTCCATGAGGTTTAACACATGAGGTGAGTTTAGCTTTTTCTGACCTTTCAGGATACTTTTGGAAAAAACTTGTGTGGACAGAGAGCATTCTGAAACAAAAACCCCATTTTCCAATGTACCTGGATTAATGTAGACATAGCCTATATCACCTGCACTTCAACAGCTTATCACTGATAATCATGATCTTGCTTTCTGTCTGCAATCAACCATCGGTCTATTTTTAGAGATAGGGTATTTCTATAATGTCACCTTTTCTGTACCTGTCCAGTCTGTTTATCTGAATGTAAAAGGCCATTTTACTCTGCTCAGTTTTTTATGATTATAGCTCTCAGTGCTGAAATAGAAATGGAGATACAGCATGAGCCCTTGATGGCAGCAATAACGCTGAATAAGATCCCATATGTCTGTGTATTTCCTCGCCAGCCAGGAGCTCTCCTGTCCTTTGGGCTTTTGTTCTGATAAGTAATTACAGTGGGTTTCATAGTCCCTAATGTCCTTGTTGGAGAGCACTTTATAAACATTGAGCACATAATAGCTGTCTGAATGCATTGGCAACATTGTTGGCCAATGTGTATGAAAAACAAACAGCAGGTTGAAAGATTGCTCTGAATTGCAGGTGTGGTGTCATTCACTTTATCCTGTTTGAATGTAAGGCAGGGTATTGTGATCCATGCGACCTCTTATCCACCCTCAACATCAACACAACTCATTGAAAACACATTAAGCTGTCAATTCTGGCAAAAAAAAAAAATCTCCATTCCATCCTCTCATCGGCTTCTTCAATACTGGTTTTTCCTACCTACACCTTTTGGTTTGTTGCACAAATCTTGTATTTAGCCTGCATATGTTCTTATATGTTCTTTATGTCTTATATGTTCAGCTTTGTCATCACAGGAATAAAGTACATGAAATATATTCAAATACAAAGAGGTTATTTTATAATATTGCTGTTTTTTTCTGTATTTCTGATCAACTAAATGCACCCTTGGTAAGCATTTTGTTATACAAAATCATTATAATATGTGTAAAAAATATTTAAACTATGTATGGAATTTGCATATTAATATAAGTATGTCATTCTTGTCATTATCTCTCTATATTATTTATGTGATGTTTGATAATGATTAACACATACAACATTTTTAGATAATCTCTAGATTTTTACCCACTTTTTTTCCCCAGAATGCTTTTTTTTCATCAAAATCATTAAAATAGGTGATTATTTGTTTTGCTGTCTATTCAGGAAATATCTGATTCTGAGACATGCTCAAGGTCTTAACTATGATCGTCCTGATCCCCACTGTAACATTCAAGAAAGTAAACGTGTAGACTCCAATACCCCTAAAGACAAAATTTTGTATCATGCAATTTATAAGACTTAGGGAAGGTTTGTGTTGTTAACAGATCTGTCTGTCTCTTTATGTAACCCTCTTTTCAATCCTTTGCTCTCTAGAGCATCACATTACGCAAACTTTGTCTTCTCTTATTGTTCACTGTCTCTACAGTTACTGTTCAGTGAATGAAGAGATAGAATACACTCCTATTTTATGCCCTTACAAGAAGGTATGCCATGTTCATTATTTAATTGGCTCTTAACGAAGGCTCTGTTGGCTAATAAAACCTCACACTTCCCCTTTTTGAGCTAATGAACCTCTGGAGGAAGTGATTAAATTTGTTATTAAACAGGTAGATGCTCAGACACTCGAGTGATTAATTCCCATGGTAATGCGTGTACACGTTACAAGGCTCAGTCTAAAAATAATAACAGACACAATTTAATCCCCCATCTATGACCTTATATTTTTGGAAACCAGCGAAAATGTGCCATTTCTTTCAAAGATGTTATATAGACATGCAAATACCTTTGGTTTGTGATTAATCATACTTGCATCCTAAGTATATACTAATGCAATATGCTTTTCACTTTCGAATATGCATATTCCCTTTGTTTTTTTCAATTTCTCACTTTTTGCATATACATTTCAAGTCAGGTTTACCTATATCATGGCCGTCTGAAAGATAGAAGCCTTAATTAATTATTGTGTGGAAAAACTCAGGAGACAGACGTGAAGGTCAGGAGATTACACTGCCCATTTAATCTGCAGAGAGGAGCCAGACTCATTAGCTAACATAGCAGCGGACTGACAAGGTTGTATCCTAAAGTAATAAGGGTGGACTGCAGCTCCCTAATTGCACTTCCACAGACTTCAGGAGCAGATTCAGCCACAGCAGGCTGGCAGCTGGCAGAGAAGCAGAGAGACTGACACCATGTGAGACTTATCTCATCTGAAAAGAAATGTGAAATTCAGATGTAGATTTAGAGAAGGGTTCGAAGGTCTGCATGAAACAACGTCTAAACAGTAGGAGAAATGTCTCAGGTTCCTTCCTTGAGAAGGAACCTCTTTATGTTTGTGTCTTGAAGCACAAGTTAAATCAATTTAATAGTATGGTGGGACACCATCCCGTTTCATGTGATGTCATAACCAGGAAGTTATAAAAAAACACCCGGACCAGTGTCAACTTCTGATTGGCTAAAGTGGCTCAGTCACATGGCATTGTAACGCAGCATCTATTTGCCTTCTCAATGAACCACAATTACAGTCGTAATCTGTGACATTCCCTTTTGTCTGAAAGAGTGACTTTTGGGAATGAAAATACCAATTCCGCCATACTGAAAAGTGCCTGTCCAGTGTGAATCCTGAGACGTGAGTCATAAGCACCATGGGACCCCCATGTGTGTCCAAGTCCAGGTTGTAAAACTTTATCAATGTGTGTAGAGAGGACCACATACTTCTTGTAGTGAAACTCTTGATCACAGAGTTATAGAAGCCTTTTTTGTTAGCATCCTCTGATGACAAGGTGTTCTCAACAGAACCTTGGGACAAGAACCAAAGTTTCTTCCACATCACCAAGGTATGAAGACACTTGCATGTAACCTTGATCATGAGAAAAAGGTTGCTCTTTTGGGGAAACCCTTTGGGTCTTGAGTTACGACTGCAAATGTCTCATGTAAATCATGCCAAAAGGTATCACATTGGACACAGCTGACATCAGACCTAGAAGTCTAGAAGATACGATGTAGATGTCAAGTCAAGTCAAGTCACCTTTATTTATATAGCGCTTTTTACAATGTAGATTGTTTCAAAGCAGCTTTACAGGAAAAACAATATAAACAAAGTTTGTTTGGCTGAACAGAAGCCCCAAAAGAGCAGGCGAATCAATACAATTGATGAATTTTAAGTGTTAAGTTTCCCCAACTGAGAAAGCCATAGGCGACAGCGGCAAGGAACCAAAACTCCGGCAGGTGACGTAACGAATGAAGAATAGAATGGAGAAAAAACCTTGGGAGAAACCAGGCTCAGTCGGGGGACCAGTTCTCCTCTGGCCAACAGCCAAACAGTGCATGATTATTATACAACAATTCAAGTCCAATATGAAGTCCAATTTGGTCCGGTTAGAGATGGGTTCATGATCGTCACAGGGGAGGGTCTAGTAGAGTCACGGTCTCCGCAGACACTTCAGGGCAGTGCTGTGCTCGTGTCCAGGTGCAGGTCCTTCATCTGATCTGGATACGGCCCGGATCCAGCTGACCACGATAACCTCGGAATAAACAGAGACCAATATCAGCGTAGATGCCATTCTTCTTCTGATGAATCGAGTACATCAGGTGTTATGGGAATGTTCCCGGTTCCGACTTATCTAAATTATGCAGCCTAACAATCATTTTAAATGATTTGGATTAAAAATGTATGTATAATGTGTTATGTGTATGCCAGGTTGAAGAGATGTGTTTTTAGTCTACATTTAAACTGACAGAGTGTGTCTGCTTCCCGAACTGTAATAGGAAGACTGTTCCAGAGTTTAGGAGCTAAATAGGAAAAGGATCGACCGCCAGCAGTTGACTTTGATATTCTAGGTATTATAAGCTGGTCAGTATTTTGGGATCACAATAGACGTGAAGGACTATAATGTGTTAAGAGATCGTTCAAGTACTGTGGAGCTAAACCATTTAATGCTTTGTAAGTAATTAGCAAGATTTTAAAATGTATTCGGTGTTTAATAGGAAGCCAGTGCAGGTTTGACAGAACTGGGCTAATATGCTCATACTTCCTGGTTCTAGTAAGAACTCGAGCTGCTGCATTTTGGACCAGCTGGAATTTGTTTATTAAGCGTGCAGGGCAACCACCTAGTAAAGCATTACAATAATCTAGCCTTGAACTCATGAACGCATGAACTAACTTTTCCGCATTTGTCTTAGATAGCATATGTCGCAATTTAGATATATTTTTAAGATGGAAGAACGCCGTTTTACAGATGCTAGAAACATGGCTTTCAAATGAAAGATTGGTATCAAAGAGCACACCCAGGTTTCTAACTGACGACGAAGACTTGACAGAGCAGCCATCGAGTGTTAGGCAGTAGTCTAGATTATTATGTGCTGAACTTTTTGGTCTAATAATTAGAATCTCTGTTTTTTCAGAATTAAGCAGTAGAAAGTTATTAGTCATCCAATTTTTTTTTTATATCAGTTATGCATTCTGTTAATTTAGTGAATTTGTTCGTTTCATCAGGATGAGAAGAAATATAGAGCTGAGTATCATCAGCGTAACAATGAAAGCTAATGCCATGCTTCCTAATAACTGCACCCAAAGGAAGCATGTACAGGGTGAAAAGCAATGGTCCTAGTACTGAACCTTGAGGAACTCCATACTGAACCCGTGACTGATATGACATCTCCTCATTTACTGCTACAAACTGATAACGGTCAGACAAGTATGACTTGAACCAGGCTAATGCAACTCCACTAATGCCAACATAATTTTCAAGTCTATTCAGAAGGATTTTGTGGTGAATTGTATCGAATGCAGCACTAAGGTCCAGTAACACTAACAGAGAGATACAACCACGATCGGATGATAAGAGCAAATCATTTGTAACTCTAATGAGAGCAGTCTCAGTACTATGATATGGTCTAAATCCTGACTGGAAATCCTCGTAGATGCTGTTTCTTTCTAGAAAGGAACATAGTTGTGAAGATATTGCCTTTTCTAGAATCTTTGACAAGAAAGGTAGATTCGATATCGGCCTGTAATTAACTCATTCTGCAGGATCAAGTTGTGGTTTTTTAATAAGCGGTTTAATTACAGCCAGCTTAAAGGTTTTTGGTACGTATCCTAATGACAAAGAAGAATTAATTATATTAAGAATAGGATCTATGATTTCTGGAAGCATCTCTTTCAGTAGCTTAGTTGGTATTGGGTCTAGCATACATGTTGTTGATTTTGATGATTTAACGAGTTTAGACAATTCTTCCTCCCCAATAGCAATGAAGGAGTGGAATTTTTCTTCAGGGACACTAAAATATACTGTATTTTGTGATATTGAAGTACACGGTTGCATGGTTATAATTTTCTCTCTAACATTATGAATTTTGCAAGTAAAGAAGTCCATGAAGTCATTAGTGCTGTGCTGATTTAAAGCACCTGGGGTTGAGGCTTTATTTCTTGTTAATTTAGTCACTGTATCAAATAAATACCTAGGGTTGTATTTGTTTTCTTCTAAGAGGGTAGAAAAGTAAGTAGATCTAGCTGATCTTAAGGCCTTTCTGAATGCAATAGAGCTGTCTTTCCATGAAATGCGAAAAACCTCTAGCTTAGTTTTTTTCCAGCTGCGCTCCATTTTTCTGGCTGCTCTCTTGAGGGCCCGGGTGTGCTCGTTGTACCACGGTGTTGGACTATTTTCTTTAATCTTCTTTAAGCGTAACGGAGCAACAGTGTCTAAAGTGCTGGAAAAGAGAGAGTTTATAGTTTCTGTTGCAACATCAAGTTCTTCTAGGCTATCTTCGGATGTTAAGTAGATGAAATTGATAAGGAAGATTATTTTTAAAGCTATCTTTTGTGTTAGAAGTGATAGTTCTACTATATTTATAACAGGGAGTTAGTTTTTCGACTTTGGCTAAAGGTAATCTACACGCAAATAAGTAATGATCTGAGATGTCATCGCTCTGCTGCAGAATTTGAACAGTATCAACATTGATCCCATATGACAATATTAGATCTAAAGTATGATTACGGGAATGAGTGGGTCCTGATACATGTTGTGTAACTCCAATAGAGTTTAAAATGTCTCTAAATGCCAATCCCAATGCGTCTTTTTCATTATCTACATGGATATTAATATCACCGACAATTATGACTTTATCTGAGGACATTACTAATTCTGAGAGAAAATCAGCAAATTCTTTGATAAAGTCTGTATGGTGCCCTGGTGGCCTATATAGAATAGCCAGCACAAAAGTTAAACAGGAATTATTACTGGCACTAGATAATTTTACATTGAGGACCATCACTTCAAAAGAATTATATTTCAAATTAGACCTTTGAGCAGTACTGATCGTGTTACTATAAATTACAGCAACACCTCCTCCTTTACCTTTCAGACGAGGCTCATGTTTATAACAGTAATCTTGAGGGGTGGACTCATTTAAAGTGATATAATCGTCTGGTTTTAGCCAAGTTTCTGTCAAACACAGCACATCTAGTTTATGATCTGTAATCATATCATTTACAATAAGTGCTTTTGAGGAAAGGGATCGTATATTCAGTAACCCAAGCTTTATCATTTGTTCATTTATGTTATATCCGTTCTTAGTTGTTTGTAAATCAATTAAATTTTTACTCTTAAACGGTTTTGAGAGATTTTTGTATTTGCTAATTCGGGGAACAGACACAATCTCTATAGGATGATATCTAGGTGAAAGAGTCTCTATGTGTTGGAATTTATCTGACCTCTGTGACGTGAGACAGCTAGCAGACGGTCGGTTTAGCCAGTTTGTCTGCTTCCTGACCTGGACCCCAGTTAGTCAAGGTTTAGCTCTAAGACTATATGCCAAATTACTAGAGAGAAGAGCGGCACCATCCCAATTGGGATGAATACCATCTCTTTTCAACAGGTCAGGTCTGCTCCAAAAACTTTTCCAATTGTCTATGAACCCTATGTTATTCCGCGGGCACCACTTAGACATCCAGCCATTGAGTGAGGATAATCTGCTAAGCATCTCTTCACTCCTGAGCATAGGAAGAGGGCCAGAGCAAATTACGGTGCCTGACATCGTACTTGCGAGTTCACACACCTCTTTAATATTAGTTTTAGTGATCTCCGACTGACGAAGTCGGACATCATTAGCGCCGACGTGAATAACAATCTTAAAATTTTTACGATTAGCCTTAGCCAGCACTTTTAAATTTGCTTTGACGTCAGGCGCTCTGGCTCCGGGCAAACATGTGACTATGGTGGCTGGAGTCTCTATTTTCACATTCCGAGTAATAGAATCGCCAATCACTAGGGCACTTTCAACAGGTTTCTCAGTGGGTGCGTCACTGAGTGGGGAGAACCTGTTTGATGTTCTGATCGGAATGGAACAGTGGTTTTTTGACCCGCGATTATGCCGTCTCACAGTCACCCAGTTGCCCTGCTGCACGGGCTCTACAGCCGGAACCGAACAATGTACAGGGTTTGCTAAGCTAGTCGCATCCAAAGTAGTATCTAAAGCCCTTGCATTCTTACTATCCTCAATTAAAGTTTGGATGCGTGTCTCTAATTCTGAAATGTTCTCTGTCAGCCTAATTATGTCCCTACATTTATGACATGTGAAGCCTTCACAGCTGACAGAGACAGACAGACTATGCATGAAGCAGGCAGTGCAAGTGACAATTTTGAGAGAAGATGACATGACTCACCGCGTGTGTTGATCCAACTTGTTGACCAGTTGTTTGATGAAGTCGGGAAAAAGGCGCGAGCGAGAAAAACGCTGTATGCACGGACAGTAAGATAGCACAATGCTAACGCGTTTAGCGACTTAGATTAAAGCTAACGATTACAATATATTAAATAATCTAGTATTATATTTAGCAATATGAACGAACGTCAAGTTTAAAATCTAAAACAAAAACAAGTTTATACGACACAAACAAACGCAATCCACTCGAGCAAACAGGAAACAGCAGCAGTGCAGCAGTCAAAACGGTCCATAGATGTGCCTGCATCACAGTCAAATCCCATACGCTGATAGCTGGCGCTGATAGGCTTTCTGACCTGTCAATCATGCAAGAAGACGCCATTGGCTGTGCTGCCATGATAGCGTGCTCTTCTCATCCGATCAACATGCTTCCAGGGGGAGAAGCATTTATTTTTCTTCTGATTTTGACTTGTGTTTGTTTTCTTATTGTGTGAATTTCGCGCACAAGCACTTTGTACCGAGCCTGAACAGTTATGATAATTGACATCATGCGAGCAACATTCGAAATTCGAATCGTGAACTTGCACAAAAAAAAAAAATTCATCATGGGTGCGGGATATCTGAGGGTGCGGATTATACCAACGATTTTTTACACAAACCCCCAAAACCCGCGGGATATATGAGGGTGCGGATTATATGCGGGAAAATACGGTACATATCCTTGCAATCTATCATGACAAACCAGTCATGACTGGTTTCAAAGTCAAGTCAAGTCACCTTTACTTATTTGGCGCTTTTTACAATACAGATTGTTTCAAAGTCAATATTTTGAACTTGAACTTTTATAATGTACTATTCAATTGGCACAGATCTAGAATTTGATCCAAGCCTCTTCCTCCTGCTTCATTTTCAGGAGGATAAACATTATCTATGGCCTCCTTTCCCAAAAGAGCTTTGATGACTTGTTTCTTCACCAGTGCCTACTCCTATTGAATCGATGAGAAGAACCGGTGGATGCGAAGAACCTGGCCGGAAGAAACTGGTGAGCATCCTCCATCACCTGAGAGAAGGCATTGGAGCTATTGGGTGAGGGCAGAGAAAACACAGTGTCTGTTCTTAACCCCTCCGCTGGATTTATCTAGTATCCCCACAGAATAAGCCCCGGGATTCATTGTTTGAATTGTTGCTTGCTTGCCATATCTGAATGCTTTGTTTTACAGGACAAACAAACAATAAGTAATACGTACAGATTACAAAGAGTACTTGCTGAAGGCACAGAAGCTGAAATTGTTTGGGTGTGTTTTGTAGCTTCCTGTTCGTGACATCGCATGCCATGGGATGACATCCCATCATGCCACTGGACTGCTTTCACACGTACAGTAATACTTTGAGATGCGAGCATCCCTACATACGAGTATTCCAAGATACAAGCAAGCCTTTGGGGAAGATTGTTGCTTCTAGATACAAGTAAATATTTGAGATACGAGCACGCATACAGACGGCAATGCTGACTCACGTTCACTTCACGTGTTCGCTGACTTCTGTACGCGCCACCTGCGAGTAGGTAGTTTTCTCTCTATTTTGTACATTATTCTTTATAATAGCGACAAGTTTTAAGAAAGGAGGAGGGTCAAACGAAGGAAAACATTTGAAATTAAGGAAGTGATGGCTATGTGACAGAAGGTTTCTGATTTCATTGAAAAGAAACACCCTGATAAATGTTCTACTGGTCGTGCTTCGGCGCTTTTTGATGTCTTGTTTCCGTAACATTTTGAATGGGAGACAGAAACAAATCTCCCTTGATAAGCATTCCAAATCTCCCTTGATAGGCATTTTGTTAAAAAGTCTGTGCCAAGTGAAAGTGAGGGTAGTCAGGTAAAAAAAGATAAGAAAAGTGATTTAAACAAATAAAGAATAGAAATCGAAAAAAAAAACATTATTATTAAATAGAAAAGTTAAACAAAAAGTAAGGTAAGTTCAGTTATGTTAATTTAAGTTTATGTAAAGTTACGTAGTGTTCCTGTAACGTAAAATAGGGAATCAAGTGTCTACGTACCAACCACAGCTTAAGCTCCCTCAAGGGAACTCCATTATTCACCAATAGTAGTGAATTTATCCAACAATTTACAAAAAAATCAAGGCATATTGGCATCTAAAGATGGCATCTGTGATCTTTCTGCAGCAGTTGTGACAATCAACGAGCACTTCAAGGCATTCTCTTAGTTTAGCCGATTAGTCTTGACCTTTATCACAGAAGGTCACACCCATCGCTAATCCTCGTTGCTATTTGTCAGCCATTGTTGCTACAAGCCACCACCTCTTAAAGGTCAGTCGTTTTGATTTTTTTTTTTCCTCACTGTTCCAAACCCCAAATATGGAGTCAGCCTCACTAAATCAGGAAGTTTTAACCCCTATTTCTATTTTCTGCCATCCAGCTGTGTTGACACACGGATGAAATAATTGCCTTAGGGTAGCAGCAATGTTTCCTTGGTGGCTTACATAAAGTGTAGGAGAGTGGACGTCTCCTTTAGCGTTAATGGAGTGACTCCCTCGTTTCTGCCGTTTAGATGTCTTAGAAGATTAATATCTCAAGCCTTGCCCTTTTTAAGACTCATTTATTACCCCTGGCTCATCTTTTTACTGGAAAAAAAGTAATGAATCAAGTCCTCCTTATGTCATTTGCATTTATTTATTCATTTTATTTAATCATTTATTGTCTTTTTATTTTTAATAATAAAAAATTTAATCAGAAATTGGTAGGAGACATTCATAGAATCGTCAAAAAAAAAAAGTCACAAAAGACAAACTTAACTCATAGCTGAGGTTTCGCCACACTGAGTTCTGGGTCTCAGATGTGTCTACCAGGGATCCCTCACCAACTAATAAAAAAAGAAATAAATAATATGGTATTATTTATAATTTATTATTATTATTATTATTATTCTTTATTATTATACATAATAAACTTTCACACAAATTTATAGTTTAAAAGATTTAAGAACAGGTTCACAAAGACACCCAGCACCAAGAAGTTTTGTTTGAAAATAAATGCTATATCCATTCTAGTGAACAAGACTGAACTAAATCTGACACCCCAGGCAGGAGATTCTGGATTCCAATCAGAGATAAGCACGAGACACAGAAGAGACTAATCAACTGCTGAGATCTCCAGAGAATGGTCAAACAAAGGAGAAGAGATAGTTCATGGAGCTGGAAGAAAAGAATAGGGATTTAGATGAGACATCGGTTACAGCATTTAAGGTTATGCAGCACAATCTTTTGAATTAAGCAGTGGCGGACTGTGACAAAATATATGTATTTATACAGCTGCAAGGACTTAATGGTGATTGAACTTGAAGCTTTAGAGGGAGAAATTCACAGCATATTCTGAGAAACTGGGCATTTTGTAGATATCCTAAAGAGATAGCTCATCCAAAAGTAAAAATGCTGTTGTGTAAACCACTGTTAGGAACCTCACACATGCACTCAGATCTTGAAATATAGCTTTTTGTTTAAGGAAAAACACTATTTATCAGAATATTGAACCATTTTTTCCATAGTCCTAAATCGCTGCATGTAGAGTAACACACAGCAGAAAATTTATTCCAGATTAGACGTGGCCAAAATGTACACAAAGTAGACACAAAAGTACAGTTTTGAGTTTTAATGGAGTTCAGAAATTATCACTCACACAGAACATAGCTTGTCATTAGTTTTATTATTTTCTTGTTTATTTTTTGCACATTAATGAGAAAAAGCAAAATGGCAGTTCTGACAGTAGTAAACCAGAAGACCTCAATCGACAATGTTATGATATTGGTTTACAATAAAGCTTCATAACTGATTAAATCTCAATGTAATGCAAATCAAATCTTTTAGGTTTGTTATTCTCCATTGATATCCTAATATTATGTTTTGATATTAATGTGTCTGTATTTATACCCTCCATATGTAATTACAGGAGTTTAATTTAAAAAGGGACACTATTTGTTGATCATCTTTTAACAGACAAGTTTGTAACAGATGTTTCCATTTGCAGATTGTACATTTGTGTGATCAAATTTATGTAAATGACACGACTGAGATGCAGTACTGTTATGATAAAATTTCCATATATTTCTCAGACATATTCTCTGTTATGAAAATGCTTATTGAAAAGATAAATTGAAAAAAAAAGCATGAAATATATTTCAAAATATTATTTTGATGCACTTCATATAAACAAATACATTTCCTCATAAAGCTATTGCAGCAAAACATATGACCGTATTTTCTTACTGAACACTTATTTTCCCTAGCTGAAAGAAAGTTAGTAAGAGTTAGTGGGCTTGAAGATCTCCTGAAATATTTAGGGATGTAAAGATGAGGAGGAACATAGCTTTTAAAATTAGAGACTTGACTGGAACCTCATCAATAGGTTTAAAGGGGGCCCGGGATAGGCCCTGGAGCACCAAGGACAAATTCCAGGCTGCCCATTACATTCTGCAAGGCTCAGCCTCAGGGTGCCACAGAGGAAACGTGTAACTAGAAGGTCTCTCTCCCATAACATACCACCCAAAGATATGTGATAAGCAACTTATAGGATTGAGGGGGATAAGCCTGCTGTGAATCTCCTGCAGGAACTCCAGCTCAATGCTAACTTGACAGGTAACTGGATCCAGCTGATAACTACTGCACCAAGTGAAGGGTTTCCACTTCAGTACGCACAGCTTCCGTGGAAGGTACTCTGGAATGGAGAATGGTCTCAGCAACCTCAATTCTGTGAATTGGGCCTGAATTCATAGAGTTCAGATTCTATGCATCCAGTCCAAGAGGAGCTTGACATGCTTGAGTACAGACCATCCTGGTGATTTATGTAGGGCCCCTGAGGTCTAGGAGAAGATTTAGTCTAGTTCTAGGTCTAGTTTCTTCCACATAACCAAGGAGCATGGGCACTGCCTATTTTTGGGTGCTCCTTGGGGAAAACCCTCTGGTTTTTAACCCCCACTGAAGGGTCCTCATGCAAAGACGACCAAATATATAACAGTGGAAGCTGTTGCCGTCAGGCCTAGCAGTCTCTGGAACTGCTGAGTGAGTGATTAGCCTAGCTTTATCCTGCGGACAGGATTTGAGGCACACGGAGAAAGATGTGTAGACGTCGTAACTATTCTTAGTGTTCAGCCTTAATCCATCATGTGACCAGGAATGACACCTCGATGCTGGACTGCCATGACTGAAGTAAGATCAGCCAAACGTCGATGTAGTTATGAACACTTGAACACCATTTTAAGGGTTGTAAATCTAAACCAAATACAATAATCTGATTTTGCTATGCCTTGCCCCCTACGGTGAACCTCAGGAACTTTTGTGTTGTTGAAGGATGGAGATGTACACCACTTCCTCTCGGAGGGGACTATCCTCACAGGCCTGGTGGTCTTGGCATCTAAGCTTCTGCTTGCAGTCTTCCTGTAGATGAGGACAGTCTGGCGACAGCTCAAGTCAAAAATCTTAAAATGGAGATTGAAGAGGCAAATCTTCATCTCCAGCCTCGGTGATGAAAACATCCAGCTCCTCAGAGCTGGATAGCTGCAGTACCTGTGTCTCTACTGGGTTATAAGTAACCGCAGTATGTACTCCCAGAAGAGGATATCTGACCTGCCAGGTGAGGTAAGAGATAAGGCCATGCCCGTTTCTAACCATTCTGACAGAAATTGCCTCAGTGCAGCAGCAGCAGCGGGACCCAAACTCTGAGGACTATGAGCTAAGCACAACCAGCACTGTGCAGGCTCCCCTCCCAAGAAAGCAACGCAGGGATTGAATTGATTGTTTGCATTATTGCTATTTCTTGGGATTCCCTGTTCTTTTTAAACTAGCTTGGGATCTTACAACAGAAGGACCAGCAACAAACACACTCTTGTTTCACATATATTGCTTACTAAAGACACATAAGTTGCCGCTTCCAGCATTTGGCATGCTTTTATATCTTCCTGGTTCATCAATCTGCGATGAGCATTCGCACCATTGGTCTGATTTCACATGTGCTTCACATGAAGCATTCCCATAGCGTTTTCGACACAGCACAAGTTCCATTGAACTTGCAACAGGAAAAGCAGATTTGAATTTAGCAGTTTATCACATGATGCACTTAACATTGTACTGCAATTACATCGAAGGGATTGTACACTTGAGATTTTTTTTTCTAGCATGATGGCAGGACAACCTGTCACTCATGAAAAAAGTTTAATTTCCCAACCCGTCTGTCCTGTTGAACCTTATTAATTAAAGCGAATGCTAGGCCCAGAGGATTTAAAAAAAAATTGAATTGTATAGCCTCTGACTGGATCAGACTCATTGGCCTATATTCAAGCTGCTGTGTTACTAATGGGTCTTAATTTTGTCCTGTGTGGCCCTGAGACAAGGCCTCAGTTTGATTTATAACCCAGAGAGATATCAAAGCTGAGACAAAGGTTTGTTGTATAAAA
Organism: Rhodeus uyekii; assembly: GCA_037043235.1. Classification (NCBI taxonomy): domain Eukaryota; kingdom Metazoa; phylum Chordata; class Actinopteri; order Cypriniformes; family Acheilognathidae; genus Rhodeus; species Rhodeus uyekii. Next base: position 182,432 of record JAWRVZ010000016.1, read on the forward strand.
CCCAGCAGGTCTCGAGAGGTTATACATTCTGCCCGATGGAGATATCCCTCCACCCATGAGTACTGCTGGCATGCCCCAAGGACAATGGGCCATGGTGCTAATTGAAGATATCTGTGGTCCTTCGTTACCCACTCATTATGTAATCAATTATTCATAGTGCATGGCATTGGTTGAAGTGGGCAGCCTGTAGATAGAAGAAAGGCTATTCTTTCTGCTGTTTGGGCATGTTTTAGTGTGACAGATGAGAAGGAAAGGGATGCGAGGAATATGGTCAATTCCAGAGGAGGCGTTTAAGGTGCCAGAAAATCGATAAGTTGTTTTATATCCAATTTCACACAAAAAAAGAAAGTCTTTTCAGAGCTCATTACCAGCCTCAGCTGGAGCTAGATTTGTTTTTGCACTTACTTTAGTTTAATTGGCTTTTCTATGAGATGCTCTGTTGCTCACTTCTATTGGTGTCGTCTTTTTCTTTCTTAACCTGTTTTGTCAATTATACATTTTATTTGCATGGCTGACATACGTGTGTGTATGTATATATGTATGTATATATATATACAGTAATACCTCGGTTTACGAGCGACTTGGTATACGAGCAAATCGGTGTACGAGCAAGGAGGGTCGAATCGGTGTACGAGCATTGTATCGGTGTACGAGAAAAAATTTCCCTCACCCATGCGCAGTTCTGTGTGGAAAAAGTTCTAACGCTCAGCATCCTTGTGCGCATTTTTACATGAAATATCCTAATGACAGCCTCTCATAACACAGTCAGGAGGTTCCAGCCCCTTTTATAACCCCTTAACTCATTCATTTGCTCTATCATTCACCACAGTGATATTTTTATAAGTGATTTACAGAAGTTTTTACCTCATATTCTAAACATTAATTAATTGTGATCACTATTGTTCACGTAGTGAAATACACGGTTTTAGCCACATAATAAACAAAGTAATAGGGTTAGACAAACCATATTTTTATACAAACAACATATAAGCCTCTCCTACAAATGAGCACTGTTTTCATGTTCGTCGGACCTGCCGTTTCTCTGCAGTATCGGCAAAAGCGCAAGGAGTAAAATGTGACTTCTTACCCCGTGAGCGGGGCTCATTTTAACAGACAGCGGGTTAGTTGTAACACCATGTTATTAGACTAACAATCTTTCACACATTCTTTGAAAATTGAAAAACAACTACTATAACAAGAAATATTTACATGCTGCCAAAGGAGTTTTTCCTGTGGTTCTCATCCAAACTTCTATGAAATTTCTCGAAAAATGGCCAGAAGACGTGTGCAAACAGTGTGATGAAAAGCCCTTTAGCACGTCACATTTATGCCCCTGCAACTATCTAAAAAAAAATCGCTGTTACTATTTACCCCGCGTTACTTTGTGCCACGCGCTCGCCTAGTTCTCTCGCGGCTCCCACAAATTCCTTCGTTCGCGGCTCCCGCAAATTCGTTCGTTCGCGGCTCCCATGTTCCATGACTTTAACTCTGGATTATCACTTGTTTGTTTTCTGCACTATTATAATAAATTCACTCATTTGCTTTCATTTTTGGTTTCCCCGCTCCCCTCTCCTCCCTCCTCTCTCTCCTCCAAGCAAGCTGCTCAAACCTGATGTGCATTACAGTAAATTGTCAAGTATTTCTAGAGTTTAATTGTCAATTATTAATTAGTATTTATATGAGATCTTAATGGTTACAATTTTAACTGCAATTAATAGGGTAAAACCAAAATACTATTTAAAATGGGCATTTGTGGTCATGTGGAACGAATTAATTGATTTTTAGTGCATTGTTATGGGGAAATTTGTTTTGGTGTACGAGCATTTTGGTTTACGAGCTCGCTCGCGAATTAAACTCGTAAACCGAGGTATTACTGTATGTATGTATATGTATATATGTATATGTGTATATATATGTATATGTGTGTGTGTGTGTGTGTATATATGTGTATATGTATGTATGCGTGTGTATATGTATATGTATGTGTATGTATATGTATATGTATGTATATGTATGTATATGCATGTGTGTGTATGTGTGTGTATGTGTATGTGTATATATTAGCTTTTATGCAACTGAAGAGGCATTTCCAGGTTTAGTTGATGGCCTCTGGAAGGAATGCTGTTCCTGAATATAAAGGTCATGGTATAACGTCCCATGTGTCTGGGAAGATATTACCCACTGCTGTTGGTTCTATGAGGTGAGTTTGTTGGAAAGCATTTTCTTTTGGCCACCCCAGGTTCTGATATTTTGAGAGCTGAGAGCTGGTTGATTAAGACATCCATCACCATCTGAAGGCACGTCAATGTGGTGTGTAAATGCAGCATGACAGCTCAGAAACATCTCGCCCTCTCAGGGCCTCTTGGGTATCTTAAAGAAAATGAACAGAACAGAAGATGACCTTTTGCAGTCTCTGAATGTTGTTAATATTATAATTTGTATGAAAAAAATTAAGCTGGATTTGATTAAGTTATTTTCTACTAAGCAATTATGATTTTTCACTCCGCTCCATTCAAGGTTGACTTTTTTTTCCAATGCCATTCCATTGTAGTAATTCAGTAAGCAGGGCGATATGTCTATGTGAATTGCAGAAATGGCAAATGGAGAAGAAACATCTCAGTTACTTATGTAACCTTAGATTACTGAATAGGGAAAGAGATGCTATGTGAAAGTGCTGTGGAAACGCCTCTGCAAGACTATGTCGTGAAGCACAAGTGAATCAGATCAATTGCATGACAGAATGGCGTAGGCGGGTGACGTCATCGACCAGGAAACTATAAAGCACACCTGAAAACAGAGAACACTAGCTTCTGATAGGCTGAAGCATGACGCTACGGCATGAAATGGGGACGCAGGGAACTAAGGCTATATGTGTAACCGAGACGTTCCCTTTAAAGGGAGCTTGTGCTGCGTCAAATTACTGTGGGGACCCAATACACACTACATATATAAGCAAATGCTTGTCCGTGTAAAATTGTAGGATGCACATTAGGAACAAAGTACTTGTGACCCGGGGGTTAGACCTCATATCAAAGTAGTAAAACCTGACGAATGTGTGCAATGAGGAACAGCCTGCTGCATCACAAATGTCTTGGAGGGAAAGTCCAAGCAAAAGAGCTTTGGAGGTAGCCAGACCCCTGGTTGAGTGGGCTCGGACTGCCATAGGAGAAGGCTGTCCAACCGACTCGTAAGCAGGTGAGATGGCCTCGACTACTCACTTGCTCTTAGTTTGCTTAGATGCCGGGGACCCTTTATTGGGCGACCTAATGCACACGAGCAGCTATATATATATATATATATATATATATATATATATATATATATATATATATATTAGTTAATAACTTGTTTATATGATTGCTGGTTTTGCAATCATGCTCACATTTGTTAAAACAGCTCTCATAATCTTGTGATATTACTTAATGATAGCCTTTCATATTAAAAACAAGATACGTTTTTGCAGTGACATCTTGAATCTTTTCATTTATATCTTAAATCGTTTATATTAATTTTGGCATTTTTGAGACAATTTTGCATTGTTTTCAAACTACTGTAAAAAAATAAATAAAAAAGGTACTACAATACTACATTTGCTTTCAGAAAGCAACAACAACATTTTCAGCAAACACCAAAAAACTAAGCCTGTAACATTAAATTCATAATTTCCATTTCCATTTGACCGATGCTTTTATCCAAAGCAACTTACATTGCATTCAAGGTACACATTGAATCAGTTCTTGCTTTCTCTGGGATCGAACCCATGACCTTGGCTACTGATTGAGCTACCGGAAAGCTAATAATTTATTCACACTGTCTAAACCATCCGGAAGGTCTGCGTTCTCGCCCACTATGCAAATTGACGCTCCTGATCCTGCTGTGGGCCCAAGGGAAATCACTTTTGCCAAGAGCTATGTACATTACAGTGTATCAAATTCAGTGAGGAGACATCCTATTGAGATGGGGGCCAAGGCCAGTGGAGTGAAGGCTCCCTCCATCCCAAGGTCATGGACCTCCTGTGGGAGAACTTCAGCAGAGCAGAGGAAGACCTCTTCGACTCACTCAAAACAACTCATTACCCATTCTGGTTCTCCCCATTTCATCCAGCCCCACTTGGACTGGATGCCATGATGCAGGCATGGCCGAGGCTCTGCCTGTATGATTGTTCTGGAGAGAGTTTGCCTAAACAGGGACTTGTTGGTAGCCCCACATACTAATTCTGTAAGACCTATCGTGCTCCAGGCCCACTGTCCGCCTCCTTTCCGTACATCAGACCAGAAAAAAATGAATCTAGTCTGCCCTGTTAAGGCCTTAGATGCCTACATCCACAGAGCTGCCCTGTTGGAAAGATCTGAACAGCTGTTTGTGTATTTTGAATCTAACAAGAAGTCTTGGCAAATAAGCAAACTATGAGCAAGTGGGTAGTCGATGCTATCTCACTTGCTTACAAGTCGTTCGGACAGCCCTCTCCTTCCCACTCAACCAGGGGTAAGGCTGCTTCCAAAGCTCTTTTGCTAGGAGTTTCCCTCCAAGACATTTGTGATGCTGCAGGCTGGTCCTCACTGTACACTTTTTTTTTGTCTGGGTTTATAGTTTCCTGGACAATGATGTCACCTGCCTATGACATTCCGTCACACCATTGGACTGATTTGACATGTATTTCATGACGTAGTCATACAGAGGCATTCCCACAGCATTTTGACATAGTGTGTTGTTCCTTGTTTGGGGAAATAAAGTTACATACGTAACTGAGATGGTATGTTGTGTGGTTTGAATAAATCTGTGTTTCAGTGTTTCCTGAAAGATGGGAAACCAAATAATCAGTAATTCCTATCACTGTATCCAAGGAGCCCAACTTTGTTCCATAGACATTTTAATATGATCTGCTACAGCTGAGTTTCCAAGTGACCAGGACAAATTAGTCATCCATCACTGGCTGCTGTAAAATCAGAATACACTATGAGAGAAAGTCATTACCATGGAGACTACAGCAGTGGAAATTAGAGGCCACGATACAACTCAACCCATGTAAGTAACCTGAGTGCCTTTCCTAAGCCATACATCAAAGATTTTGATAAATGTATGTGTTATTGAATCGTTTCAGTTACAACTTTAACCATGATTCCCTGAAGAGGGAACAAGGTGCTGCATCAAAGATGCTGTGGGACTGCTCAGCGGAAGCTTCTAACTGTCTGAAGTAGTCAATGACAGACACAGTCATCGAGATTGTGCCAAGTAAGATATGTTCTTGGATCAACATATTTTATTGATCATGGAACAACATTCCTGTCCCAAAATGTAGTCTTAACACTATCGCTACCCTTAAATCTAAGCCTACCCATAAGTTATCGCTAAATTCAGAGGGAAATTATGGTAAATAACACTGACGTAAAGCACCAAACCCTGGTTATAACTTGACATATGAAGTTTCAGTCTCAGTATCTCTAAAGTCTGACTGATTGATTTTAATGTTGTACCAGGACTAACAAAGATGTTGATCCAGGAACATGTTGTACTTGGTGAAATCAAGGTAACCGACAGGGAAGCAGGAGATGGAGATGGCAGGGCGATCCAGCATCTCGTTCCCTTTTCTGGGAACCAAGATTACAGTCATAAACAAGACATTTTCTTTCAAAGGAACTAGTGCTGTGTTGAATATGCTGCTGGAATGTGAATGACTACATCGCCATAATGACATTTTTAATAGTGTCAGGGCCTTTAGGAACAATGCTGACTGAGGAGACAGATAGCTCACTAGTGTCTACTCAACTTTAGGCATTGCCCAATATCGAGGAATAGTGTGATATAGAGGCACTATGCAGTCGATAGGAGGCTGGTTTTGGGAACCAGTTTCCTGGTTAGAGTTTGCAGGTTTTTTTACACACTTTTGTCAGTTCAAGAACAATTTTTGAAATTGCATAATGTTTATTTGAAAAAAAAAAAAATCAAAAGTACCGTTTCATGCTTATCCTTTTATTGTAGGACTGGCTAAGATTGATGAGATTTAGAAAGAAATGAGTAATAAGTAATTCAATCAGAGAGCGAAAGTAACTAGTACTATAATCTAATTACACGTTTGAAGGTATAATCAGTAGCTAGTAATCAATTACTTTATTAGGGTAACATACCCAACACAGACGATTGTGTAATACAATTCAAACTTGGTGTTCATTTTCACACTTTTGTTGTTGTCACACAAATATTTTGACCTCGCCATTGTCACAGTGAACATCTAAAACAAATAGAGATATGAATAAACCTCAGTGACAGTGTGTTGGAGAGTTTCACAGCTGCAGAGCTCTGTGTGGGAAGTCAGGGCTTTATGTGTCACTGGCAGAATATCTGAACAGCTGCATTGGCAGTGAAAGCAGTGAGCGCACCCGCTTCCATCTCTCGCTTCTCCTGTTTTCCTTGGTAAGCTGAAGTTCGCCAACTCATCTTCTGTTTCCTCTGCTTGGAAAAGCAGTTGCAATTTACAGTATATTTGGAGTGGAATATATGTTTTATTTCGTTCCTTTTTTTGCATCTCAAAATATTGATTGGTAATTTTTTTTGTCACAGACAGAATTTGACATGATGTGAGCTTACATTCACACAGTCACTGTTTGAGATTGACGACTGTATTTACTGACAGATACAGTATAACTCAATTTTATCCTTTTTCTGAAGCCAAGGTACAAGTGAGCATCTCCTGCTGTGATACATTTACTGTAAATATTTAATGACTAGGAGACTGTTAGATTTATTAGAACTGAATCATCAGACAGTTGCATGTTGTCTTCAGGTATATGGAAAGGCTATTTTTGTCAAAGCTGAAAAAAACACCTACAACACAGATGGTGTGGTGATATAATGAGTAAAATATTTGCATATAATCCCACAGCTTTACAATCTGAGATATTTTATACTACACAGTACTTGTAGACACCCCTGTACACTGTATATTGAGGACAAATTCGTTTGCAAATGTATACTTCAGTGTTGGATCTGCTAATGCTTCTCTCAAATAATACTGGTGCTTTCCTTCATGCAGACGTTTGCAATAATTGATGTAGCCACTAGGGGGAAATGTGAGTCCAAGGTGCATGATTTGGCTGGACAGCATTTCCTCAGCATGACATCATTTGATTTGTCAAGCCCCTGGTTGCAGATTTCTGCCTCACATTACATAACTCTTTTTGAAACTGTGTATACTCTAGTCTATAGGGCTGAATCAGTACCGAAATGTATCTTTCAATGCAGTACCAAACCCCTTATGTTAGCACATTGTAGGTAGTAGGTAGACCATTGAATAAGCATGATAGATTTCCATAACATTTACTAAAGCAACAACTCAAATATCCACCTGTAGATGACCGATTTCATGTGCATGTAGAATCAAGCAGACTCATCAGATATGTTTAAAAGTAAATAAAACAATTGATAATTATGAGGATTATAGAGCATCAACTTTTAGTGCCACTCACCAAATCCAAACTGCCGTCATACGTACAACAACCATCGTAATAATTAGATTAGATAGATTCACGGTCATCTATTTTGGATAAAACTGGAAATTTCCCTCTGAAAGTGTAGCAGAATGTGCGAACAGCAACATTAGATTTTGCCAAGTGTTGCATAAAAATATTACATTGCTTATTGCATATTTTGACTGTGAATCTGGCAATGTTTTATTACATTGGTTATTGTATAGGTAGCATGGCAGCAACCCTTAAAAATAAGTATACATTTCAACTTCAAGTATATTTTAAGTATAATTTATGTATAAGTACACATATATCAATGTACTAGTGCTATACTTGGACGTGTTTCAATACTACCTGGCAATAAATTGTCCCAATTTTGTTTTGTGTCTAAAAGTATAATATTTAAGTTTGTGACTAATTTATAACTACGTTTTTTGTTTGTTCTTCAACTGCTGTAAGTGAAATTAAAGGTCCAGTAATCCCTCGTCTATCGCGGGTGTTAGGTTCCATGCACCCCTGCGATAGCCGAAAAAGTAAATATAGAAATCTACGGTATTTTTCTTCTTCTTTTTTTATCTTTAAGCTTTTTAAATCCTCCCAACAGTCTTATATAAACCCTTTATACGCTCTTAAACAATTTTTAAAACTAAAATTTACTTTTACATGCATTACGTAAAAGATGAGCAATAATGTACTGCACAGCAAAGAAGAGCATTACTCCAGCTCTCCTGAAAGCACCGCTTCATCAGGTGCTTCGTAAGGTAGTGCAATATCGTCATCAATATTGTCGTCCAGCGTGATGCTAAAAAGTAAATCTGCACTAAACCCTAAAGCTTTTGCTAAAGCAACTGTGAAACTTTAGCTTGCTTCCTCTGGTGTTGTAGTAAGGTAGTCGGTCAGCCCTCGCAGGAAGAACTTCTTGGTAACACTTTTTCAATTGAGAGATTCACAGTGCAGTAGCTGTTTGATCTGGTTTCAGCAGGACGAAGATTATATTTTACAGTTACATTGTTCGTACCTCACCGGGAAATCAATGATTCTGCAAACCTCTGCTATGACCAAAAGTGGACATCTGTGTTTGTTTCATTTCTTTCTCCATTTTCTATGGCATTCTAACCCATGAAGCTAGTAGATTTTCTCCTCAATAATTGGTTTCTCCGGCCACAGGCCTCTAAGGTAAAAGGAAGCCATGAACTCCTCCTCAAAACTAGATACAAGAATATATTTTGGGTAGGCTGATTCTGAGAAGTCACTCAGGCATCTGAACTGAAGTCACTGCACTGAATCAGGGGTGGACAGCTCTCATACAGGTATAAGCTGCGTTTCACAGGCTGCTCTCCTCCGTGACTGTCACAGTGTATCTCCACAACTCCTTCCCAGCATCCCTCTGCTCTAATAAGTCAATGGTTGGGAGGGATCCTGTCATGGAGTTATCAAATCAGACCGCACAGAGAGGGGGAAAAAGCCAGAATCAAAATAAACACAATTTCCTGCTCTTCAGGGATCGGATTAAATTATTCTCTCTATCACTCGAAAGAGGGTCTTTTCAAAATCCCATCCTTCTGTTTGGTGTCAGTGTCACTGTGTGAGGTGGGGAATGAATAGGCTGTCAGTATGTATGTGGAGAGTGAAAGACTGGAGGGGGGGAGACCTGTCACCGCTGGGAGGAAGAACAAAGCCCAGCTGTCCTTGGAGAACAGCAGCAGGTGAGAATGATGATGCCGGCTTTGGGCTGTATGTGATGCCACGTGACTGTGAATACGAAGCGAGGGGTGATAATGGAGTGACCATGACAAATGAGAGATGTTCTGTACAGTTAATTAACATGCTCATGCAAAGATTTTGGTAACATTTTGCAATGAGGTCCCATTGGGAAATGTTAATGCATTATGAGTAATACATTTGCAATAGTATTAATCCTTGTTAATGTTAGTTAATGAAAGTATAACTGTTCATTTTTACTGTAGTTCATGTTCGCTCAGGTCCATTATATAAGACATACAACTTTTGATTTGAATAAAGTATTAATAAACATTAGAATTAATGTTAACTAGATGGATAAAAACAACTGACCTTCAAAGATCACATTGCAAAAAACAGCTCGATCATTCAGGTTTCCACTACAACATCAGGAGGATCATCCCTTTATAACCGAGCAAACAACATAACTTCTCGTACAGGCCATGATCATTTCCAGGCTTGATTGTTGCAATTCTCTTCTGGCTGGACTTCCTACTAGTGCAATCAAATCCCAATAACTGATCCAGAACTCTGTAGCAGTTCTGGCTACCACTTGCAGCTCACATCAAATTAAAAGCACTGACACTTACAGATATAACACTTAACATAAAAAAAAAATTAATAAAAAAATCCATGCTTTTACTTTTCTTTAGTCCTTCCATTTCCACAGTTGTAAGTCATGTTGGATAAAAGTGTCTGCCAAATGAATTATTGTAAATCTAAATGATTGAGAAGTCTAGCTGATAGTTCATGTTAATTAATGTAGGTAAATACATCATTCTGTCTTGAATCTCTAGATGGCAGAATAGGTCCTTAACTCAACCTGCTGACATCATTGGTTTCTGCTGTATTATAGCCAATGAATGAGCACAATACTCAACCTTCAAACACTGTAGCATTTGCTAGCATTTGCAGTTTGGCACACTTTCAGAAACCCTTCACCTTCCCCAGCTCCAACTGTATAGATCTGCTATGGGTAATTCATGTATGCTATATTGTAAAGCAGCAGCATTCATTTTTAATGCTTACTTGCTCACAGCAGCGTGCCGTGTATGTATCGACAATAGCAAGTCTTGTAGTCTCTCTTTGCAGCAGCAGTAATGATAGTAACAGCAGGTTAGCAAATCGATTCTGCCAAGACTAAATAAATAAACATTGTCATTTCCAGTACCACACCAAACACTCAGAGCAGTCATGAAAGAACTAATGTTAACAAATGGAATCTTATTGTAAAGTGTTACCAAGAGCTCAAGATCATCTTCCTAAAATTGTTTTACATCTGACCTTTCAATGAAAAAAAAAAAAACATCACTATTATTATTAGATTTACATACAGTCATGGCCAAAATTGTTGGCAGCCCTAAAAGTATTTCAGAAATGTATTGCATTAACAAATTTTTCCATACACGTGTTTTTTCCCTTTATGTGTATTGGAAAAAAAAGAAGAATTTTCAAAATAATTCAAATTTCAATTAGCAAATTTCACATAATTTCACACAAAACTCCAAAATTGGGCTGGACAATTTCAATTTCAAATGTTCAGGGGTGCCAACGATTTTGGCCATGGCTGTAAATAAATGTCTTTAAAACAGAGATTTTTTAGAAATGCCATGCTGAAACTTGTGACCATTTTTATGGTTACCTTTATGCATGTATGTATTTACTTACTAGTGATGAACAGATTAATATTTTCATATATTTCTTACTTTTAGAAATTTAGAAATTTTGAAATGAGTGGCCAGGTTTTTTCTATCAAAATCCATCTTTTGTTTTACCCTAAAAAAAAAAATAAACAGCACATACTATATGTGCAATATCATATTGCAGTGAAGGTATTTGGATTTGCTCTGCATTAGGTCCACAATGCATCTACAATTTGCATCCAATGGCATCCCGAAAGCTCAGCAGATTTCCACAGAATTGCAACTATTGTAATTTATAAATATCTACGTCCCCCTACCCACATTCTCATTCTCATAAATATTGTGGTAAATTTGAATATGCTTTCAACTACTGTACTATTGTGCAATCTCAGCTGTTTTACACATTTTACCATGTGTACCATTTTTTGTTAAACTCAAAACACTGTAAATATACATATATATTCATGACCAGAATTGTTGACACCCCTGAAATCTTTCCATAAAATCAAGTATTGCTCACAGAATAGTATTGCATTAACAATTTTTGCTATATACATGTTTATTACCTCTGTTTGTATTGGAACAAAACATAAAAAAGAAGGGAAAAAACTCATTTAACATATTTTCACACAAAACTCCAAAAAATGGGCTGGACAAAAATATTGGCACCCTTTCAAAGAAGTCTTTGCATTGTGTGTCTGTGTGTGCCACACTAAGCATGGATAACAGAAAGAGTAGACGAGAACTGTCTGAGGCCTTGAGAACCAAAACTGTGGAATAGTATCAACAATCTCAAGGTTAAATGTCCATGTCTAGATGTTCCTTTGTCCACTCTGTGCAACATTATCAAGTTTGCAACCCTTGGCACTCTAGCTAATCTCCGTGGACGAAAGAGAAAAATTTATGAAAGGTTGCAACACAGGATAGTCCAGATGGCGGAAAAGCAGCCCCAAACAAGTTCCAAAGAAATTCAAGCTCTCCTGCAGGGTCAGTGTGCATCGGTGTCAGTGTGAACTATCCATCTACATTTGAATGAAATGAAACGCTATGGCAGGAGGTCCAGGAGGACCCCACTGCTGAGACAGAGACATAAAAAAGCAAGACTGCAGTTTTCCACAATGTTCTTGAGTAAGCCAAAATCCTTCTGACAAAATGTCTTTCTACTGTTTACCAAAAATGGAATGAGGCCTACAATGAAAAGAACACAGTGCCTACAGTCAAATATGTTTTGGGGTTGTTTTGCTACCTCTGGCACTGGGTGTCTTGACTGTGTGCAAGGCGTTATGAAATCTGAGGGTTACCAAAGGATTTTTGGGTCGCAATGTAGGGCCCAGTGTCAGAAAGCTGGGTTTGCGTCCGAGATCGTGGGTCTTCAAACAGACCCCAAACATACTTCAAAAAGCACCCAGCCAGCAATGAGTCCAGATCTAAATCCCATAAAAAAAATCCCATATCTTTAAAGAGGTCTTAAAATCTAAAATATAAGAGACCAGGAGAGGTTTGCAAAGGAAAAATTCAGAGAGAGAGGTGTAAGAAGTTTATTGAAGGTTAAAGGAAGCGATTGAATTCAGTTACTTTTTCCAAAGGGTGTGCAACCAAATATTAAGTTAAGGGTGCCAATAATTTTGTCCAGCTTATTTTTGGAGTTTTGTGTGAAACTATCAAATGTTCTTCTTTTTTTTTGCTCCACACTAAGGGAATAAACATGTGTATAGCAAAAAATGTGTTAATGCAATACTTTTCTGTGAGCGATATTTTCTGGAAAAATTTCAGGGCTGCCAACAGTTTTGGCCATGTCTGTATATATACACAGATGAGCTAAAACATTATGACCACTTGCCTAATATTCTGAGTATCCTGCATGCTGCCAAAAACAGTGAAGATCCTCTGAGGCATGAACTCTACAAGACCCCTGAAGGCGTCCTTTGGTATCTGGCTCCAAGACATTAGCAGTAGATCCTTCATGTCCTGTAGGTTGCAAAGAACTTGGATTGAACTTGTTGAACCAGTACATCCTAAAGATGCTCAACTAGACTGAGATCTGGGGAATTTGGAGGCTGGGGAAACTCTTCATCATGTTCCTCAAATTATTGTTGAACAATGTGTGCAGTGTGGCAGGGTGGATTATCCCACTGAAAGAGGCCACCAACAGGTTGTACTTAGTCTGTAACAATGTTTTTTAGGTGGCAGGTGTCAAATTTATGTCCCCATGAATGGCCGGATCCAGGGTTTCACAGCAGAATATTACTCAGAGCATCACACTCCCTCCACCGGGCAGTCATCCTCTCAAAGTGCATCCAGGTATCATCACTTCCCTTGGTTAACAGCGCATACATACACATACCAAGGCCATTCATGTGATGTAAAAAATGGGACTCATTGGACAAGGCAGCCTTCTTCCACTGTTCCAGCTCAGACGCTCATATACCCATTGTAAGAGCTTTCAACGGTAGATGGGAGTCATCTTAGGCACTCTGATCAGCCCCATAAGCAGCAGAGTCCAATGCAGTGTATATATATATATATATATATATATACACACACACACACAAACCTTTAATTATATTCTCCAACATTGTAAACCCAATTTCGCTCACAGGGTAAACACAGTAACAACACAAACACATTTGCTCATAACACAGTCATTTCGCTCTGACACAGTTCTGAAAAGTATTGCACACGTAGTTACTATGGTTTCTTAACAAAGTCTAAAATGCTTTGTTGCTTTTTACCTTTAACGGTCTGCTTGAAAACAACTGCTTCTAAGCTTCTATCAGTAACGATGTTTTTGTTGATGTCAATGTAATCTCAGAATTTCTGGACAGTGAAGGTGAACTCCTGTGTCTCCTCTTCCAAGATAGCATCTGCAAGGCTTTATTTTTGCGCCACTTCCGCGAGTTCTTCTGCAGCTGCACGGCACTGTTATTATTATTATTATTATTATTATTATGCGCAGTGAACTTGGTACGATCGTTAGTCATGGGGATCTAGATTACTGATGTTAAGTGGCGATTTTGTCCCCTTTTTGTGTTCGAGATATCAGGGTATGACACAACCGATATGAAAATGCTAAGACAATGAGGGAATTTGGCGATTACACTTCAAAAACATCAACCTAACCGAGCTCAAGATAAGTTGGTTCCACTGTATATATATATCTATATATATATATATATATATATATATATATATATATATATGTATGTATGTATATATATATATATATATATATATATATATATATATATATATATATGTTCATGACATCTCAAAAGTGCAATCAAACCACACTATACAACATCCTTTTTACAAGGTTCTTCCTCACAAGGTTGATTTCTTGCTAGGACCAAACAGGGCTGAAAACACTGTTGACTTACCTAGTGGAATATGAGAGAAAGAAAAAAAGTGCTTTTGTCTTTGATCTTCATTCTCAGAACTGTCAGCATCATGAGAGAGTACATTATTTTGCTTTCAGTGTAGCAGAATAAAACTCTGAGATGCTGTCATGTTTAATTTTAGGCTGGGCATCAAAGAGACATTAAATGACATGTTTCTTTTTCACTGTGCCTTTAGGAACATAAGGAATCTGTTACAGTATGTAGTACAGTATTTGATCCATTCAACATTAATAGGCATGATTGAAAAACATGTTTGACATCCAAACAATCTGACATGTACATTAGCAAACTTACATACTATATTGCTCATGTGTGTTGCAGTTGACATGCTACTTTGTCAACTGCAACACACATACTTGGGGTTGGGCAGAATCTGCTGAATATTAATTGCCTGTGCAGATTTTGTACAAAATATAGCAGAATTAATTAAAATATTGTAAAATGTTTCACTTTTCATCTCTTTTTTGATAAGACATCAATTTTTTTTAAACAGCATTTTTTAAATATTTTTGATCATACTTGCAGTGGTTTACATTTTAGTCTGTTCCTCACACTTAGCAATCATATAGTTTCTATTATATGTTTAACATAATTCAGAAATACATTTTTGGAAAAGAAAAGTATATGTAACGTCACATTTTTAACTACAGTTCAAAGGTTTAAAGTTGGTATTTGATTAATATATTAGTTCCCTTTCAGGGAACTCGAGCTGCGTCAACGTGCTAGGGGAAGTAGTCTTCCTCGGTCACGTGAAGATCTGTGCAACCAATGAGAGACGAACGCGTGTGAATGCGTCACTGCCGGCGATTGCCGGTGACGTCATGAGGAAGAGCATAAGAGCGCGTCTGAAACCCGGGCGCGTCAGCTCTGAATGTCTTTAGCGTGCTGTGTCTGTGTGAGAGTGATTTTGAGTTGAGATAGCTAAAAATCATCAGAATGAGTGTGAATATGTGGCGAATGAACAGAGGTTCACACCGTGTGTTTATCCTTGCCCACGTTTTATAACGGGCAGGGATACACATGTTATGTGTGTAATCTGTTTGGGAGTGGAGCATGCACGGTCGGCACTTGAGAATGCCGGCTGTAAAGACTGTGAGCGGTTTTCATTGCATGATCTCCGCTCCCGCCTGGCGGTCTGTAACGAGGCCGCCCAGGCTAGTGTTCCCCTCGGTTCGGGACCTGCAGCAGCCGAGGCTTTGTGGCGCTCTCGGTCCTGGGGATCACAAAATGGATCTCGCTGAGACGGCTGGGGTGGGTCCTTCCTTACCACAGCCCTCACGAGATCAAGCGGGTCCCAGTCACGAGCACTCTGAGTGAGATGCCCGTGCTGTGACTCCAACACTAGCTCTATCAAGTTCAGAGAGTGAGATGGATTTAGCTAGTGTTGACCCGGTCGAGGAGGATTCGCCACGCTCCTCGCCGGCGTTTGAGGAGCTTGTTGAGGTTGTGGCGCAAGCGGTCTCTCGTCTGGGGCTTGATTGGCCAGCAGAGACCAGAAGCGCTCGTCCTAAGAAGAGTATGTTACACGAGCGTCATCTTCCGACTCGCGTCATTCCCCCGCGCCAAGCAATGCCTTTCATACCTGATTTACATGCCGAGGTATCTAGATTTTGGGGAAGGCCAGCCTCTGAGAAAATTCATACACGTAATATTACGATGTATAATAATCTAGTAGGGGCTCAAGATCATTGCTATGGAGGGATGAAGAAAGTGGATGAGGGCGAGTTACCTCAGTCTGCATCCTCCATTAAAGCTCTGGCGCTCCCATCCAAGCCGATGCGCGTCACATCGTCTTTGGTGGGGAAAGCATACTCAGCATCAAGTCAAGCCGCAGCGTGTCTGCACGCCACGACACTGCTGCAGGCATATCAGGCGGAGTTGCTTGGGGACCTCAACGAGGGCGGCGGTATCGATCCGGAGGCAGTGGCAGAGCTGCGCCGGACCGTGGATCTGTCTCTTCGGGCCACTAGGGAGACGGCCTACTCTGTATCTGGCTCAATTTGTCAGCTATGAAGAGACAAATTTGTTTTGCTGGACGCAACTCTTTCCCCTTCGGGCTTGCTCGGCGATGCCGTGAAAAGCGTCGTCGACAAGTTTCAGGCGGCTGCTCGACAGCAGGCGGCGTTTAGTGAAGTTCTTCCCCGCCGCCTCCACGTGAGACCGCCAGTCAAGCACGGTCTCAAAGCTCCTCGCACAGGGCCACTCAGAAACAAAGTGTCGCCACCCGCCTTCCTCCGGTAATCCCCGGGAGGTCGGGCCGACAAGTTTAAGTTCATGCCGCTGGTAGAAGGGGTGATTTGAGGGTTGTCCTGAACGCCAAGAAGGCTAAGACTAAGCGGCCCTGACGCCAAGACGCAACAAGGTGGTGTCTCCCAGGAGCTGCTCCAGAGTCAGCCCGCAATGGGAAAACCACCCCCTCTAAGGAGGGTCCTAGAGCAATCCACCCGGGTTTCCGGTATCAGCCCCGGCTCAGTGGTGGATATGTTCTTAGTACCAGAGACCAGCCCGCAGAGGCTGGTTCCCTTAGTAGAATTCCGGGCTGCGTGGTTACGGCTACCCGGTATCTCTCAGTGGGTCCTGCGCACGGTAAAAATAACCCAGCAGGCTCTGGTCATGGAGCAAGAAGTGGACACTCTGCTGGCGAAAGGGGCCATTGAGTATGGACCCCTTGTAAACAGCAAGTCCGGGCTTTTCAGCTGTTACTTCATAGTTCCAAAGGGAGGATGGAAGGTTGCGGCTCAGTCTGGATTTTTGTCTCTTAAATTGATGCAAAGAGATATGACGCTCAAGCGGATCGTAGTACAGATCAGGTCCTATAACTGGTCTGGCACGATCGACATCAGAGACATATAAATCCCTCATTTCCATCCTTCCACAATAGGAAGTTCCTGTGTTTCGCCTTCAGGGGGGAAGGCGTACCAGTATCAGTGCTTCCGTGTTTGGTCCGGCGCTCTCGCCCCGCACGCTCACCTAGGGGTGTACGCTGCTCTAAGCTCCGCTGTACTTGCAAGGAACTATCGTGTCCTAAACTGTCGACAACTTGGCTTACCCAAGACCAGGGGTTCTCTCTGAGGGGTACCCGCTTCGCAATCAAGGTCACGGGGCGATGCCATCACACCCTGAGCATGCGGAAGAACTCTTGGTTCTCGTCTCACGATGCTTACGGCTGAACACCAAGAAGAGTGTACTTTCTCCTACTCAGAGAACCACTTTCTTGGGAGTCATTTGGGACTCAGTGGCCGTGTCTGCTCGGCTCTCCCCCGAGCGCATTAAGGCCGTTCGTTTAGCTGTTAAGAGCATTAAGCTGGGCCAGCCACTCATGGTGGTGGCTAAAGACCAGGGGTTCTCCCTGAGAGGTAACCCGCTTCGCGATCAAGGTCACAGGGCGATGCCCACGTACCCTGAGCATGAGGAAGAACTCCTGGTTCTCGTCGATGCTTACGGCGTAACACCAAGAAGAGTGTACTT
This sequence comes from Rhodeus uyekii, assembly GCA_037043235.1. Classification (NCBI taxonomy): domain Eukaryota; kingdom Metazoa; phylum Chordata; class Actinopteri; order Cypriniformes; family Acheilognathidae; genus Rhodeus; species Rhodeus uyekii. Next base: position 200,144 of record JAWRVZ010000016.1, read on the forward strand.
TCTCCCACTCAGAGAACCACTTTCTTGGGAGTCATTTGGGACTCAGTGGCCATGTTTGCTCGGTTCCTCCCCAAGCGCATCCAGGCCGTTCGTTGAGCTGTTAAGCGACGAGTGACATCCTTAGGCTGAACATCAAGAAGAGTGTACTTTCTCCCATGCAGAGAACCACTTTCTTGGGAGTCATTTGGGACTCAGTGGCCATGTCGGCTCGGCTCTTCCCCGAGCGCATCCAGGCCTTTCGTTTAGCCGTTAAGGACGAGTGACACTCTTAGGCTGAACACCAAGAAGAGTGTACTTTCTCCCACGCAGAGAACCATTTTTTTGGGAGTCATTTGGGACTCTGTGGCCATGTCGGCTCGGCTCTTCCCCGAGCGCATTCAAGCCTTCGTTCAGCCGTCAAGAGTATCGAGGGGCAGCCACTCACGTGAGACACTTTAGAGGTGTTAGGGTCCATGCAGCGGCTCCAGCGTTATTCCACGTTGGCCGACTGTGTACGAGACCCGTGCAGTGGTGGAAGAAAACCAGGGGTTCTCCCTGAGGCCTGGAACTCTTGGTCCCCTTCTTATCTGGAGCAGATTTGGGACAGATATGGCAGGGCACAGGTCTCCTGTTTGCCTCCGTAAGAATCTCTCTGCCCTCTGTGGCTTTCGTTTAAACATCCAGCGCCTCTGGGGCGGGATGTTTTGGTACAGGCGTGACCGAGGCTATGCCTGTATACTTTTTCCTCCCATCACTCTGCTCCCGGGAGTTCTGGCCTAGGCGGAGGGTTGCTGACCCCTGCCCAGAGCTAATGTAACTGTGGTCTGGCCCCTTAGGGGGTCCAGCTCATAGAATCCGGTCTCTCAGCTGAGGTTGTAGAGACCATCCTTCAGTCCAGAGCTCCCTCCACGAGGAAACTCTACACCTTGATCTTCATGTCTTGGTGTAGCGAAAAGCAGATGAACCAAGTAACCTGTCAAGTAAGGCAAAGTGCTGGAGTTCCTGTAAGAAAGATTTGCGGCAGGGCTGCACACTGGCACACTGAGGCTGAGACCTGCGGCGCAGACCCGGGTGCCGGCTTGGCTGTCCCAGGCACCCTTCGAACCTCTAGATGAATCTCTATTAAGTACCTCTCTTAAGACCCTTCTTTTGCTGGCAATCGCCTCGCTCAAGAGGGTCGGGGATCTTCAGGCCCTCTCAGTGGCCCCTTCATGTCTTGAGTTTGCGCCCGGGATGGGAAAGGCATTTCTCCACCCGAGGCCAGGCTGTATCTCCAAGGTTCCCACTAATGTGGCTCGGTCTGTCACGCTGCAGGCCTTCTGCCCTCCCCCATTTGATGATCATGAGCAGGAGCAAGAACAAGGTCTGTCCAGTGCGAGCACTGGACGCTTACGTTTCAAGACTGCCACTTGGCGTAAGTCGGACCAACTGTTCGTTTGCTTTGGGGCCCCTGAGGGGGCTCCAGCTCCAAGCAAACCCTAAGCAGGTGGATAGTCGAGGCTATCTGCTTAGCTTACGAGTCGGCCGGACATGCTTCTCTCCTGAGGGTCCGAGCCCACTCCACTAGGAGCATGGCGGAATCCAAGGCTCTCCTCTCCAGGGTCTCCTTGTCTGATATTTGTTCTGCGGCTGGCTGGTCTTCGCCGCACATTTTTATGAGGTTTTACCATTTGGACCTCGATGCCGCCCCAGGAACCAAGGTGCTCTCTTACTGAGGTGGCGTAGGTATAGCGTTCCCCTAGCGCTTTGACGCAGCTCGAGTTCCCTGAAAGGGAACGTCTCGGGTTACGAATGTAACCCTGGTTCCCTGAGGGGAACGAGACGCTGCGTCTTTGCCTCAGCTCCTTGCGCCTCCGTGCCCGCTTCAGACATTCATGCTGACGCGCCCGGGTTTCAGACGCGCTCTTATGCTCTTCCTCATGACATCACCGGCAATCGCCGGCAGTGACGCATTCACACGCGTTCGTCTCTCATTGGTTGCACAGATCTTCACGTGACCGAGGAAGACTACTTCCCCTAGCGCTTTGACGCAGCATCTCGTTCCCCTCAGGGAACCAGGGTTACATTCGTAACCCGAGACGTTTCTGATGCTTACCAAAGCTGCATTTTTTTTATAAAAAAAACCCAAAAACTGTTAAGACAGCAATATTGGGAAATTATTTTACAATAAAAATAACCTTTTTACTATTTTAATGTAAGTTATTCCTGTGATAGCAAAGCTGAGTTTTCAACATTATTCCTCCAGTCTTCAGTGTCACATGATCCTTCATAAATCATAATATGCTGATTTGCTACCCAAGAAATATTTCTTATTATTTTCGATGTTGAAAACAGTTGTGCTGCTTAATATTTTTGTCGAAAAAGTTTTTTTTTTCAGGATTAAAATATTAGCATTTATCTGTTGCAGAAATCCTCAGTAACATTATAAATGTCTTTACTGTCACTTTAATCAATTTAATGTGTGCTGAATAAAATTATACATTTCCTTTAAAAAAAAGAAAAACTAAAACTATTATTGTATCTGAACAATTTTAGAATGTCTGGCCATTGTAACATTGTGTCCCAGCAGGCAGAAGTGAGCCTGTAAGTACAATGATTCATTCCTTCCCTCGACCTTCGCTCATCATCACTGATAAACACCTGTGCCAGCTCAGAGTCTGGCTCTCCTCCCCTGTTTCCATTCATCCATCTGCCAATCCATCCTGCATCACTCTATCCACTCCTGCTTGATGTATCATCTCTGTTTGCTCTCTCCTGTTAGCGTAAAGTTAATTTTAGAGGCCACTGGCAGTGAATAATGGTGCTCTATGGATAGACCAGCGCGGCGACTCTGCCATTTGTTAGCTTGTGTTATATTGTTTTAACATCTGTATCTGCCGATAACATTATGAAATAAACAAGATTAAAGTCTCGGCTGCTGTGAGTAGAGCAACCTATGACATTGCCCAGCATGTATCAGCTTTTTAGACCAGGATATTGAGGTTATAGCACAGATATTCAGGGCTTCTTCACATGCATCAAAACACTGAAATACTGAAAAGTATGACTTATTCTTTCTTTCTTTGTTTTTATGTTTGGTTTTGTCTCAGAAAAACACTATGAGAGCAACCGCTGTTGCCAATAAGTCTTGCAGCGTCTGTCTCTCTAGTGTTATGCCCGAAGACTAGAAGGATGAGGCCTTTTAACACCAGTCTCCCAAAGTCACAGGCAATTATAGGTCATAATGAATTCCACCACTGCTTCAGGAACATTGTTTGCACACACCTGAGCATTAAACACTGATATTACCCGGCCTGACAGCTCCATATGCACAAAGAATAATAAGAGAAGCCCATGTGGTACGAAAAGGCAAGGGAGAGAGGATGCCTCCTGGCTGTTCTTCTCTTTCTATAGGAATGCTTGCTATCAAGAACCTTGTATGCAGAGAGAAAAAAGGGACTAGAGTTTGAGATTTAAAAAAAGCAATATTTTGAAACATGTCAGCTACATCATTGTGACATCACCGAATATCAGCTTGATGCCAGTGTTTGACACACATAGTCGTTTCAAATCAAATTTTGTCCCATAGCGCTGACACGCCATTCAGTGACTCAGGTTTACCCGCACCTTTTCCGTCTAATAATAGCCTGATGAATGAACAGCCTATTAACGTCAACAGAGACATTAAATTATTTAATGTTAATGTCTCAATTTAAATGCAAATCACTACCTTATGGCCTCATTCACTGGTGCTGTAAAGTTCAAACCTGCAGCTTATTGGTGCACACATCCTCTGAAAGGATGGTTCATACATTCTACAATGTTCAATGAACTCAAGATACATGTAAATGTGATGATTTGACATTTGATATTTGTTAATTATTTATAGATATATTTCATTTTGTACATGCTGCTAGGTATGTTTTCGGTATTAGAGCAGATACTCGCTTGCCCACATTCAATGATTATATGTCTGTACATCAGTCTCAAAAATATGGCTAAAGTGTGTAATTCCTGCACTGGTTATGTTATATATATATATATATATATATATATATATATATATATATATATATATATACAAATTTCTTTTTTTCTTTTTTTTCAAAGTCTTACTCTAACATGACACACATAGAAGGTTAGCATACACTAACCTTCAAAAATGTTGGGTCAAAAAATAAATAATATTTTTAATTAGCAAGGACACATTGCATTGTTCAAAAGTGACAGTAAATTCATGTTATTGATGAATATGTTTTTTTTTCAACTTGTATTAATCCCAGACTCATCAAAAGCAGTGCAATTTTACCACAAAAATATTACGCAGCACAGCTGTTTACAACTCTGAAAATAATAATCAGTGCAATATCTTATCAATATAATATCTTGAGCACCAAATCAACATATTAGAATGTGACACTGAAGACTTGGAATACTAATGCTCAAAATTTCAGCTTTGCATTGCAGGAATAAATTACATTTTAAACTGCATTAAAATAGAAAACAATTATATTTTATTGTAAATTATTTCACAATTTTTTTAGCTTTTACTGTATTTTTAATCAAATAAGTGCAGCATATGTGAGCATATTTCAAAATTATAAAAAAGCCTAAAACAAACCTAAACTTTTAAACAGTAGTATGCAGTACCTGTAGGCATGGCGAAAGAGTAATCAATATAAGAAAAAATATAAGATTAAATATAAATGAGGATATATGAAGCCTAAATTCCCTTAATCATCTATCCGAATGGGTAAACCAAGGAATATAGCTCTGATGTGCAGAAAAGATTGTTAATCATCACAAAATAGAAAGTGGCGGTAAGAAAATAGCTAAAACATTGATAATTCTCATTTGTCTTAATGCACAGTGAGTTGGAAAGTTTGATTGACCCAACAGTCACAGCTGGAGATTTGCAGAAATTAGTTGAGTTGGGGTCAGAAAGCCTAACAAAACAAAAGTGAAAACCCAATAGAAACAAAACTCAAACAGCCCCTACAATCACCACATGTTGTTTGAGAAGGTTTCTAGAAAAATTCTGCTCACTCATTCAAAAATAAACCCCAGCATTAAGTTGTCAGATACTACTGGAACTTCAAATGACACTAGTTTCTATGGTCAGATGAACCTAACAAAATAGCTTTCTGGCACCAAACCCACCAGATGGGTTTGATGTACACAAAAGTACCCTAAGCCACTGGGCTTATTTTCTGCCAGGGTTCCAGGACTCTTTGTCCAGATACATGGCATCATGGATTGTATCAAATACCCACATCTTCTAAGAATCTTCTGATGGATCAGGACATCAGGACAACAATCCGAAACAAAAGTTTAAAAAAAATAATAATAATAAAAAATAAAATAAATAAATGGGTCACTGACCTCAAAATGAAGCTTAAATGGCCATCCCTTGACATGAACCATAGAAAATGAGTGGGGTGAACTATGGAGAAAAAGCTCCAGCATGGACTTGAGAATCTGAAAGATCACAAGAGATTTTGTATGGAGGAATGGTCTACTATGTTGATATTTAACAAGGGTGCCAATAATGGCACAACTGTAATGGGTACAATGGCATGACTGTAATACTTTATACATAGCGTTTCCTAGAACTCAAAACGAAAAACACCTGTGTTGACAACTTGTGCTCACTGTTTAGTTCCATGCATGTAGCTGTAACCTTACCTCTGTGTGTGTGGCTTATGGGCTAATATAGGTCAGCATCTGCTGTAATGCGTGTAATCAGCAGCTTTAAACATTATGTAAATTGCCATGACTTTATAAATATTTAAAGAGGTGATGTCAAAGACAAAATGAAGAAGGAAATGCATGTGAAATTAACCACCAATGCCGCTGCATATCCTTCATTCCTGAACATAATGGAATAAACTCTTAATCCAATTCACCCTTTGCAAGGTTTTTGATTGACAAGCAATCTGACCAATAATAATGACCAATATGCCATTTTGTCTAAAAAAAGCAGTCAGGAGAATTATTAAATTAATATCAGTGGACTAGAACATGAAAAGGGGTGTGTACTGACATCTTTCCGCTGTTGAAACGTCTCAGGTTACTTACGTAACCCTAGTTCCCTTAGAGGGAACGAGACACTGCGTCGGAACGCATATGGGAACGCATTAGTGTAATTGTCTCTTGAAGCGCAATTGAAACCAGGTGTGCGAGTGCACGTAGCCGAGTGTGACGTCATGAGCCAGGAGTATAACTGCACGCAGCAGACTAGCAGCCTCAGCTTAACTAGTGTCTGAAAACAGCCGGCGTGCGATGGAGCTGAGGCTACGAGACGCAGTGTCTCGTTCCCTCTAAGGGAACTAGGGTTACGTAAGTAACCTGAGACGTTCCCTGTCAAGGGAACTCAACACTGCGTCGGAACGCATATGGGAACGAGAATACCCACGCCGCCTCAGCGAACGGAGTACGCCAAGCTAACGTAGCTCACTACGAAAGGGCCAAGGTTCCCAAAGCGGGGTTAAGGTCTAACTGGTAGAACCTAATAAAGGTATGCGGTGAGGACCAGCCAGCCGCATCACAAATATCGGCAAGGGGAGCCCCTGCGAAAAAAGCTTTAGAGGTAGCCATGCTCCGGGTAGAGTGGGCGCGGACATGCAGAGGACACTGCTGACCCGCCAGTTCATAAGCTAGTGAGATAGTCTCAACTATCCACCTGCTTAAAGTAGGTTTAGATGCTGGAGCTCCCTTAGGAGCCCCGAAGCATACGAAGAGTTGGTCAGACTTACGCCATAAAGCCACTCTGCGGACGTAGGCGTCCAGTGCTCGCACTGGACAGACCTTGCTCCTGAACTCCTGGTCATGATCATCAACGGGGGGAAGACATAAGGCCTGCAGTACAATGTGACGAGCTGGGCTCGAGAGGACCTTCGGAACATACCCTGGTCTGGGAGAGAGAAAGGCTTTCGCCAGACCAGGAGCAAACTCCAGACAGGAGGGGGCCACTGACAGGGCCTGAAGGTCACCAACCCTCTTGAATGAGGAAATGGCTAGGAGGAACACCGTTTTAAGAGTGAGAAATTTCTCTGAGATGTCCTCAAGCGGCTCAAAGGGTTCCTGGGACAAGGCCTGGAGTACCAGGGACAGGTCCCAGGAAGGAACCCTGGAGCGTACCGCAGGCCTCAGCCTGAGAGTGCCACGGAGGAAACGAACTACTAGGGGGTCCCGACCCAGGGGTATACCACTCGGGGGCACGTGGTAAGCCGCGATGGCAGCCACTTACACCTTAAGCGTGGAGGGGGACAGCCCGGCGGCGAACCTCTCCTGTAAGAACTCCAGGACGATACCGACCTGGCAGGTCACTGGGTCTACAGATTTGCTACCGCACCAGGAAGTGAAGAAGGCCCACTTCCTGGCGTAGAGTTTCCTCGTGGATGGGGCTCTAGAGTGGAGAATGGTCTCAACGACCTCAGTCGAGAGACCCGAGTCTATGAGTCGGGCCCCCTCAGAGGCCAGACCCACAGATTCCACAGTTCCGGGCGAGGATGAAGGATCCTGCCCTGTGCCTGAGACAGAAGGTCCACTCTGACGGGAATCCTCCAAGGAGTGCCATCTAGGAGGGACACCAAGTCCGAGAACCACACCCTGCCCGGCCACCGCGGGGCAACTAAGGTGAGACGGACCCTGTCCTGGCGAACTTTCTCTAGAACCCCCGGGAGCAGAGCTACTGGGGGAAAAGCATACAGGGGTAGCCTCGGCCACTCCTGTTGCATTGCGTCCAGTCCCAACGGAGCTGGAGGAGAGAGGGAGTACCACAGAGGGCAGTGGGTCGCCTCGTGGGACGCAAAGAGGTCCACTTGGGCTTGACCGAACTTCTCCCATATCTGCTCCATCACCTCGGTGTGGAGCATCCATTCCCCGGGCCTCGGCCCCTGCCTCGACAGGAAGTCTGCTTCCGTGTTCTGGGATCCCGGAATATAAGCTGCCCGTAGGGAGCAGAGTTTGTTCCGAGCCCAGAGGAGGATCCGCCCGGCCAGCTTGGAAAGCCGAAGGGAGCGGAGACCCCCCTGATGGTTTATGTAGGATACCACCGCCATGTTGTCCGACTGGACTAACACATGGTGGCCCCGGAGGTCTGGGAGAAAGGCTTGAAGCGCCCTCCAAACTGCCAACATCTCCAACGCATTGATATGCAGAGAGAGGCAGGCCTCGTTCCATAAACCTTGAGCTGAGCGGTCCCTCAGGACCGCCCCCCAACCCGAGCGGGAGGCATCTGTCGACAGCGTCACGCGGTGACAGACTGGTCCCAGTACGGGTCCTTGGGCAAGAAACCAGGGATTCTTCCACTGACTCAAGGCTCGCAGGCAGCGCCTTGAGACCTTGATCAGGCGGGAAGGGTTCCCCCTCGATAGGATTGATGTAATGCGCACGGGGGAAAGCCGCGCCGACATTGACACCGAATCCCATACAACGCCTAGGAAAGTCGTGCTCTGCCTCGGCCAGAGTACACTCTTTTGGGCGTTTAGTCTCAGCCCGAGCTCCTTCATATGTGCGAGAACGACATCTCGATGCCGAACCGCCAACCCTCGAGACTGGGCCAAAATGAGCCAGTCGTCGATATAATTCAAGATCCGGATCCCTCGGGATCGGAGCGGAGCTAGAGCTGCATCCACGCACTTGGTGAAAGTGCGAGGAGACAAAGCCAGGCCGAACGGAAGAACCCGATACTGATAAGCCTTCCCCCCGAAGGCGAATCTGAGGAACTTCCGATGCTGAGGAAGGATGGAGACATGGAAATACGCGTCTTTGAGATCTATCGAGACAAACCAGTCCTCGGACCTGATTTGAGCTACGATCTGCTTCAGAGTTAACATTCTGAATTTCAGTCGCCTGACAAAACTGTTCAGAGTGCGAAGATCTAAGATAGGGCGTAAGCCTCCACCCTTCTTGGGAACTATGAAGTACCGGCTGTAGAAACCTGATTCTCTGGCTGAGAGGGGTACATATTCTATGGCCTCTTTCCTCAGCAGTGAGTCTACTTCTCGTTCCATGACCAGAGCCTGCTCGGGGTTCACCACTGTTGGTAATACACCCGCGAAGCCGGGAGGATGAACCCGGAATTGAACAGCGTATCCTTCTGATACGGTACGCAGGACCCATCGAGAGATACCTGGGAGGCGCTGCCACGGTGTGCACTGGTCCACCCCTCGAGGAGGACCAGCGCTGCGAGGCCGCGACCAGAGTGTGTCAGGGCCTCTTGCTCTTAGCCTTCCTGGCCTGAAGGACAGCCCTCAGATCTGTCCTTTTGCCAGAGGGCTGCGGCTGAGTGCGGCGACCAGCGCCGCCACCCGAGTGGGGAGGCTGGCGAGAAGCCACACTCTGTCGCTGAGCAGCGCGGTGCGAGGAGCTGCTGCTGGGCTGCGGCTGGCTCGCAAGCCCAGCTGCCCGAGAGCGGCGGGGGAGAATCTTACGGAACGCCACCTCCTGTTTAGCAGCCTCCTGAAATCTCTCGACGGCCATCTTGACTGCGTCGCCAAAGAGACCAGGAGGCGTAAGAGGAGCGTCGATAAGAACATTTTTATCATTTTCTCTGAGGGAAGTCAGGTTGAGCCAGAGATGTCTCTCAGTGGCCACCAGGGCTGCCATGGAGCGACCGATAGAACCGGCCGTTTCCCTAGCAGCCCTCAGAGAAAGATCGGTGGCCCTGCGCAGCTCGGCTACTGCCTCAGGGCCGATTCCCCCGCCCTCATCGAGGTCTGCGAGCAGCTCCGCCTGGTAGGCCTGCAGCAGTGAAGACGTGTGCAAACACGCTGCAGCCTGACCAGCCGCGGAGTATGCTCTGCCCACCATGGTGGAAGTAACCCGGAGGGGTTTGGTGGGCAGCGCTCTTTGGCTCCCATAATGGTAGCATAGTTAGCGGAAACGCTGCTATGCACCCTATGGGAGGCGGGCCGCTTCCAAGACCTCGACACCTCGGTGTGGAGGTCCGGGAAAAACGGCAAACCCCGACGCTGAGGTTGCACTCGAGCAGGCAGGTAACGCTCGTCTAACCGACTCTTAGGACGAGCGTCCCTGGGCTCAGCTGGCCACTCGAGACCGAGCCTTGCCGTTGCCCGAGTGACAACCTCAAGCAGCTCCTCAAACGCGGGTGAAGCTGATGGCGGTTCAGCTTCATCCACGTCAATGCTGACTACATCCACCTCTAATTCCTCGGAACTAGAGAGGTTCAGCAGAGCGTCATCACCCAAGTCGGAAGTAATCACCGCATGGTGCGCTTCCGAATCCTGAGTGAGCGCGGATTCAGCAGGTAAGGGAGGAGAAAAGGGCTCGCCCGTCTCCGACCCCGCTGCTAAATCCAGCTGCGATCCCCATGAGTGCAGCCGTCGCTGAGCCTCAGCTGCAGCGGGACCAGACCCACGAGGAACGCGAGCCTGAGCAGTCCCCTCGAAGACTGCCAGGCGTGAGCGAAGAGTGCGCAGCGGCAGCTGCAAACACTCTGCACACTCAGTGCCCTCAAGCGCTGAGCGTGCATGAGCTTCGCCCAAACAAAATACACAGAGAGCGTGTGTATCCTTACCCGTGATAAAACGCGGGCAAGGAGTGACACAACGCTTAAAAGACTGTGAATCCGCCATCCTTTTAGGTAAGTGAAATATATATCAACTTACAGCCAGCAGAGCAACTCAAACACACGTTAGCTTCGAGCGCTGTTGAAGACACTAAGCTGAGGCTGCTAGTCTGCTGCGTGCAGTTATACTCCCTGCTCATGACGTCACACTCGGCTACGTGCACTCGCACACCTGGTTTCAATTGCGCTTCAAGAGACAATTACACTAATGCGTTCCGACGCAGTGTTGAGTTCCCTTGACAGGGAACGACATTCCTCCTGATGTTCATTCATGTTTATTTGATGCTATAAATTAACTAGCAGAAATAAATGATTGGTTCACCAGCTGCTTCAACTGAGTCACTACAACGATCTGTCACCACAAAACTAAGCCTCAAAACAATATTTATTGTTTGAATTTCTGAAAAAAAATTACAAAACTTGAAAGCATAGACTTTGTTTGTCAAAACTAACCTGCACTTTGTAAGTGTCCATGTTGCTCCACGATGCATTTTTCACTGTGTGATGAACCCACATGATCAACAAGCAGGATAACCCTTTTAATAACTTGAAAACATGTTTAACATTGAATTACAGGGTTGATATTTCACAACTTCACATTTTCTCTTCTTTCTTTTTTTTACACCTGATCCCCAAATAATTTATTTTATTTAGTTTTTGTCTTATTTTGTTTTATTTATATTTTTTTAATGATATATAAATAAATGACTACATTTGGAATAGAAAAAGAATACAAAATAAATGTAAAATAGATTTTTAATGATCACACAATTTACAAGAGTCAGTTTAATTATGATGAATCTGTGTGCTGTTTGGCTGCAACAGAACTGGGTCAGGCATCAGGATGTGCAGCGAGGTGTTGCCCCCAAATAAAAATTCATAACATCCTTTTATCAGCATACAAAAAGCACATGCTTTAGTCCTTCCATGGGGTAAATGGTAATTACTTTCTCACTTGTACATGTAGCCAAACCATGCTGCCTAAAGAATACATCCTTAACAGTTACAGATTGACTTTATAATTTAGGTCAACGTGACGCCTATGGCAGGCACAACAAAGCTGCATACTTCCAGCATCTTATAAACAGCTTGTTTTCAGATTTATTTTAAGACGGGCAACTATGGATGGCATTTTACTTTCTTTTGCAATTGAAATAATTTTCTAGCATTAAGTTGCACAGTGGCTGACTTGTTGCAATGCTAAAAATGAATTCATTATGTGCAGGACAGTACAGGCCCACCGAATTGCATTAAAACGCATAGCATCATTCTAATGTGTTGATGTAATTTCCACTGAAACAGGAAGACAGGCAGGAAGTATCAAAAAACTCCTCCCCTTTTAAAAAACTGCAAAAATTGCTGTTGAGCTTGGTAAAGCTGCAGTTTCTGTGCAGAATTCAAATCAGTCCAATACATTTATCGTACGTGCCAATTCACGCATATCTGTTCTGTGCTATCATGTCTCTGGATTGGAATATGAAAATTAATCTGAAACCAGACCCATTTGACCCAGTGGAGAGCATATTCACACTGAATAAATTGTTCAAAAAGATTGTTGAGTGTTTAAAATCATTGATTCATTACTGGCAGAAGTGAGAGACTGTTTGTTTTAATTATTTATATATTCTAAAATGCAACTTTTGTCATTGTTTTGGAGCTCACTAGCTTATGGACAACACTAAGGATAACATATTCATAATAAAAGTAAAAAAATAAAATAATGTGGACTTCCCGTAACATTTGTTTTTGTTTGTTTACTATTTTGTTAATGTGTCCATTTATTGTTGTCAGGATTTGATCCTGAATACAGCACATTTCTGATTGTAGGATTATTTATCTGTAGTTGATGCTAAATAACAGATGCAGCACAAAACCATAACAAATCTTCATGAATTACCATTAGAGCATGAAGGAAGGATTTGCTTTCCTTTCATTTGGAAACATTATACAAGTTATATTTCTATTACCTGTGACATATTAATATTAATATTTATGATAGTAATTTTAGTTAATATATTGCATTTTATAACTTATTTATTATAAATTGACTAATAAAAATGTAACAGCATGGTGAGCAGTTAAAAAATAACTATTAAATGTGTGCATAATTATATATATATATATATATATATATATATAATTATGCACACATTTAATAGTTATTTTTTAACTGCTCATCATATATATATATATATATATATATATATATATATATATATATATTATTTTATTTTTTTTGCTTTGTTCTATGTATTACCCATTTCCCCCCCCCCCCCCCCCCATCTAAAACTCTGTAATTAGGTATAGAAATAAACTACAAAGCATAAAACATTGGGAAAAAACATGACATTATACAGAAACATGTTCCTGAAAATTACAATTTTAGAAAAATACAATATTTATTTTGTATTACTTGGAGTTATAATCTTGGAATTATTACTCTGCCAAGTTTAGGTTTAAGGCACACTCTGGTTTAAAGGTGTATATTCACCTTTTAATAGGTATACAGTAAAGCTTTAAGCTTTGTTCAAACCTACTTACTTCACTTTCTTGGAAACTGTTTTAATAAAAACACTGACAGTAGCGTATCTAGTGATATCTTCAAATTGGCTTTCCAGCTGGCCTTTTTTCCTTCATGTGTGACTAAAATAAAAAGCAATTAAATATAACAGACTTACCAACCAAGCAGAATGGCATGAAACTGTTGTCTAAGTGTTTGTATTTCAGCCAAGTTTAAAGGCGTATCAGACGACAAAGTGAGCTTATTGCTCATCTTTCCACAACGGCTTCAAAGAAGCACAATAGATGGTACATTTATTCCAATTCACGCTGTGAAAAAGTGCGTGGAATAAAGAGGCTGTGGAGACAATTTAAAGCTCTGGGCTCATTTCAAAGGCACAGCTTTCCTGTCAGCAAATTCTGATTGATCTCACAACTGAAGCTGCAGGTTTCATCCCTTAATTTTTAGTGTAAATAATTATTTTTTTGTTGTATATATAATTTTGGCTAGTTTACTGGGGGTTCCATGATTTGATTACAAGTGTCTTAAATTGTGTCTCTGTCTCAGATTAATTTGATTGCTGCAAACCATGTCATTCATGCCCAAAATGTGATGTGGACGAGAGGTGGATTGTTTTTTGCACAAACACTGAAAATATATTAGTGTTATGTGTCATGTCTATGATTGTTTTATTATGACTACAAGTCAATTTTAAGGATAATGCCAAATAAAGCTTCAGAAATGACATTTAGGTGTCAGATTGTTTCATGCTTCTCAGAGGTGGCATAACACCAACTGTTATTTTAACCAGGATGTTGGTATAAAATCATATTGCAGTGGAACTTGGGAGGTTTATAATATGTAGAATACATAGTGTTATGATCGTCTAGGGCATAGGTGTCAAACTCAAGGCCCGCGGGCCACATCCGGCCCGGCGTGTAATTATGTCCGGCCCGCGAGAGCATTTTATTAATGGCCCGCGAGATGTCCCGCGCTCCAGCTGACCCGCCGAACACTTCCTGTATTAAACAGTAAGTGGCTAATGATGCTTCGCGCTCGCGCTAGTACCGCGCGATTGTTATTGTCAATTATCCATAACTGTTCAGGCTCAGTACACAGTGCTTGTGCGCGAAATGCAAGTGTTGATCATCAGACGAGAAGAGCCCGCCCTCATGGCAGCACGTCTTCTTGCATGATTGACAGGTCAGACAGCATATCAGCGCAGGCTGTCAGAGTGAGTCAGAGTACAAGCGCCAGAAAGAAAATACAGCGCAAAAAAAAAAAAAAAAAAACATTACGTCCTTAGGGACGTAACAAATATATTGAAATATTATTACGTGTAAAAAAAAAAAATGTGATATAGTTTGTAATCTGCTATAACCCATGGGTTATATGCGGGAAAATACGGTATATGTTTACTGACATACATTTGCGGAGCTAATGTGGCAGTAATTAAATAATTTAATAAGACGGCACTATGAGACAAATGACATAAGAGCAAATTCAACTGAATGATTTGATTTGTTATTGCTGAAAAGCAAAAATTGTATTTAGATTTCCAGGTTTTGTTATGCAGCATGTCCATATTTTGAATTTGTATAATTTTGACAGGATATATTTTTATGGAGAGCAAAATCTTTTATATATAAATAATTTTAAGTTTTATATAAAATTACATAAGAGTAAAGAAATTTGAATGTTTGTTCTTTTAACTTTTACTTACTTTTACTTTACTTACTTGTTTACTTTATTTCTAACTTGTATAATTTAGACAGGATATATTTTTTAAAAAAAAATTAAGTATTTTTTAAATATTTTTATATTTTTAAGTTATTTAAGGTATAAGTTGATTTATTCCAGAATAATATTTCTGTCTGTTTTTTTTCACATCTAATTTTTAAAAAGATAAGTTTTAAAAGTTTAGTTTTAGTGTTTTCAATAAATGTTTATCCTGTTCGGCCCGCGACCTGAAGTTTTTTGGGATTTTGGCCCCCTGTGCAATTGAGTTTGACACCCCTGGTCTAGGGCCTGCCATAACGTCTCAGGTTACGTATGTAACCACAGTTCCCTGAGAGGGAACGAGACGCTGCGTCAAACGCTTTGGGGAATACTTGGACGCTGTTTCGCGAAGCACAATATGTAAACTTCTGTCGACCGAGTGTGAGTGACGGTCGTAGGTTAGTGACGTCATGAACCAGGTCATAAAAGAGCGTCAGAACCCTGAAGCAGCAGCTTAGATGTGTCTGAGCAAGCCTGGAAGGCGGAAGGCGCAAGGAGCTGAGGCCAAAGACGCAGCGTTTCGTTCCCTCTCAGGGAACTATGGTTACATACGTAACTCACCCTGCGTCGAACACTTTGGGGAACGATATACCAACGCCACCTCAGTGACAAAGGCAGACGAGTGTCTCGTAGCTCACTAGAGTTGAGGCCAAGCTGGTAAAACCTCAGAAAGGTATGTGGGGAAGACCACCACGCCGCATCACAAACATCAGATAAAGACACACCTGATATAAGGGCCTTAGAGGCAGCCACGCTCCTAGAGGAGTGGGCACGGACCCATAGAGGCAAAGGGGATCCGGCCGACTCGTAAGCCAGGGTGATAGCCTCGACTATCCATCTGCCTAAAATAGGTTTGGATGCTGGGGCCCCATTGGGGGTCCCAAAGCAAACAAACAACTGGTCTGACTTACGCCAAGGGCAGACCTGTGGACATAATTGTCCAGTGCTCACACTGGACAGACCTTGTTTTTAAATTCCTGGTCCTGGTCACCGAAGGGGGGAGGGCAGATGGCCTGCAGTACAAAAAACCTGACCAGAAGAGTGGGCACTTTGGGCACATATTTTATCTTTCAAGGAGCTCCCAATACGGGTACTTATGACCTTGGGCGGAGCGGTCTCTCAAGACTACTCCCCAGCCCGTAAGGGATATATCCGTCGATAGCATTACGCGTCGAAAAGGAGCTCCCAATACGGGTCCATGAGACAGAAACCAGGGTTTCTTCCACATATCCAAGGCACATAAGCCTCACCGCGTGACCTTGATACTGCGGAAAGGGTTGCCCCATCGGGGAAAACCCTCTGGTTCTGAGCCACCACTGTAGTGAAACCACACAATGCAGGAAGCAGCTGCCTGAGACCCAGCACTCTCTGGAAGTGCTTTACAATGAGTGGCTTAGCGGTTAGTGGGTTGTGACGCTCTGCCTCAGAGCGGCCCATTGTGAGGCGCTCTGGAGCTGTGGCTGGCTCACAGCCTCTAATTTGAGAGCAACGAGGCAGTAGCACACTGAACGCCACCTGCTGCTAGCAGCCTCCCAGAACTTATCGATGACCGTCTCAACAGTGTCGCCGAAAAAAGCCCAGAAGATGAGAGAGGGGCGTCCAGTAGGAACTTATTTCCTTATCTTTAAAGTTTGAGCCACAGATGCCTCTTTTATAAATATAATATAATATATATATATATATATATATATACACATATAGATAGATAGATTCATATAATATTAAAATATATGTATATTTAATGCTCTCATCGAGGTCCCCCAATAACCCTCCTTTGCTGTTTACATTTCACTGTCAGCTGTATATCCTGTATATAACTGTGTATGTGACAAATAAAACTCTTGAATCTTATATGCTTGACTGCCCACGAGAGTGGAAATAACGGGTTTATAGAGCAGTGTAGGGTTTTTTGCATCAATACTGATTGAGATAGGTATAGCTCGCAAGCGCCTCAGACTCAGGATCGATCCTTTTATATATCAAGGGAGGATGACTCGCGCTAACAGGACACGCTCGTCTAATTATTTATTTTCTTAGGACGAACGCTCTTTTGCCGGCAATAAAAGTCAACATAGCGCGTGAGTCACTTCATCGAAAACTCCTCATACTGGAGAGAAAAGTGGCGAATATTCTCTCAGCATTAAATGCTGACAACGTCAAACTCCTCAGCAGCGTATGTGCCTCTGTTCGATCAGATCTAACAGCCCTCGGGCATGCACAGGCACTGGATCTGCCGGGAAAGGGCTGAGATAAAGCAGCGCTCATCTCACACACCGCCATCTGATCCATTCGCGAACCGCAGATCCTCGACTACAGCGGGATCTGAGCCCTGGGGAGCGCGAGCCTGGGCAGACTCAGTATCAAAGACCGCCAGGCGGGAGCGGAGCACCTGCAGCGGTGGCTGGCTGCAGTGATTACAGTCAGAGCACTCACGCGCTGTCCGAGCATGCTCTCACTGCACAAATGTTTGATTCACCATTTTGAAAATTTGAGAGCCCTTTTCTTTTAAACTAGTCCAGGGAACAGATCAGTCGAAGGAACTCAATCAACCAGCGCGACAACACAACACACTCTCACACTGTGCTTGCGAAGACACCAAAAGCTGCTGCTTCAGGGTTCTGACACTCTTTTATGACCTGGTTCGTGACGCCACCGACCTGCGACCGTCACTCACACTCAGTCGACAGAAGTTTACATATTGTGCTTCGCGAGACAGCGTCCAAGTATCCCCCAAAGCGTTCGACGCAGCGCGAGTTCCCTTGAAAGGGAACATAAATTGCGTGCTCACTCAATGGTCACGTGAAACAAAAGTACATTTATTCAACAACAAAAAACATATAGTTTAACTCTGGAACTTTCAGGAGTGAATAAGGCCAAAATAACTCAATTTGAATACCCTCTAAATTCCCTAATGGAAAATAAATATACCAAAATAAATAGAATGCATCTTCCTAACTCCCTTAATTCAAAACATAGTACAAACAATAGATGCAAAAGAAAATGGCGTCCACTCCCTATTTTTCTTTCAACTTGTTACACTTAGTCCTGTCTGTCGTGTTATCTGTGCACTTCCTCTCAGTGAGGTCAATTGTCACTTTCTGTCTGTTGTGTCATGTATTGTTTCACTTCCAGGTCCCATCTGTCCATCCTCTCGTGCCCCCCTTGCACCTGTCTTATCACTTTCATCGTTAGTATTCCCAGGTGTTCGTCATTCCTTTGTGTATAGAACCCTCTTGCATTTCCCTTCTCTTTGTCAATTGTTAATGATCAAGTGTGTAGGTGGCTCCTAGTAACTTTCTTAAGTTTTGCACTAGTGTGCTGGTTTTGTTTTGATATTTACAGTGTTTTGTTATTGGTAGTGTTCTGGTTTAATAAGTGATTTTGAGTTGGATCCTGCTGCACCTCATCCTGTCTCTTCGCACGCAACTGAGTATTTACAAAAATGATATTTATACAACATAAGTCAAAAGCAATAATAATGAATAATTAATTGTCAAAAGAAACAAAAAGCAAGTTTACAACAAACACAATCATATCTAGGACCAAAAAAAAACCTTGCAAAACAAATGGCACGATTTGGCATTGATCCTATTTGGAGCAGTCCTTTTCACCCGACCTAGATTATATTACAACCCAAATATTATGACAACATTGATGATACCATAGACCATACATTTACAACTCTTCAGCAGAAATTATCCTGATCCGTGAAGGCCACAGATAATAATTGATATGCAGTTCCATAATTAGAGACATTCTGCATACATAAAATTTTTAGAGGGTAGTTTTCACTAGCTTTCTATGCAAGAACAAGTTTTGTCTAGATAATTCTAACAGCTTTCTCTTTGCTGTAATGAAATAACATGGTTCCATGAATTGATGCAATGCAATTTTTATAAACAAAAGCCCACTTGAAACAGATCGTTGAATTTTATGTGATTGAGTTGGTTTCCATGACATGCAATGCTTAGCTTCAAGTAACAGCACTTAACAGTCTTATTTCTTATCCGAAAATCCTTTGCTCTGGGCATTGTCCATTGTCCATTTCTCAGAAGACAGTCTAAAAAGATTAAACCATAAGTATAAGTCCATTTACATCATAAATCCTTTTAAATGTAATGCCAAACTGACTCATAGACTGGTTATATTTGATTATGGTCTAAACTTTTGCTCCATTTTTCTGTTAATGTCTTTTGAAATAAAGCTGTGCGCATAATTGGACACTAAGCTGTTTTGTGTGAAATTTCATGGGCGAAGGGCAAACGGCTGTTGTCAAGTTGGCTTCTCAATGCCTTTCCACTTCAGTGTGCTTTAAATGACTCTGATGCTGCGCTGGCATCTAGCTGACAGTGAAAGGAAGCCAATGTCTGAAACAAATGAGGAAATTAGTTTTTAATAATTCAGGGTTAATCATCCATTCAACAGGCCCCACTTCATTGCATGTCAACTATATTGACATTCATGCTGCCAGTACATTTCTCTTCACCACGAATGTAAGATAAGGAAAAATGTTTTTCTTTAGCTTGTCAAAAGGAAATTTCTGAAATTAATTACAGACAAAGCCACGAATTCAAATGAAGTTTAATGGGCTCCTTGGATGTGTGCCACATAAATGAAATGATCATGACATATTAAGGTTTTTTTTGTAATTTATATTTGGTGATGACTGATCTAGTAATATATAAAAAATGATACTGATGGTTTATGGTAAAAACAGTATATGATTTTGTCAGACATTACACATATAAGCCAACACATCTAAAAGATGTGATGAAACAGAGTCACGTGGGTGATCTGTGATCTCTAAGTGCATTGTTTGTTGTTCTGTATAGCTTTGTTTTTACCACTATTCTCTATTTTTCCTTTATCTATCTCTGTGTGTATTGCATAATATAACAAAATTATCACAGTATATTTTACATCATCTAATATTGTCTGTCACATTAATCTGACATTGCTAGCTTTAATCTAAATTTTACATTTATTCATTTAGCGACTTACAATTTGAGGAGTACAGAAGTGATTTGTCCAAAGGATACAAAAATACAAAGAGTGCTTACAATACAAAGTTTTGAACATTCTATTCACAAGTAGTACACGCATGGGGAATAGAGAAAGAAAATATATTTTTGTTTTTGTGAGATTGTGTTTGTCATGTTAAGTACTCATGGAAGAGGTGCGTTTTCAGTAATCTTTTAAACTCCACCAGCTGGGGGTACTATCTTGTTAATCTGCCATCCATGCTTGCTATCTTTTTTTTTCCTCGTGCCTTTTACAATTACATAAAAAAACAGTTGTGAGTCAAATTAGTCAACAGACACAATGAGTTATTGTCATTTGCATTGCCTGGCATATGTATAGCATAGCTCTCCCTGTCAGCTGTGAGGTTTCATCAATGCAGGGAGATAGTTAGGCTGATGGATAAGATTTAAGAATTAGAGTCATGCATCCAAACTTTAATGAGAATAGTAAGTGAATCCCGTAAATTGTTTGGTTCTGGTTGTAGAAAAAGGGCAAATGGGTGACTGTGAGATCCATTCTGATCAGAAAATCAAACAGGTTCTCCCCACTCAGTGACGCACCCACTGAGAAACCTGTTGAAAGGGCTCTAGTCATTGACGATTCATTACATGAAACGTAGACAACACTAGCCATATGTTTGCTAGGGGCTAGAGCACCTGCTATCAAAACAAATGTAAAAGTGTTGGCTAATGCTAATTATATAATTCTCTAAGATTATTGATCACATTGGCACTAATGATATCTGACTTTACCAGTCGGAGATGACTAAAATTAACATTAAAGAGGTGTGTGAACTTGCAAGTATGATTTCAGACACTGTAATATGCTCTGGCCCCCTTCCTTTTTGCCAGATTGATGAGATACTTAGTAGACTGTCCTCACTCATTGGCTGGCTTTCTAAATGGTGCCCGCAGAATAATATAGGGTATTATTATATAACTTTAATATTAGTTTTTGGGGCAGACCTGACCTGTTGAAAAGAGATGGCACCGCTCTTCTCTCTAGAAACATTTCACAAAGTCAATATGAGTTGAATCTTGACTAACTGGGGTCCAGATCAGGAAACAGACAGGCTGACTAAACTAACTGTCTGCAAGCTGCAGGCTCGCGTCACAAAAATCAGATAAATCCTAACACAAAGAGTCTTTCACCAAGATTTCATCAAATAGAGAATGTGTCTAGTCCCCGAATTAGTAAATACAAAAAATGAGCAAACCCATTGAACCTGGCATACACAGTTCATGTACATTCAAACATGCATGTGCATCCCGTCACCGTTTTCACAGATTCCCGTTCTTGGGAGTTACACAGAGATAGTGGTATTGTTTTTAAAAGCTTGCACTTTGAATTGAGATTTGCGTTCTCAGGTCAACAGTAAGTGTCCAGAATACATCAAGAGTTTTCAGTTGAAATGGTGTTGTGTACCAAGTTAATAACTAATGATTTTATAACGAAAAATAACCAATTAAAAACTTAGGCTAGACAATGATTTTCTTCCAAAGCTGCTGTACAGCCAAAACCATTTTCAATGCATTAATTACCTAATATCACTGTAAAGCTACTTTGAAACAATCTGTATTGTGAAAACCACTACATAAATGAAGCTGACTTGACAACTAAAAACTAATAAAGGTTGCATAGAAAGTAGAAGAAAATGTAGCACATTTTTTACTGCTTAAATACACTGTAAAATCCAATAAGTAAACCTTACTTAAAAAAAGCATGCAAACCGATTGCCTTGAAAAAACCAAGTAAGGTGAAATAGGAATAGTATGTAGAACTAACAAGTGCCTGTCTAGTATTGTACACTTACAAGAGAGTTCCAGTAACTTAAAACAAATTTGTATCGTATACTTAATCATTTACTTTAGATGTACTTGTCTTAGTATAGACTACTCAGAATTACTATTTTAAACAACTAAATCATTTCAAGTAAAATACACTTTGTGAGTACTCCTAACTCATTTATGCAAGTTGTGCTAAGGTGATGTTTTCTGTATACAACTTGGAATTACTGAGTTTACTTTACTTCAAAGGCAATCCAGTTTACTTGTTAAAACCATGCCTTAAAAAAAACAAGTAAGCGTTACTCAAATAGGTTCACAATTTTTCAAGGATAACATTTACAACTGGACAAATAAATTTAAGGCAATGATTTTTAAAGGAAAATTTATTGTATTTGTGTTCTTAACAACTGACACAAGGATGGTAAACAAGTTTGCACTGGGGTAAAAACAAATGCAAATAGTCACTTTAGGTTTTTAAAATGTTTAAAACAAAAACCTTTTACAGTACAACAATCTAAATCAATGTATATAAAATCTATATAAAAGTAAATGTTTTTTTCTGAGGCCATACCTTGACACTTAATATCTTTAAATCAATAACACTTGCAGAGACCAAACCTGATAGAACAAACAAGTTGAACAATGTCTCTGGCACACATGTACATTAGAAATTAATACACTGGCACCCTCTTAACTTGCTCAAGAACCATTGGGCTGAAAATTTTTAAAAAAGTGCCTTAGTTTCCTTTTTTTCTATCAACTAATCTAATTCCACTGTCTTACACATTTCATTACATCTCAGCTCAACAGGAGATTTTTCAGAGATTGTAGTTTTGGATAAAAACGTAGGCAGCCTGTCAACGTCTTTCCACATCTGCAAAATTGGCGCCAAGATACCTACAAATCCTATCGCGCATGCTCTTTCAAGTGCCGCTTCTTCTTCTTCAGTTTTTCTGCACATTAGGCACGCTTTAATGCACTACTGCCTCTCAGTTGTGTAATAATGTCATTGCATCCTTTGTTGCTACTTGTTTGTTTCAAGTAAGCGGCACTCAAACAATTAAGTAAATTGTTATTTTCAACCTGCAATTGACTGTAACTCAACAAAACCTAGTAAGAAGTATGTATTTTATATTACTGAGTAAAGTTAACTAAGTATATGTGAGTCAGGAAAGCTATTAGAATTTACAGTGTACTCATTGGTTCTGTGGCGAGCAAGTTCTGTGTTTGAGGGACCATGAGAGAGTCAAGAGAACCGGTGGCATGATTGAGAATGAGTTCACTGGTCTTGAGTCTCACGGAGGAGTGGAAGCATAAAAGGAGGAGCAATGATAGTGAAGGACGAGGACCAGGCCTGGTATTGTTTTGTGTTTGTGTCCATCCGTTACTTTCATTTTGTAGTTATGTTTTGATTTCACATTAAAGTTTGTTTGTTAATGTTCACCGGTTCCTGCCTCCTTCCTCCCTGAACTAAGAACTGTGTTACAGGTTCATATAAACAATATTATTTGAGGTTTTATAATAGTTGGTTTAATAAAAATAAGATCAAATTTTAATATGATTATCAAAAGTGTGTAGTTTGAAAATAAATTCAAAGACATAGTTGATCTGCTTTGTGAGTTTTTGTAAGCATATCCCCTTATAAACATCTATAGGAAAGTCAAATGGAGTCCCATTCAGCCCATAAGAATTTCATATGTTGGTCTTGTTCATAGATCGCCTTTAGCTTTATATTTGTGTCTGAGTTTTTGAGCTGTGGAAATTTAAAATCTGCCCCAAAAATAAGCAGTGGAAAAGGGGTGTTGATTTTCAGCTCAATTTAAATGGTTTAACAGCTCTTTTCCAGAGTGTGAAAAGAAGCTGGAAGTTTTTACGCAAAGCATTTGTTTACTGTAATTTGTGTAAACTGTAATTTCATCTATAAACGACATCTGTTTAGTCTGGGTGTTTAGTCCATGATGATCATACAGCCAGTTTCACTCTTCTGTCATCTAAGGGAGGCTTCAGGCCTCTGCCTGGTATTTCTGGATTAAACAGGGCTATTAAAAATTCAAGTGTGAAATGGAAAAATTATCTGGCTCCCATTCCCTCAACATGCCCTCGGACCTACAGCATGGGTGACGGCTTATCATTAATTTATGGCATATTAGCCAAAGAAATGAGAATCGGCCATGCAAAGTAAAGCAAGGATCATCCTCTTGTGAGAGGCAATGTGGAAAGTGTCCCGAAACGTTGCTTATAGAGTGAGACAGTGCTTTTGCGGGTTTGTCTGTTACACCAACTCTAATCTTTTCTTTATTATTGCTCTCAGCAATCCTTCAACAGTGCGAAAGCATTAACAGGCACTTTTCACAAATAGGGTACATTTGTGTCCATTTTTTTTTAATTTTTTTTTTAAACACAATATTACACCATTGCTACATGTTCTACCCAACATTAAAAAATGGGAAGTAATGTAAATAATCAAATTTATAGAGGTGTATTGTATTTTCAAGCTCAGTCTTTCAGTCCTGTTACCAATGTAACAGTAAGCATATTTGTTTTAGTTTATCATTAACTACGGAACATGTGGATAACTGAAATCAACTTTAATACAGGGAGCCAAGGGAGGAGCTGGGAGATCTGGTGTCCCTGGAGGCTCCGGCTCCATTGCTCCACTTGCCCCGGTGATGGGTCTATGGCCCCCTAAAAAAGCTTTTTTGTTAGAAATTCCCAGGTTACGCGTGGTGTTCATTTTTGGGGATAGATGGCGTTTAGGAGTAGGTTTAGGGACGGGCATTAGAGGGTGCTCAGGAAAGAGCTCTGGCATTGTCAACTATCCTGGTCCTTCTCAAAATGCAAAACAAAAAGGGCAAAGCTTGAAAAATAGTCCAACGGGATGAAAGCACTTGTAGCAACACAACATCCAACAGGAGTAACAACTGACAAAGATTGAATTAAACACCGGGTAGATATGCACAAGGGATGATTAGACAGAGCTGACAAGACTGATGAGGTGAATAGGATTACACTGGGAGAGGACGGGAGGAACCAGAAAAAGAACAGACACGGAACAACTACAAAGAAATAACTGTTACTTTCAACCCTGTTACCCATTTGTGGCATTTTTTTAATTAATGAATTTTGTCCATTTGATTTTGGTTATTTACAATGATACACATTAATGTAACAAAATAACACAAACTTTGTAACAGGGTGGCAAAAATGTAAAACATCATATAAAACGAATGTAGTTAAGCTTAGTTAATGTAATGTTCAGTCTTACTTCCTCAGGTTGACGATTAAAAAGTTTGGATCGTTCAGTACCCAGCAAACAAAAATATGCTCTACAAATATTTAGCTAATGTTTACATAATGAAAACTATTTCTGAATATCCGTTGGATGTTCAAAAAATCCGGTATTTTCTCTTGGTTATGCGAATGTTGTGGGAACATCATTTAGCAAACATGACAGCAATGTTTGATTGTTCTCTGAAGAACCTGAAACAAGTAATACAATTTAAAAAATGCTTGATGAACATAAAACGGAACATTTCAAGATAAAAACATTTCATGATGTATAAATGTTTTTGGAAGAACCTTGCCACAACATTAGCTAAAGAGCTCTAAAGCACCAACTTTTATTGCATGGTACATTCTTTCACTTACCATTTGTAGGAAACAAGAGACCTTATTTTACCCTGCTAGTTTAAAGTACAAGCACCTTTATGGGCAGAAAGTAAAGGTGCCTTTCCACTGGACACCACGTGTAGGCTGAAATTTTCTTCTTGTGGCAGTTGTAATGAACTTTCATTATGATCTTGCGTGACAATGTGCTAACTAACGGAAATCCCCCCCATTAAGGTGCATCTCTGCCCCAAATGGGAATACTTAAGCTAGTGTTTTGCCTACATTTATTTGCAATATTTCTTAGAGTCTCCACTAACAGAAAACAAAAGCAAGAGCCTTTAAAAATTATACAATTGTTATATGTGTATATTATACAATTGTAACAATTATTATATGTATATAACAATAAACAGCTGTGCATATAGGACAAATAACCACTCTTTGAGTGAAAGTACAGTGCCAGACAACATAATTTAAAATTAATAATTGATTAACTTTGTTTATAAACAGAGCGGGTTCTGAAAATCCTGCGTCCTCAAATGGTCTGCACTCCAATCAGCTCCTGTGCTTCTCTCCATAGCAATTGATGACTTGTCATTTGTTGTGTGCAGTAGACAGGCGGCTTAAGTCATTTGTATTGATTTCACACAGTATGCTTGAAAAACTGTCAAATTTTATGCTTAAAACTCTGCAGGGATTAAATCCAGCTGACACTTGAGTGCATAATACTTCACAGTACAGTTCTGGTTGAGGGAGCTGACCCATGTCTGTTTTGTTACTGTAATCTAATTAAAAGTTTAAATGAATGCAGAGGAAGTGTGGAACTGATGTGATGTCGCAATACCATAGAATGTTGTATATAGCTAATGGTGCCATACTTTCCAACCATTGCACCTGTTATAGAACAGATTTGATTTCAATGTTTCACTCAGTTTCCACCCATTTTAGCTGTAGCCCGAAACTTGTTTTCTCTTAATTTTTCCTATTATCTAATCTCTTCCAGTGGGTGCTCTCGGGGTTCATGTGACAGGCATCCGTGAGGAAGTGGAGTCAGTCATTAGTGAAAGCGAGGCACTTATGAATTATGCTCTTTGTTTGAGTGCTTGCCCGGGGAATACATGGCATAGCAATTGAATAGCAATCACGGGCAAAGAGCAATTCAAGTTCAAAGGTCAACTAAAAGATTGTTTACATTGGAGTGGAGTTCTCTTTTTCTTGTACTTTATTTTACTTTTATTTATACTTTTGGAGACTTTTTAGTGCATTGAGACAGAAGTAAAGAAAGACCGGTAATCAAGAGAAGAGAGAGAGAGTGGATCATAAAGTGAACACAGACAATATGTTTTACTGTGTTTCTACATTTTTTGTTAATTTTATTCCGTTCTGTGTAACACACAGTTTGTTTTTCATCTGCCGCATGTTTAATTATTTGTATGGACACACAGTTTGAGTTAGAACTCTTTGGCTGCATGTTCATGTCGTTTAGAGTGAGCACAATTCTTTTGTTTGTTTCTGCGTGCCATGTGCTCTGTTGACTATTGTCTTAAACACCTTGGGTCTTTCATTCACCACTCTTCTCCTCATTCTTTTTTACGTTAGACATCAAACTTCATGGTATTTCTCAATCAATTCATTATAAACAATATAACCAAAATACAAAATTTAAACTTTAAGAGGATACCCGTTTTGCCTGAATGCCTGTTTTCCCATTGTTTTATAAAACTTATTTAGGGTCCCAACTACCCCGATTCAGGAGACACAAACAAGGGCAAACACAAGAGAGACAACATGCCAGCCTGTGTGATGTGTGAGGAGGCTTGTGCCCAACTCAAGGATCAAGGATCAACCCCCGGGAGATGAATGGGCAATAAAACTCTTTGTCCTCCTCCAGGCCTCCCTTCACCCCCCACATACCTACATACATTCCACAGGATGGCACATCTGAAAACACACACACACACACACACACACACACACATGGAATATACAAAAATGCCTACATACACTATGTAAACTTGTATAACACTGATGTATTCGTATGTATGTATGCATGCCCTCCATGTGCAGTCTTTTTAGTTATTTTAGGTAGTTCATTTAGATGTTTAAATGTGTATAATCGTTTAAACGAAACCCCTCTATGTCTTACTACCTTCCTTGGTATCATTTGAATTCGTTCAGCCTGCTCTTTCTCAATCTGTATTTTGTTTAATGCTGAAATGCATTACATATTTTCTACCCTTGTTTGATCGAATCGGAGTAAGTTCCACACAGGATCATAAACTATGCAGATTAGGTTGAACAGAGACAAAAGGAAACTTCCCAGCCTCCACCTCCAAGCCAGCGACTGGCTCCACAGCCAAGGTGTGGGAGTGTCCTAATGTTTCTATAAGACCCCTGAGATTCAAACATCAACCTCTTCTCTTACTCTTCCAGCCCCTTGTTCCTCTTCCAACTCTCCTCTGGCGCGGATTCTTGGATCCTAGCGCCATTTTCCACAAAGGACATTACAAACAAAGAACCAAATTTGAACTTACCGCGGATTCCAACGGACCCGCCCAGCAAGACGCAAACCTCGGACCAGATCGGAATTCACACGCACGAATTCCGACCAGCCACAGAAAGAAACATAAGCAAGTAGCCCAAACGATCTTTAAGAGATTTGAGTTTATACCAATAAGTTGGTCTGATTCCTTGCTTGTTCTCAAATAGGTTATTGTCTGTAATACTACCTTCCTTTGTCTCTCCCCTACTCTCTCTCTCTCTTATTCTCTCTTCTTCCCTTTTTCAATTCATCTGTGTATGTTTGTCTATTGTTTGTCGATTATTAAAATATATATATTCACACGTGATTGCCTCTGAATTGCTCAACCATAAGTCACTTTAATGGTGACCGATCCTTGTTACAAATTAATGGAAAGATCTTTCTTTGTGGCCAAAAGAAACCTTTCCTTTTTATAGAGTTTATAAGGTCAATATTTGCTGGACAAATTATCCGTCCTTTGAACTCTTTTCTAGAATTAAAGAAAATTCTACAAGTCGAATCAAGCCATAGATATTAATAATTGTTATAATCCGTTATAATTAACTGTTAATATCCAAATTCCCCTTTGTGCAGATTTATGTGTGTTCGATCACACAACGACTCACGCACACATAGATCCGCACCATTTCCCTTAGGCTTAGAATCGCTACATATAATGGTGGAGAATGCGGGCACCGTTTTAAACTTGTGTTTGAGCAAACTCAGTCCAGTCTAAGTGTGTATGTATATGTTTTGTTGTAACGTGCGTTGCGCAAAGTGAGTGCCGCCGAGCAACTCACTCTGCCTAAAACCTAATGAGCTCATGTTTCTGAACCCGGTCTGTTAACACGTCTATTTGTCTATCATTTAGCCTTTGTTAACAAGTAAATCCGTTAAAAACTGCAGTCAATATTAAAATCGCATCTGCAGAGACGAAGAAATCTCTTTGCAGAGCATTTTAATATTTGTTTATATCCCTGTTGGACGAAGAAATCTCCTCAGTGGATAACGTTTGATCCGAGCGAGTCTCCTCCGATCAACCCTGTTTAGGCCTTTATTGTGTCGCTAGTCATTCATCGCGTATGTCCGATGCTTTGTAACTTGGCGAATTCGCTCCGTTGAGCCCACGCGGAGTAATTACCCACGTGCGCTCAGGCAGATCAGACAAAGAAAGTCGCGCCACGACAGTTTTGTGTGATATGAGCCAGGAGCTAGGTGTAAGCTCTGATCCAGCTTAAAAACGACAGTGAAGAAAGCCTGTTCGTTTATATTTGTGCTTTAATGGTAGTGAAAGGTTCATGCCAGGCACTTCCTTGATCCGCCGCGATCGAAAGAGGAACCAAAAGTTATATATAGAGAGATTTATTGCATGCGTGAGTATTTTGCAGCTTCAATGAACCATTGAACCCGCCCAAAATTCAAATCACGAGCGTTGGGATTGGCGCTGCTTCTCTGACCAAACAGAGCGCAGGCCCTCCTCCCTACGTCATCGTCGCAGCGAACTCGATAACGCCACCTGGTGGACATTATTCGTAGTGCGGCTTCTCCTCTTTGTTTTCTCTCTCAATTTTCCTGAAGGTTAATCCTAACTTTCCCTTTTGCTGCTTTAGTTCTGCCCAGAACTGTAATTTTCACTGTTACTGTTATTTGACACTCTCTGTCTCTACGACTCTTCACACTTATTTAAATTTATGTTAAACAAGTTTAACTTAAATTCAAATAAAGTTGTATCAGTGTCACCACAGGCATTCAATGATTAACACGCCCCCTGGAGGTCATGCTCAGATCTTTCCTCCCATGACTTTCCTCTGAAGTGTTATTTCTGCTTTAAGTGCCTATTTATTGTAACAGCAAATTTCCAAAATTATACAGGTACCTTGGCACCTGGTTATTTGAAATTCGGTTTAAACTAAGTTTAAATTCAACATTTTCAAATTCACATTGAGCGCCTTTGGGGCTTTCCCCCTCTAAGCATCCAGTCTCCCTAAGGGTTATTACTCGACAGCGCCACCGCCCTGTCGGGTCCGCAATAACACCTAGTGGCGAAGCTTAGAGTTTCTCCTCCCCTCTTATCATTTCCTGTTACGTTGTTTTGATTTTTCTTTTTAATCCTTGCAATCTATTTTTGTTTTACTCTTCCCCTTTAATATTTTTGTTTGTTTTATCCTGCCCTGTGTACCTCACTGTCCTGTTGTGCTTCTTTCAGTTCACATACAGACAGAACCTGTGTGAGCAAGCAAGGAAAGCTAAATATTAGATTGGAACCCAGCCGCCAGAGTCATCACACGACCCAATAGGCTGTCGCCGTCAAAATCTTTATTTAGGCTTGGCACTCACCAAGAGTCACGGCCAAAGATATTAAGTATCTGGACCGTAGCTAACTAACAGTCTACACTGTTAGCCCCAAATTTGTACTTGAAACGTGCAAAATTTTAGCTCTAAATTCTGCAAGGACTTGCATTGTTTCTTTTGTGCTGTGTTCTCTCGTCAACAGTACGCCAAGATGTCCTGTGCATCCAGCCCTGCTGCCCACTGGGACAACCTCGAGACCTGGCTGTCTGCTATGACCCATGAGTTCCTGCCAGGAGTCACCGGCGACCTACAGCAGCTGAGCAGAGAACAGCTGGACGACGATCTGAACAGGCTAACGACCCATGATCCCACACAGAGCTACAATCGCAAAGAATGGGCCAAGATCATCGGGAGGCTCGCTCACAATCTGATCGTCCAGACACGGCTCAGCGAGAATAACAACACCCAGCTGGAGCAGGAGACAACAGCGCTCAAACTTCAGGCTGAGGAGGCCTGGAGGAACCAGGCTGATGCCCAGACTCGTCTAGATCAGCTACTCGTCGAGGCTCAGGAACGGCACAGCGGAGCGGATGAGACCGACACAGAGCTACAAGACAAAGTTGAGAGACTTCAAAATGCACTAAGAGAACTTCGTGCTGACACCGAGCACCGAGAGCAGTTGGAGAAAGACCACAGAGAGGACTTAAATGAACAGCTCCAACAAAGCGAAGCTCTCCTGATCAGAGCTAGAAATGAACTAAAAGAGAAGGATGCTGAGGTCAGAGCTTGCAAAAAGCACCTGCAACTGGCCAGAACCGAAATCCTTGCTCTAGCACATGAAAGAGACAATCTTAAAGATGAACTTGACAATGCTCACAGGGAACTCAAACATTCCTACAAGCTGTACAGCGAGCAGCTAGGGGAAATGCACAACACAGAGTTTCCCCTGAACAGTAGGTCAAAACCTCCGAGTCAAGAGTTCCTTGTTCCCAAGGGGGGTGCTAGCCCACAGGTCAAAGTGTCACCAGCCAGCTTCCCAGAACCCCGTTCAGCAGCGAAGGGGTGGGAACCTTCCCAAGACATTCCTGCCGCCAGGCACGGCAGCGCGCACAAAGAACTTGACAAGCTGGCCAGAAACATCCCCACTTTCACCCCAAGCCCTGCAGGGGGACACGACATTCATGCTTACCTCCAGGATATAGACTTTGTTTTACAAACTGTGCACAATGTGACAACATGGGACAGATTGTATTTGCTTCGAATCACATCAAGCCGGGATGTACGCAGCTTCTTGGATCGACAACCAGAAACTGTCAAAACCAACTATCAACAGCTGCGACAGGCTTTGATTCAAGAGTTCTCTGATCCTGAGTCAGACAACGGGTTCTTCGCTGCTATGGACCTTACACAGGGCCGAGCAGAAACCCCGCAAGCATTCTACAATCGACTGCGACAGACCTACTTCGGAGCACGGAACGAGCCTGGAATGGAGGAGGATCTGAACTTCAAAATTCTGTTCCTCCGAAATCTGCATCACACAGTGAGCCACCATCTAGGAGTTCTGGTCTGTCCCCGCAGCATGTCCATCCAACAGCTGCGGGACCTCGCCCATAAAGCTTACATCAAGCAAAAGACTGTCACTGAAAAGACTGTAAAAAACTCAACAGTCTACCCTGTCTTCTACCACAGCGCTGAACTGTCACTAGAGGGTGCCCAGCAACACCACAACAGTGGGCACCCAAACAGAGAATCAAGATCGTTTCCAGCCAGCAGAGGGCGCCATAACTACAATGGTGCCCTTCCCATGCACCAGCCCAGACACTCTGAAAGATTCTGGGACAAGCCACGTTCACCCCACAACACAAAGGGTGGAGCCACGTGGGATGGTAGCCGGTGGCCCAGAAACGACCGACACTCGTCGAACGGTGCGTACAGCCCAGAGAGTCACAGGCGAAATGGCTCTCGACAGGGCCCAAACAAGACCAAGTCCAAGTTTGTTCCAGAACAGAAAGGTGCAGCTATGTCTGAAACAGCTGAGATCCTGAAGATTCTAAGAGAACTTGTCAACAGGACACCTCAAAAGGACGACAGGTCAGACCACGCATGACTAGGCGTGAAATGTGAAATCAACACCATCACTATAAGCCCTCAAACTGAACAGCAAGTCCAGATTCCAGCACTCCAATCACAGATCACAGAAACGACCTACCAATCTTCAAGCATCACACAACTGCCGCTGACTGCACCGACAGAACAAGTGTATTCTCTCCAGCACCCAACCAGTCAGCCTCACAAGGCACCTGCAAGTGCTGTAGTGGTTGTCAGCCTCCCTGACAATTCACCTGAGACTAGCACCACCTGCTTAGCAGTCACCACTCAAGTCCCAACACTAAGACTCTTAGGAAACCTGATTGAAAAGGGGGTGACCCGGAAACTGCATCTAGCAGTCACCTTGGAGAATGAGATGAGGCTTGAGGCCCTTGTTGACACGGGGGCAGACCTCACTTTAATGTCATCCCAACTCTTTGACAGACTCCAAGCTGCAGCTAAGAGACAGAACCGAACTCTCAAATCACAAAAATGTGTGTTGAATGTGCACTCATACAGCCAAAATGAGGTACAGCTCGAACACACTGCTCCCATCCACCTCACAATCGGTCCAATGAGTCTGGTACACCCAGTGTACATATCACCTGTGGACACACTTCCTCTCATCATCGGCAAAGATCTGCTAGATCGTTTCGAACCCCTGCTGGACTTTAGACACTTGAAAATTTGGGCTCAAGTGCGAGAACCCCTGTCTCTCCAGTCACCTAGGACAACTGAACCAGACTGTCAGGTCACGGAGGTCACGGGAACTCAGCCAGAGGTCGCGGGAACTTTCACAGCCGTGTCAGCTCCCGGGAAAATTTCAAGTTCACTGCTTTGCACCTTTCAACCTATCAAAGACTCTGACTCTGACCTCCCCAAGGTCACAACAAACTTGCAGTTGAATGATGTCACAACAACAGACATCATTCTTGCATTGTGGGCAGACAACTCAGCCATCAGTCTCACACTGCTCAACGCCCTCATCAAAGACACACCTGACCTTCCCTTCACCAGCAAGCGCACCTGCTTCCCTGTTGACTCCTGCTTGTCAACAATGAGAACTGCCAAGAACACTTGCGCTTTGAACTTGAACTGGAATGGCAGGTGTTTAACCCATTACTTCCTGGTCCTCCCGGACCTGCCACATGATGTCTACATCGGAGCAGACATTTTGATTCGCCTTAAAGCTCAAGTGGATTTTATTGACAAAGTGGTATGGGCCCCAATGACTTCAACAGAAGATTTTACAGATTGCCCTGAAAACCTCAAGTCAGGCCAGACCCTTCCAGAGGTCTGCACTTTAGTTAATGAACAGGACATTGTAGTACCAGCCTACACCAAAGGGGTCGCTGTTCGGCTCAACATGCGATGTGGTCAAACCCTGGAAGCCACACCTCTCACCAAGGTGTCTTCCCCTGCGGTTTACATCCTGTTCAACAACTGCACTGCAACAGACATCGGAATCCCCAGAGCTTATCGTCTGGGATGGTTAGTGAGTCATGATTTCCACAACGTTGAACTCACTTTACCAATGACTGGTTCCATCCCACCTTCAATGATCCTAGAAGGGTGCACTGACAACACCCTGTCCACAGCACCCTTCCAGATCATCACGGCATTAACTACAGAACAGGTATGCAGAACAGAGGATCAACGCCTGACAGTGCATACAGTCTCTAACCAACCTGCTTGTGAGACTGACGACGACACTGCACCTCTGACAGCTGACAGGGCAGGTGACACAAAGGAGACAGAGGAGCCATATCCAGGATTTGAGACTCAAGTCCAGCAAATCCTCAAGGATGCGGATGCTTTAAAGACTGATACAGACTGTCAAGAACGACCAGTACTGTACAAATTCAAAGCGTCAATTGCCAAAGACTCACAAGACTGTGGTCTCACTGACCTTCACACAGTGCGCATCCCAACACACCCAAATGCTCCTCCCACTTCTGTCAAGCAGGACAAGATTCCCATAGCTTCACAAGAACCTGTGCAGGAAATCATCAACTCCATGCTTGAAGAAGGTGTCATCCGCCCATCCAACAGCACCTACTCTGCTCCCATCTGGCCCGTCCTGAAACCAAATGCCAAGACGGGCGCACTCCATGGCAAGCTATGGTCAGTACCAACCCACCCACCCACCCTCAATGCTGCAGCAACAACCCGCAGCAAGCAGACACCTCCAGCAACGGTGTCAACATCACAGCTGCTTACGCTGGCTCCACAAAACGCTGCTAGCGATACAGCTGACCTTGAAGCTTCTAACCACCTCTCAGACCCCACCAGCCACCCTATCTGCACCTCTGACCTCACTTCTGCACCAAGCCTCAGAAGGCTGCACGAACTGAAACACCTGCTGCGCGTGAAAGCAAACATGCTGTGGTATGCCCCGGCTGTCCTCACAGCGCCAAGGCTAGTGGTGACACCGCGCCACAGGGGGGTCACGACAGCATATGCCCACGACGCACCATGCACCAGACACCATGGCACTAAAGCCACTCGAAACAAGTGACATTCTGCCCTGGCATGCAGCAAGACATGGCAAAGTACGTCAGATGGTACCTGGTTGGCTGCCAGTTCAACAAGTAACCCAGTCTCACAGAAACACTCACCTCACAAGCAGAATTTGCAGGTGGTCAACACTCCCACCAGCATGACACTGCCACTTGTGTCAGTTGACTCCTGATCCAGAACTTGAACTGAAGATTGAGAAAGGGGGGTGAGTTTCCAGCATCACTCACCTTGACACTGCCCTCCAAGAGCTCAAGTCCGAACCCGGACACAACAGTTCAGCTGCAGTAGAGACAAGCTCAACCTGGTCCAGAGAGAACTGACAGAGTCTGGTCAACTCAAATTGAATCCCACAAAGAGGTACCCTGCTGGTTAACACCACATCAGCAGTGAAAAAAAAAATTCCCTCAGCCTTTGACAAACACCGAAGGGGGGAGGGAAACCAGAGCCCTCCACTCAAAACTTCACCCACAAGTTTCATGAAGGCTTCTGCAGTCAAAGAAAGAAAGGCTTAAACCACACCAACCCTGAAACAACACATGAGGACCAACAGCTGTCAACAACAACAACCGACTTCAGACATTTCGCACAGGTGTCAAGCGGAAACTGCACTGAGATGGCCGGATGTGCCTGCCTCAGAGTCACCTGAGCTGCTGGCATGAGCAACACGGTTCCCTGAACAGGACCCACCACAGAAGTACTGTGCCACCACAAACTTCTGACTCTCCGCCCAACACAGCTCAAACAAGCTCCATTCGGCACTGCCATCAGAACAGAGCAACATTCCGACCTGCAGACACCCTGGAAGTGCACTAATGTCTACCTGCTGTCCTCCTTCCACCAGCACCAGCGCTAGGTCAGTTTGCTACATGTTTGTCCCACGGTACACAAAAGCCTTGACCACTACCTGCAGCAACCAGAAAACACCTGCCTCACATGAACTGACTTTAAGATGACAGATGACACTGTCAGTGCACCTGTTGATTCAACTGCCACTACACATCGATCATCATTGATCCACCTGCCATTCAACTATCTGATCTACTGTCCGATGATGTCCAAACATGAACTTCATCGGCCATAAAGGGGGATTATGTAGCGTCTGGACGGTGTCTCAAATTGATCGATCAAAAAACAAACATCTGATTGTGACTTTTGATTTAACAGAATGAGACTTGGAAACTCAGAATGCAGCTCTGTCTGCATGGACAGTCGTTTTACAGCCCTGGGGCAATAAAACTCTTTGTCCTCCTCCAGGCCTCCCTTCACCCCCCACATACCTACATACATTCCACAGGATGGCACATCTGAAAACACACACACACACACACACACACACACATGGAATATACAAAAATGCCTACATACACTATGTAAACTTGTATAACACTGATGTATTCGTATGTATGTATGCATGCCCTCCATGTGCAGTCTTTTTAGTTAATTTAGGTAGTTCATTTAGATGTTTAAATGTGTATAATCGTTTAAACGAAACCCCTCTATGTCTTACTACCTTCCTTGGTATCATTTGAATTCGTTCAGCCTGCTCTTTCTCAATCTGTATTTTGTTTAATGCTGAAATGCATTACATATTTTCTACCCTTGTTTGATCGAATCGGAGTAAGTTCCACACAGGATCATAAACTATGCAGATTAGGTTGAACAGAGACAAAAGGAAACTTCCCAGCCTCCACCTCCAAGCCAGCGACTGGCTCCACAGCCAAGGTGTGGGAGTGTCCTAATGTTTCTATAAGACCCCTGAGATTCAAACATCAACCTCTTCAGTCTCCTTCTTCCAGCCCCTTCTTCCTGTTCCTTTTCCTCCTCTGGCGCGGATTCTTGGATCCTCCTTCAGCGCCATTTTCCACAAAGGACATTACAAACAAAGAACCAACATTTGAACTTACCGCGGATTCCAACGGACCCGCCCAGCAAGACGCAAACCTCGGACCAGATCGGAATTCACACGCACGAATTCCGACCAGCCACAGAAAGAAACATAAGCAAGTAGCCCTTAAAACGATCTTTAAGAGATTTGAGTTTATACCAATAAGTTGGTCTGATTCCTTGTTTGTTCTCAAATAGGTTATTGTCTGTAATACTACCTTCCTTTGTCTCTCCCTCTCCTACTCTCTCTCTTATTCTCTCCTCTTCCCTTTTTCAATTCATCTGTGTATGTTTGTCTATTGTTTGTCGATTATTAAAATATATATATTCACACGTGATTGCCTCTGAATTGCTCAACCATAAGTCACTTTAATGGTGACCGATCCTTGTTACAAATTAATGGAAAGATCTTTCTTTGTGGCCAAAAGAAACCTTTCCTTTTTATAGAGTTTATAAGGTCAATATTTGCTGGACAAATTATCCGTCCTTTGAACTCTTTTCTAGAATTAAAGAAAATTCTACAAGTCGAATCAAGCCACAGATATTAATAATTGTTATAATCCGTTATAATTAACTGTTAATATCCAAATTCCCCTTTGTGCAGATTTATGTGTGTTCGATCACACAACGACTCACGCACACATAGATCCGCACCATTTACCTTAGGCTTAGAATCGCTACAGTGGCCTTGAGGGGGGGGAATTCCCTATTCGCCGAACGCCGTGATCTCATCAGGGATTACGGATATATAGCCGTCGGTCGAGACAATGATGGCGTCTCACTCTCTCTCCATCTTATTTCTGTTTGTTGAATAACCTTTGGTTGA
This sequence comes from Rhodeus uyekii, assembly GCA_037043235.1. NCBI lineage: Eukaryota > Metazoa > Chordata > Actinopteri > Cypriniformes > Acheilognathidae > Rhodeus > Rhodeus uyekii. Next base: position 237,524 of record JAWRVZ010000016.1, read on the forward strand.
CATACGTTGTATTCACTTCTTTTTTTGTTGATCAGTAAATGTAGGTGCTTGGGTGTCTTGAACAGTTACCTCATGTCTGTGGGATATTTATGTGTTCGGTCCAGTTACCTCGTGTCTATGGGTTATTTATGTGTTCGGTCCATTACCATTATTTGTCTTATTATTATCAACAAGCTATTGTTTGGTTATGGGCCGTAACACCAACTATAAAAATAATCACCCATGCACATAGAAAAACCACTGGTCTTAGATAGATTATATTTTGTTCCGACAAGTAGTATTTCTGTTTTACAGCTTGAGAAAAGTCCTTGAAAACGTCTCAGGTTACGTATGTAACCATAGTTCCCTGAGAGGGAACGAGACGCTGCGTCATCGCTATGGGAACGCCCCCGCGTCATCAACTCTTGAAGCACAATAGAAAACACCTGTGAGAATGGCGCGGATGACGTCATGAGCCAGGAAACAAAAGGCAAGCCGAAACCGGCACCGACAGCTTGCGAACGTCTGAAACAAGCGCGGCATGCGGGAGAGCTAGGGCTAAAGCTGATGACGCAGCGTCTCGTTCCCTCTCAGGGAACTATGGTTACATACGTAACCTGAGACGTTCCCTTTCAAGGGAACTCGAGCTGCGTCATCGCTATGGGAACGCTATACCAACGCCACCCTAGCGGAAAGCATGCCCCAAGTGCTCTAGTGGAGATGTTCTGGTACCCTCAGGAAGACCAGTCTCCCACGGCCAGATAGCCTCAGCTAGAATCTGCCTACTGAGTGATCTGCATGGCTCGTCGGGCCTCAGCCCGGGAGAGCCATACCCAATGCTCGCACTGGGCTGCAGAACTCCTGACCCATGACGAGAGGGAAAAACCCCCGCAGAAGGAGGAACCGCAAAGCGGCCCTTGCGCTCTCCTAGCCTCAGCCAGGGAGAGTAACCTTAAAACCTGCGGGAGACCCCCTCAGTGAGGAGACCGGACTCACGACCTCAGTTGTGAACCGGAACTCCGCGGCTGCGGTAGCGGCTCTCGGCCCAGTAGCGAACCTGGGGAGTGTCAACCACAAAATGACCCCAAGACGCCCAAGGTGGCGGCCCTCAGAGAGGGCCACCGACAAAATGCGCATCGCAGCGCCAGCCGAGGAGCAGCCACCCAACCACAAGACCGCCTAAAACCCGAAGGTAACAAGGCGTAGGCGAGGTGAACCCGGAATACATATGGGGACTTAAGCACCGTTGTGCTGCCCGGCCCAGATCCGCAAGTAGTGAGAGTTAAACCTGACTTGAGGCACTCCTCGAAATGGTCTGGTTTGTGGCACTTGCCCAGGGGTCACCTTAGCCCGGTACCAGATCCGTACGTTCTAGAGTCGCAACCCTGTTTCAAAGGGACTCCTGAAACGGTCTGGTTTAAGGCACCTGCCTAAGGGGTCCATCACGCATCGAGCTACAACAACCGCGAAGCCTAGGCCAGAGCACGGCTGGAGCTACTACTACGCACCGGGAAATGGCTCCCGAGGAGACAGACCACAACCCAGTGACGCGTAGAACCTTCCTCAGAAGGCGAGTATACCCAGCAATGGGGGAAAAAAGGCGCGACCCGACCCTGGAGACGCCTAGGGAGATGGTTCCCCGGAGGGATCCAAAGCACCCTAGAAATGCGTCAAAACATGCTGGCCACCAGGACCGCATACAGGGAGCAGAGCTTGAAGAAGGGCGACTGACCGCCCAAGCTCGGTTGCTGATACCACGGGGCCAAAGGCTTCAGCCGTGGCAGGACAGGTTTTTTTTTTTTTTTTTTTTTTTACACGGAAGAAACGGTGTGTCCCCCCCGCAGGGGAACTGGAGAACACACAGCGTGCATAGGCCCTACACCGAAAAAGGAGGTAGCCATAGGGGAAAATCAAAGCGCCCGCAGGCGACTGAATGAGACTGCTAAACGCCCGGGCTCATACTGTTAATGCCACGGGGCCGAAGGCTTCGGCCATGGTAAACAGCAAACTCCCAACCTCACTATGCGGCACTAAACGGTGGTTCCCCCTCAGGGGAGCTGGCAGTCATACCGTCTTTATTCCTCTTTCGCGAGCCTGAACAGTCTCCTCGATGACTGTCAGACAGGATTGGCAACCTACACAGACAATGCCCTTGAGCGCAGACCACGTAAGATTAGCCCTGCCCCGCACCTTCCAGTGAGCGAGAACAACACCTCGATGCCGAACTGCTAACTGCCATGACTGAGCCACCGTAGATGAGGCTCAGAACATGGATATCTGCAGGCACAGTGCCCAAGCATTAGCGAAGGTGCAGTTGGTAAGTTTGCCATCCGCGCCGGTCTCCGGCCACAAAAATCTCTCATCGAAAGAGAGGGAATGGCCGCAAATGAGGGAGTATATAAAAAGTGCCCAGGAAGCTCATTATTCGTTTGATTATTATTTTTTTTCCCCTCTTTTTTTCAAGATTGCGGTGGCTCTCCCCTCAAGGGAGCCAAAACTCTATAGACCTTTCACTGAAAGGGCGGTATGGCAACCATCGCCCGGGACCTCCCGGGTGACAACGATTGCAACAGAACCTGCTCCACCTGTGACACCACGGGCCAAAGAAGGCTACAGCCATGGCGAAGGAGCATATTTTCACCCAGTTTATACGCAAAACGTCACATACTTTTGCTGTCAGTTCCTTTCTAGGAAACAGATGGTGTTGAGGCGCACGGAATTGGTATCATTGCCAGCACTAATCAATCTCTAAAAGACGCCTAGGGAGGTGGCCCCCCCCGGAGGGCCTACACACCCAAATGAAAGCGTCACCACGACACTGTCTGTTCCTCAGAACCGATAAGGCATTTACTTCCTTTCCCCTTGGAAGGCAGTGCGGAAAACTGAACCAACCGTGCTGACCACACACACCTCTCTACCATACTGCGTGGGCAGGCTGAGAGAAGTCTGGCACTTTTGAGAATACAATGCCCAACTCCTCAGAGCTGGGTCGTAGTTATTCAAGTCGGAAGAACCACACAGGGCGTGTTTCCGGAACTTGAGAAGTCTCCGCGATAGCGATCGCCACTAAGCCTCAGCTGCAGCAGGACCTAAACCGCGAGTCTGAACAATCTCCTCGAAGACTGTCAGACAGGAATGGCAACCTACACAGTCGACGCCCTCGAGCGCAGACCATGTAAGATTAGCCCTCCCCCGCACCTTCCAGTGAGCGAGAACGACACCTCGATGCCGAACTGCCATGACTGAGCCATGATGAGGTTCAGAATATGGATATCTTGGAGGCGCAGTGCCCAAGATTAGTGAAGGTGCAGTTAGTAAGTTTGCCATATCTGCGCACTTTTCTCATCCAAACGTGACGTCCCTTTTCTTTTAAACTAGACTCGGGGCACGCGAACAGCAAAACCATACACATCTTCGTTTTTCTCTCTCAGTCAGACGCTAACACAAAATACAGCTCCTCAAAGCTGGAAAAGTGCAAAGGAGTGGGTTTCGAACCCGGGTCTCTCGCGTAATAGGCATACACAGTGTCCGCTATACCACAGCACACAGACAATTATGTCAATCTAAGTTGGAATAATCCGACAAGACATGCTTCCTCGTGAACCCAGCATCAACGATCGTCACTGAGCCTCAGCAGCAGCGAGATCGAAACTGTGCTCACAATACCCGCCGCCAGCGCCCCCGAGCGCTGACTGCGAGATGTAGTGCAGCCAGTGAATTAAACACTGACTAAGCACGATACGATGAAAGACTGTGTGCCTCCTGCTTGCGTGGGTACACGGGCATGGAGACACACAGCGCTTTCCTTCTTTTTTTCTAATACCGACAATACCCAGCTCCTCGAAACTGGACTGCCGCAGTAGAGAGTTTTCATCCCCCGAGTCTACGGGGCTCATCCTCGGACGAGCTCCGGAAGCCCGGGGGAAGGGGGGTATATCCGTAGAACATATGTGATCCCCGTGACCGGGACCGCCGCAACGCCTCAGCGGCAGCGGGACCCATGCCACGAGGACCACGCGCTCTAGCAGTCTCCCCGAAGGTTGCTAGGCGAGAGCAGAGAGTCAGCGGTGAAAACCGCTCACAATCCGCACAAGCAACGCCCTTGAGCGCTGCCAGTGCATGCTCTACCCCCCTGCATGACACTCGTAAAGTGTGCATATCCCCGCCAGAAATAAAATGAGAGCAGGGAAACACGCAGCGTAAAAACTTTCTGCCATACTGAAAAACTCTCGCCGAGACATCCTACACAGAGCTTCCTAGTGCTTGTTGAAGACGAAAAAGCTGTCGGTGCCGGTTTCGGCTTGCCTTTTGTTTCCTGGCTCATGACGTCATCCGCGTCATTCTCACAGGTGTTTTCTATTGTGCTTCAAGAGTTGATGACGCGGGGGCGTTCCCATAGCGATGACGCAGCTCGAGTTCCCTTGAAAGGGAACCAGGTTTTAACTTTCTAGCAAACAGTTAAAAAGAAAGGATTGAGGAAGATAGATAGAGCTGTGTATCATCAGCATAACAGTGAAAGTGAATTCCATGTTTTCTAAAAATGTTTCCCAGCGGAAGTAAATAGATGATAAATAATAAAGGGCCCAGAACTGGTCCCTGTGGGACACCTGTGGTGATAGGTGCTGATTTGGATCTAAACTGGCTTAGTTGAACAAACTGTGTACGACCAGTGAGATATGAGGTAAACCAAGTTAAAGAAGTACCTACGATACCAATGGACTGCAATCTGTTTAACAGAATTTCATAAGAGATGGTGTCGAACGCTGAAGTTAAATCAGGAAGAATTAATATAGATAAGAGTCCTGAGTTAGCTGCTATAAATAGGTCATTAGAAATTGACAAGTGCTGTCTCAGTGCTGTGGTGGGAATGAAAACCCGATTGAAATTGTTCATTGAGGTTGTTAACTGAAAGGTGATTGTGTACTACAATAACAACAACTTTTTCCAAAATTTTAGATAGGAATGTCAGATTGGAGATAGGACGGAAATTATTACAATTATTTGGGTCCGCACCTGGCTTCTTAAGTACAGGAGTTATTAGTGCACATTTGAATAAGTAAGGGACAATACCATGAATAAGAGAAGGATGATTAATCTCAGTGATGAAATGCAAAAGAACTGACAAACAGACTTTTACTAATTTAGTTGGAAGAGGGTCTAAATGAGGTGTGGTAGGTTTAGATTTTGTGAAAGAGGGAATTATTATCAGCCAAATCTGATAATAATCAGATTTGGCTGTAGTAATAGCAATTTTTTTTCATATGCTCAGAATACATGTCTTTGTGTCCGACAATTCTGGTTTCCACATAAAGACATTCCAAACTGCGGCTTCAAGCTTTTAGCCTTTGCGAATCAGGGGTGAACCAGGGAGCAGAATTAACAAATGAAACAGACCTCTTTTTTACTGGTGCATGAGTGTCAAGAAGTGACTGAAGCACATCATTATAATGGCATAGAATGGCATCATGAGTTGTTAGATTGTCATTACTGGAGAGGGTGGCTAGTCCTTCCGTAAATGGCGAAATATCAATGTTTTTGATGTTCCGAATGAGATGGTACGACATTGGTTTTACTTAAATAATGTTAAGCAGTCTTTAAAAGATACCAACAGATGATCAGAAAAGGTCAAGTCAGAAAGCATACAATTGTATGGAGTGATACCAGAGCAGCAGACAAGATCAAGTGTGTAGCCCTTCAAATAAGAAGAAAAATGTACATATTGTTGGATTTACTATTTACGTTGTCCAAATGTATATTAAAGTTTCCAGACACGATCAAATTAACAGACAAAGCACTGATGAAAGTTAAAAAGATTGAAAAGTCTTTTAAAAAGTCAGTGTTGGCCTTAGGTGGGCGATAAACATTAACTAACACAGTTGGTACTGGACCATTAATTAGTAAAACAATACATTTGAAGGAAGTGAATTCAGGCACAGATAGATGCAAGACTTTCCACTTCTCGTTATATATTACGGCTAGTCCTCCGCTGCAACCTGATGCGCAGGGTTTGCAAGTGTAAACATAACCCGGAGGGGTTGACACATCTCTTCAGCCTAACATACACATAACACATAATACTTTTTTGTAAAATTCAAGTCATGTAAAATGATTGTTAGGCTGCATAATTTAGGTCAGCCAGAACTGGGAACACTTTCCATGACACCTGATATACTTGTTACATCATAAGAAGATTAGTCTCTGTTTTTCCTGAGGTCATCATGGTCAGCCGAATCCGGGCCGTATCCAGATCAGATGAAGGACCTGCACCTCGACACAACCACAACACAGCCCTGAAGTCTATGCAAAGAACATGACTCTACTACACTCTCCCTTGTGAATGCCTCATGAACACGATCTCCAACCAGACGGAACTGGATTAAATATTTTGAAAATATTAAATATTGTCCTAATCTCAATTTGACTTCTGACCTGAAATTTTGTCAATATAATAATCATGCACTGTTTGATTGTTGGCCAGAAGAGAACTGGTCTCCCAACTGAGCTTGGTTCCTCCCAAGGTTTTTTACTCCATTCCGTTCTTCATTCATTGTGTCACCTTTTGGAGATTTGGTTCCTTGCCACTTTCACCTCTGGCATGCTTAGTTGGCTCTTAATTTTCATTAATTTTATTGATTGGCCTGCTCTTCTAGAGCTGCTGTACAGCCAAAACAAACTTTATTTTATTGTTTTCCTGTGATCACTGTAAAGCTGTTTTGAAACAATCTCTATTGTAAAAAGTGCTATATAAATAATGGTGACTTGACTTGACTACTGGGAGCATAGGAGCAGACCTCAGGAGTAAGTTTTGGTACTGATTTTGGTTTTGGAGCAGATTAGGGGTCTAAATGGAGTTCTGAAGCAGACTTGGGGGCTCGGAAGAGTTTAGAAGCAGGCTTAGGGGTTTGAATACGTTTTTTAGCTGTTGTGTGCACTGCCCATAAACACAACAGTATGGCCGACACCAACCCCTCTTATGGGCATTCAGGTTTTGCGCTCACTGGAGCAGGCTGAAGAATATGGAACGCAGGAGATGACTGGAGTACAGGAAGCACAGGGGACAACTGGAGATTGGGTAGGGCATGAGACTTTCTGAGCGCATCTCCCTGGCACACAGTCTGGGCTTGCTGAAGAAGCTAGGAGGGCTGGGTTTGCTGGAGCTGGCTTTGTGGTCAGTGTTTGGTGAGCTTGGGAGCTCAGTCACTTTCCGGATGGGGCTTACTGTTGGTGGGGTACATCCTCCACCTCCCCTATGACGAAATAAGATCAATTTAACCAGAGGAAGTAATTGAGGAAGCTCGCTATGGGTTAGTAGTAGTCATTGGGAGTTATTGCCTTAGAGAGCTTGTTGTTGAGCCCCACTCAGAAGCAGCTGCGTCCTGCGTCCTTCCAGCTCCTCCAGTCCTGCATACTCCTCCAGTGTCTTATCATTCTGGCAGAGGGAGAAGAGAAGATTGTCTTCAGTCTGCTAATTTTTTTTCTAGCTTCATGCATCATCTTAATAAAGAAACATTTTAAACAAAAAACTGAGAAAATTGGAATTTGGTCAAAGACTACGTCCTGAATTAGAACGATAATCAAAGATTGCGTGCATAAACACAAGCATCACTGAAAGCATACTTTTCATTTTTGAGTTTAAAATAATATTGCTAATAGCACATTTGAAGAAACTCTCTATTCAAGGGTTCCTTGGCCTGAACGAAGACAGCTGATTTATTTCACAGATATATATTGCCTAAAAATATACAAATGATTAATGTGTTTACTGCTTTCACATCTGGTGTTAACACGGGCTACGTACATATTGCAGCTTCTCATCTGGAAATCGGATATTTTAAACACAGAAAATTGCACTTCTGTGTAAAACAGTTTACATGACATCTGGATGAGGCTAAGATATTATAGTAAGCAAAGTGAAACAATAAAGAAAATGAAACAATTCTTTTTTTAAACAATTTTTTAGATTTGATTTGAATTTAAAATGTTTAGTTTTAATTAACACATTTTCATGATCAAGAGCAAATGCACCATAAAGGGATTTGCTATCATTTTTAATTAGACAGCAATCAACTCTCAACATTTTGCACAGTGTACAAAGCATAATTAAAGTGCACAATGTTCTAATGCTCACAAATGAATTGCACCAAAGTGTTTTCCCATTTTTTGAAGGAGTAGAGTGTTTGGTTGCACCATTGATTAATTTATTTTTTTAAACAAATGCCATGTCCCTAATCAATCTGCACATTCAAAATATGTAAATTAATTGTGACCATACAAAATATTCTTTGAAAATGCTCCACAACGACAACAAATTATTAAGCAGCTGCAGAAGATCATTATCTCAGCACGCTTCTGCTTCCAAAGAAATGGCATTGCTTCTCATCACTGGATCTGTTTGGAATGTGCAAGTTTTGAATGTTGCAAACAACATATTTTAATGTCATACAAAAATTGCAGCCACTTGAATCATGCTGTTCTCGCAACTTTGTGAAAGATGTGATTCATTTGTTTTGATCAGCTAGATAGGAAAGAAAGAGGAAACTGGGAAGTACAATAACAACCAGGCTTGGTAAATTGAAGCTTGCCACTTCTGTCAAATTGTAACAAAAAGAGATAAATCTGTCATTTTGAAAGAAAAAATTCTGCTCAGATATACACTGTACATTACTAGCCTGGGAAAAACAGATGAAGAATCAGGTACACTTTTTCTTCACTGAGGTGTAACCCATAGATATTGTTGAAAGGTACAAGAGCGGTTTATTCTTGTTATATGTGATGAAGGGAGTGAAGGGTTTAAAAAAATATAAAGGCCTTGGGTCTCTTTCACTTTAAATGCATACTCAAGCTTTTTTTTTGAGTTTCATGAGTAATACTTCTTTTGAGAGAACTGTCCATTTTAGCAATGAAAATAACAGGCTTTCAGTGAGTTCCTGAGATATTTTGTGAATGAACAACAGTTTAAAAAATGACTAGGTTATAGAAGACTTCTTGTTGCATTTGTAAAATAAAAATAACATATATCACAAATATAAGCTGTAAAGTTGCAAAGTAACAAATACAAAACTGAATATGCCTTTGTGTAATAGATTGCAAACAAGTCAACATTATACTATGACAGTACATTACCATCCATTTTTGAAAATGCATTTTTAGGTTTGATTCATTTAAAACAAACTCTGGTGCAAATGATCTGATATTCAAATGAACCCCACGAAGTGTGAATGCTGCCCTCCAAACTTTGGTGCGCCCTAAACAAGTGGGATGAGATGGGTTGACTGAATTTAGCCCAGCACAAAGCATTATTTCAGGTGTTTGAGTAGTAACTGTAGTACTATTACACTAAGTGCTGTTCATCTGTCTGTATGAATTTTACATGCACAGTGGCTTGTTTCCAAGTGTCAGGGCGTCATGGGTCACTCTGCTGCTGAGAATCAACTTTACTGCTTTACTTAAACTGAATTTTGTCATTTCTGTGCCATTAGTGGAACTAAGCTGAATTATGACAACAATAGCTGTTCATAAGGTTTTAAACACTCCCATTGCTGATGATGAAAGCACCATAGAGCCACGCTATCACACTATTCAGGGAAATCAAGCACCAAATGGTTTACTTACAGTTGTCGCTGCACATTAAAGAAAAGAGAAAAAACAATCACACTCTCAAAATGAAAACTGGAATTTTACCTTTAAGAAATTGAAATCTAAGAAGATTTAGAAAAAAAATCTGATTTTTTTTATTTTCTTTAAACTTAAAATAGATATTGATGAATACATGCACACACAAAAATATGCATCTTTTATTTTTTACAAATGCTGTTGCATTCAATTCTGAATAATACTTGCAGTTAAGCTTTTGTGTTGTGTTTCGGAGCCTCTAATGAGAATTTTCATTAGCATAATGAACCATTTGAAGATATACAAGAAAAAATAGCCAGCATCACAGCGAGTGGATGGTCCAAGAGTGTTTAAAGTCAGTCTTGTCTCAGAGGGAATGCTGTTTCCTTTAATGCCGGCATGTTTATTCCACAGCTGGGGAGAAGAAAATCTTTCTTAGAACTGTTGTTTTAATCGTCTGCCGCAGAACAACAGGAGTTGAATGTGTTCCCAGTGTCAGCTCCGACAACAGAGGAAAAGCTATGTGTTGAACATAGGCACTGCTTATATAGCTGATAATTAATTAATGTGCTTGTTTGTTTTTTTCCTTCCATTGCTGTTTTATTTTTTCTTAATCAAATGGTGTATTTTTTTATTTATTTTTTATGATGTTTCATGACATTAGTTCTTTGAAGCCCTGAGGTCTCCCGATGTACCTCAAGGCAGTGTCAAATGTAATGAGAATAACTGCAATAATTGATATGCATTTTCATCCATGCATACAGGACACTATAGAGACAACTGGCTTATCCAAATCCAATTACAATTCAAGTAAACCACATTATCGGACCATTATGGCTAATTGACCTCATAGAGTCCTGTTACTGGAATGCTGCAGAGGATGCCTGCGTTCTCTGAAATTTACTTATGAGCTTATCAAAACCAGACATGGAGGGAGAAGGGAAAATGCATTGGATAGATTCAAAACAGGCTTTTCCTTTCCAGATGTATCTTTGAGTGAATATGTTGTGCAATGTTTGACCTTTCTTTCCAAAGTAGTTTTTGATGAAAAGTAAGCCTAGCACTGTAAAACAACATTATTTTATTATCTTAACATTCTTTTTATTTTCTTAATAAATGCACATATTAATGTTGCTTTTAGCCACTTTGAATTTGACTCAAAATGTCTCAAGTCAATAACATCTTAACGACTACAAACGACTTTTTCACTTTGCTGACTACAAGAATACTTTTTCATAATTTCATAATACTGTATAATTTTATGTGACTTTTGACATGAAGTTGAATGCTGAATGCAGCAATATGTCCAGCAATTTTATATAGATACAAATTTACCTTAAATCTCAATAATGGGGACAATAAAAAAAAAAAAAAAAAAAAAAAAAAAAATATATATATATATATATATATATGTAACAGTCTTGTCACGTTTTTCACATCCGGGTCCCTTCTATGTATCTTTGTCAGTCGTTGTAGTTATGTTCTTGAGTGTGGATGCAAACTCTTAACCCTTTCGCGCGTACGATCACACCGGTGTGATCAGTCTTGGCTGTGCCCTGGAGGGTACGATCACACCGGTGTGATTAGAACGTTCGTGCTTCACGTCATCAACTGCTAAATTCAAACGTGTTTTTGCGTGTCATCTGGCGCCGATTCAGAGACGGGCGCGCTTAAAGCTTGTCATATATCACAACTACTCAGTGTTTTCAACCACATAAGGTTTATTTTCGGTTTCAGACATTTAAATACTCATAAGTACTCGCAAAACAATACATCTCTAGTATCTAGTATACATCTCTAGTTTGAAAAATACACACTGACGTCCATAAAAGCAGAAATAGCAATCGTTCATTTATAAATTGATCAGATAAATCAGATACACATTGCATAGGTAACTATAAAGTTCACTTTATTCTTCTCTCACTTCTCTGGTCACTTACTGTCCTGTTTTTCGGGAGAAGCGACTGAATTTGCGTTATAAATCAGACCGATCAGATTCTCCGAACTGCAGCGCAAACAAACATGGCGGCGCCCATCGCGCATCATAGATCAGTTAATAAAGATCATTATAAAAGTTTTTAAACGACAAAACACATTCATTTCCACATATTTGAGAATCTAAATATCAGGTAGTTGATAACATAGCCAACAAGTGTGTGAATATTTTGAATAAATAAGACATACACTAAATAAATGCGATGCACATGTCATAAAGCGCTTCTGAGGCTGCCGTGTGTCAACTTGACAAGCATGACGCATGAAGCATGGGAACAATAAGGTAAACATTCTAAAATAACGGTCGTCTAAAAAAAACTCACGCTGTGGGGTCAGAGAAAATATTTAGAACTTAAGGCCCAGTCACACAGCGAAAACGCATGAAGAACGCACGAATTACGCACAGATTTTTGTTTCTGCGCGGCGTGTGCGTCATATGCGTAGTTCGTCGGTGGAACGAATGAGGACCGTCAGTGATTGTAAGTGGATGTGCGTCGAAGGTGGTTTGTGCGTGATTTTGAGTTTTGAACGGTTCAAAAATTGTGCGTCGGTGTGCGTTATTCATGAGTCGGCGTGCGTAGTTTATGCGTTGAGTATGCGTGACATGCGCAGGACACACGTCGGCTGTCAGTGCTTATGCGTTTGAACTGGTTCGAAAGCGCGCACGTCCACTGACGCCCCACCTTCATATCACTCATGAACCGCGCACCGTGGCGCACGTATCACGTTCATTCCACTGACAATGTGGATTCTGAAAGTGCTTGTTCGTGGAACGTTCGCGAAGCCTGCGTGTTTGGACGCGCTCCGTCAGTGATTCGTGCATCGGGCGTGCGCCGAATGTTCGTGGAATACTTTGGTCAATTTCTCAACGCACAAGCACGCACAAACCCAATCTATGCGTGATTTGTGAGTGATTCGTGCGCGATCGGCTGTGTGACTGGGCCTTTACGTGCGAAAGGGTTAATATACATTATGTAATTACATACATTACATACATTATATGTCATGGGACACATGATTTCAAGTTTTTTTTTCTTTTTCTAAAGTAATGTACTTAAATGAAAGGTTGGATTTTTTTAGTTGTTTAAAAAAAGGAGAATTTTTAGAAGTCAACAGCCACATCTTAAACAGGGGTGCCAATAATTGTGGAGGGCACTGTGTGTATATGTCACAGTCTTGTCACGTCTAGCACTTCCGTGTCTCCCCATTCCTTCCCACGCCTGTCTTGTTTGTAATTACCCGATTAGTTTGCCAGCTGTCTGTAATCTCCTCGTGTATTTAAACCCTCATGTTCGTGTGTGTGGATGCCGCTCCCTGTTTCTGAGGTTTTCTTCCAAGTTTGCACCATCGAGTGCGTTTTGTTTTCAAGTTTAAATAAAGTGTTTTTTTGGTATCTCCATGTCCTTCGAGTTCCTCCACGTTGCACGCTCGCACAGAGTTCGTTACAGTGTATATATATATATTTCACAATGATCAAAAATTAGCAAAACTAAATTTTTATATTTGAATATTTCATAAGAATACAACTATTTTAGGCTAGTTAGGATGACATGTCCTAGGATGGATGACAAATAGGATGACTGTCTTTATTTGATCAGGAAGGTGCATGTTGGGCAGCTGGTTTAAGAATTGTCATAAGAGATTTGGCCTAACTTTGTTACTCTTGTAAAACTGCAGCTCAACTGAAAATGAGGTCTGCCATTAATGTATAAATGTTGTGATGGCCCACTAATAAGTCTGCAGTTGGTATTACCTCATTTGTAATCATGTGAATCATTGCTAATTGCAGCATGTCAGTTACAGGTCATGTGCCAGATTTGTACTTCTCTTTCCAGTAAGCACATACAGCTTCAGGCTCTCATAAAGTCTGCTAAACCTGGCTCTTGCAGTAAATAAAAGGAGAAGACTGGTCATTACTTATTAAAAACAAGGAATTGCCTGAAATCATTTCGCCATAGTGTGCGCCTACAGCCATGAGCACTTTCAAATCCTGCCTCATTAATTTCTTATAGGGTCCCAATCAGAACGGATCTCTCATGTTGACTTGCAGGTAATGGATAGCATGCATATGCAATAGAAGACACATGTTTTTGTTGGGTTAAAGGGCAAATTCCTCACAAAAGTGTTTAAATCGAAACTAGTTTCTGAGTTTGTCACACTCATGAAGTTTATTCCGTGGATGCAGCATTCATTTCATCAGACACTAATGAGGCTTGTGAGTAAAGTCAATTTGTTGCCTTTTCATACAGATCCGCTGTATTCTGTCTTTTTGGGGTGAAATCAGTAAACAAATCGACATGTGGTTTTGAGCTTATTTGAGCTTTTAAGCTTCCTCTTTAAGGCGGCATGACACTGAAGTTGCAATAGTCTTTTCTTCCCTATTGTGACATGTATAAAAAGTTGTGACCAACTATAAAAAAAACTATGTTAGATGTTCCGTTAGGGCGAAGTCTTGTTTTGCTGCTGTGAACATTACTGAGCGTTTATACCTGTGTCTGATCTTCAGTTACCGACCCTGTTGTTTTCTCGTGTTTGATTCTCTCTGCCTGTCCTGATCTCTGCCTGGTATTTCGCTTGTGATTGTTCTCCGCCTGCCCTGACTTCCTTGCCTGTACAACGACTGCCACGGTTCATGAATTTGTTGTCTCCTAGCTACTGCCTGTGTGTATATGCGAGGTGAGTGTGGGAGGCGTGGTCACTGATCACTCACTCATCATCATTCATCGCACCTGATATCCATCTACTCTGCCTATTTAGTTCCCATCTCACCACCACCTGCTTGTCGAGTCGTTGTCTCTGCTTTTAATCCCGTGCCTGTCATTCCCGTGGTTAGTGTCTCCAGTGTTCTAGTGTTTCCTCGTTCCTGTGTTCTTGTGTTCCTGTGTTCCTGTGTTCACGTTCACCACCACTCTGGGGTTATTCACCGCACGCTGTCTTCACCGTCAAGCCTATTGAGTCCCTGCGCCACAGCCAGCCAACACCCAGACTGCCCTTGTTTGTGTCTCAATAAATCCTCATTTGCATTTGAATTTGTCTCTGACTTTCCCTAACAACGACTCTTGATTCTGTCTGCCTGCCTGCCTTTTTGACCCTTGCCTGGATTATTGTTTTTGTATGCACTCTGCCTGTCCTGACTATCCGCCTGTACAACCATTCTTATTAAAGACACGCATTTGAATTTCTACCTTTGAGTACCTTCCGTTAGATCATCAGAGAAGAGAATAATTATTTTGATTAAAGATTACAAGAGCACATTAATGACAAAAATAATCATTTATAATAAATTCTTCAATATTCCATAAAGAGGCCTATTATGAGATTAGTCTCAAAACATATTTTAATGTGCCACTAAAACGTTTTTGTACTCCCAACAAACCCATCCTGAACTACTATGCACTTACAACAAAATTTTTTACAATTTACTTTTTGTGCTTATATTGCATTTCAAAACACTTGCCGCCATTGTGGTGGGATACAGGTAAGATGTAACATTTGATGAGAGAGATGTAACATTCACTTGCATGTGCACTTTTAATGACAAGACCCCACTTGACTAGACTGGAACATCTAGGAATGATCCACCACAAAACCACAACTAGCAAAGAACAAACGAAAAGCATAATCGTAAATGTACAGAGAAATCAATGATATTTCATGACAGATAGAACTAATTCTGATAGCTATAACAACTAATATGACAGCAAGGAGAAATAAAAACCAAAAACAGGAAGGGAGCACAAAAACAATGAAAAAGGAAAATACATTTCAAAATAAATATCCATTCAAAACAAAAGATGCAGGTCGTGACATATGGTAAAAGACAGCTTTGGTATTATGGTTATGGTGGGTTTAAGGGTGGGTTAAGGTGTAAGGGAAGGCAGTGTAATTATAGATGTAATTACAGAAGTTAATTACAGTTGTATTTACATGCAGGTGTTTTTTTAAAATATTAAAGTTCAATGTAAAAACATGTAAATGATAAGTACATTGTATCAAATGATTCATTTCAATGTTAGTACATAATAGAAATATTTAGGAATTTGACTACCGCATTATATTAATATGTCAGTCTAATAACAAAATATCACAACCAAATTTATGACCCACATTTATGAGTCACATCAAAGATGTTTGACCTTCCATGTACTTGGTGCAAAAGGAGAGAATCGGGACTTCCCATTAACTTCAGGCGCTCTGACAAATGCATCACGTTCCAGTCTTTGACATTTGCTCCCTGAATCCTGTGACCTCTAGAGGATGCCTTGAGGGTGAAGGTACAGCCAGATCTGAGCGGCTGCACTTCACAGCATCGAGGACTTATAGAGCAGATGCACTCATATCTGAAGGGCCTCTTCAGGCATCTGAAGCCAGGCAGATTGACTCATCCATGCTAGTCTATAATGAGATTAAACTTTTTTGACTGCTTGCAGCATGTGTCTGTCAGTGTGTGATAGCTGAGACTGCTCATTTCCTGAATATTAAAGAGGTTACAGTCGGGTGTGGAGCACTGGGGGCATGATTTGATGTGATGAAACCTGATGTGACCATTGCTATTCTGTTGACTGATGGATCGCAGTGGCAGTGGAATGATCCCACAACAGGGTGCTTGGCCTTTGGTAGGGCCATTGGCACCTGCAATGCTCCAGGTGAAGACTCCTCCATGCCATGGAGGACAAAGACAGATAGCAACAGTGATTCTATCATGCTACTCTGTGCTTGCTTTCTTCATGTAGATATACTTTGAAAATGTACATATATTGATGTAAATGAAGCAAGTGAAAACAAAATTCATTAAAACATATGCCATCTGCCAGTATGGTCATAGGTTACTCTTAACGTTTTTGTGACGATAGCTAAAATGTCAATTCTCAATTAAGTTTGAAATTAACATCTATCATGCCATTTTAGCTTGCATTAACATGTCTTTTTACTCTTTATGGTACATCACCAGTGCATGTAACAGGAGCCACTGAGCAAGTTTACAATGCCAGAAAACCCATATTGAGTTCATTATGTGATGCAGACATCAAATTGTCTAATCGTGAAACATATGTATTAGAAGTTTTACGAGTTTCACTAGTAACTCAAAAATCAATAATCTGTAATAAATCTGTAATAAAAACAAATCATAATTTGTATGAAAAGGAACAAAGTTGCCGGTGTTTTACTGACTGCATTGTTAATTTAAGCTTCAAACTGAAGTGGAATGCATGTATGGGTAAATCTTTGCAGTTTTTCAGAAATGAGGCCAGGGTATTTGCAGATAGTCTGAGTTAAAAAACTAATACATATTATGTCACAACTTCAGTACAAATTGCAGTCTATATTGAATGTAATGCAAAAATAATTTACAATACAACCAGTGGAGTTTTATTCACTAACGGCTGGCTCCTACAAGATGGTTACTTTTAGTGAAAAAGTATATACAGTGTGACCAATCTGACTTACTCTGATTACTCTGACAAATGCTTCACTGAACTAAATTAATCCGAGGTGCATTTTCAAAATACATTGTTAGCAAATCAGGGTCAAACATTCAGCGTACAGGAAGTACAATGAGTCTGTGGTTCGAACTACAGCTCTCGAACCTGCAGAATGGCTTTTTGTTAGATAACATCTGGATTTAAAGATTATTCTCTTGAGTAGGCTAACATGCCGTACAATCAATATTCTTCATTCCACACCAATACAAATTTCATTCTACATCTTTACGTTTGTCAAGAGAATTAAAGGGCTGTTTTTGAAGATTGTGCATGTGCAAACATACTGTAGTATTCTGGGGAATCAGCAAATGAGTCAAACATCTGTAAATAAAACAAAACTGTGAAGAACAAAAATAGTGATTGCATCCTCAGATGCTATGTCTGTTATTTACAGAAATAATCTGACATTCATTCAGATCAATGGCAGATCTTGAACAAATTAATTTGCAGAAGTTATTACAATATGTGTGAGACGCCATTAACAGCAATTATATTGTTGAATCAAAGTGGTTTGAATGACAAATGTGCATCAAAGTTACTACAATTTTGGGAAACTATTGTGACTAGCCAGAAATTTTCTCTAATGATGCATCATACTATGGTTAAGCAGTGAATTGTGTCTTTGTAAGGGAAATAAACCCCAGAGTGGTTGATGAATCAAAACTGAATTGCAAGTTATCAGAATTTTCAATGATACAAATACTGAAGTGAATGGAAAATAATAGGAATATTCAAAAATACTGCAGACACCAGGCCATGAATGATCTTAAAGCAAATGCTAACCTTGTAAAAATGAAACCCATTGTTCTTGTACATTTTTCTCTATGAGAGGGCATTTTACCTCATAATCTAATTTCCCTAAGGGTCTTTGACTAAGTGTTATATCTAATGATAATTTATGTAGAACACTGCCCTCTGGACACCTAATTGTATTAGTCTCCACTCAGTAATTAAGAAAGAGCTAAGGCAATAGTCATCTTCAGCCTCTATTTCCCGAACCGTCAGGTTTTCATGTTACAGTTATTCATTAGATGTTCTTCTGAGAAGCTGTCTTGATGTTAAAGCAATAACCATGATCAAACAAGCTTTTTACAGATTACTTACTTATGGTTTTAATCTCAAGGCCAATTATGAGTATATATATATATATATATATATATATATATATATATGTATGTATGTATATATATATATATATATATATATAGCAAATCAGCCATTACTACCTTTACCAAGTAACTTAAGAGATCTGTACGAGACGATTTTCGTTTGTTCATGTATAAAACGAAAAATATAGTGCAATGGGGGAAAAAAAGAAAATTATGATCTTATCAATCGGCATTTGCCAGGTTTTAGAAGAAGTGCTACAAGAATGGCAGAGACTTGCTTGATTCACAAGATTGAATAGTACATGCACATTCAAGATAATGTGAGATTTCACTATTAGTCCTCCAAAACCTTTAAATGGCTCCTTGGTCAGACTAATTCTTACATTTTCAAAGTTCTCATCAGGCATACAGCTGGAATCTGGAAATAAGTGCTAAAACTCGTATGGGGGTCTTGGGATTCAGAATAAGAAAAAAGGTCATGTCTCTGATTCTCAGAATAAATCATAGTGTGATGCCTCAACCCTGTAAAAAGGTTTCGATTTGCCATTGATGCTACTATTAAACCACCAATCAGCCAAAATGCAGTATAATTTGGAGTGTACAAAGTCCCTCTGCCTATTGCACACCCATTGTTAATCTTCATTCTGCATTAGAGACAGTGTGCAGTTGTTTTAGCAGCTCTGAAAGCAATTTTATGGTGGCTATAATGAGTGAAGGCTATAATTGAATAATGCCTCTAAAACCATTAATGCAGTCAGAGGATTACCATAATACTGGGGATTAGTATCTTCTCATAAATGTAGAGAAGTTACTGCTTTGAAAATGCACTGATCATTTTTCTTTCCAGTGATCCAGTTCCTAATTAAATCCAAAATGAATTTCCGCACTGAAAATTTTAAAAATATTATATCAAAAGATTAGATTTACCAATACAACTAGATGATTGTGTTATTTGTTCATAAGGTATGTAGCACTGACAAGGCTTATATTATATTACATTATATAGTATAGTGCATACATGCATAGGTGTATAGGTAGACAGACAACCATAACAAACTCTAAATAAAAGCATATATTTGATAACAGGTTTGTAAGGAGTGAAACAAGTAATGAACAAAGGAATCATTACAGTCAACACTGCAACACTAATCCCTTCACTGCATTAATTTACTGTGTATAAAATACACAGGATGTTGGTTTCTGAAAGTAGCAATTAAGCTGTGAATATGCATTAGACTGATATATCAATCCAGGTAATTACTGCTTTTGACAAGATGAATTCTAACCTGTATGCTGTAAATGGGTGAAATATATTAACTTCCTTGGAACTAGACAAAGTAGTACAACGTAATATGACTATTGGCAATAAAGACTGCTATCCAATAGCAATATTCTCTGTGGCTTACAGAAAAGTTCGGTGGAAACAGATAAAATAAAAAGATTTTCTGATACTACAGTGTATCATTTTAATAATTAACTGAGTTTGGATATCACCCTTAATGTGTCTCACAAAGGGAGTTTTGATACCTGTAAATTATAGTCCATCTATTCCTCTGCAATCCCGTGGCAGAATCAACTGACCACAATGAACTCAGCGGATGAACTTGAGATGTGCAGACCTGTCCTGTTGGGACGGCAACAGGAGGAACTCATAGCTTCTCATCAAGCCATGACAGAGATTTAGACTCGGGATTACTTAACGGCTCGACCAGCTCCAGACCAGTCCTCCCACTGCTCCCTCTGCATTCCATTTGCCTGCCACAGAGGCCACCGCTCCCAGCCTCGCCTTAACCCACCAGCTCCCTATTCCGGTGAGCTCTATTAATGTCGATCATTTCTTTAGCAATGATCTCTGACATTTTCACTACAGCCCTCCTGCTTTTCGATGCAGAGGTCCCAGGTAGCTTTTGTCATTATGCACCTGGCCGGGTTCTCAAGAGAGTGGGGAACTACCATGTGGGACAATGAACATGATTTTTGCAGGTCATACGAGGAGTTCTCACGGGAGCTTCATTAGATCTTCAACCGCTCAGCACTGGACACTGAGGCGGCACGAACCTTGTCACTGTTACAGCAGGGAGCTCAGTCCGTGTCGGAGTATTCCATCGAGTTACATACACTCCTGCGCAGCGTCCTGTGGGTGGAACGTCAAAGCACAGTGGACCACTTTCTCCACGGATTACCCGAGCATATCAAGGATAAGATTTCCTAATTGGAATTACCCCCTTCTCTCAATGGATTGGTTGAACTTGCTATCCTAGTAATTCCAAAGTGCCAAAGGGGTGGTCATGCTAAAATATGCCCATGACGCACCATGGTATTAGAGACACCTAAGAGATGCTGAAACAAGTGGCATATTGACCCAGCATGCAGCAAGATGTGACAGAGTATGTCAGAGGGTGCCTGGTTTGCTGCTAGTTCCAATCAGCAAACCGAAGTCACAGAGCCCCACTTCAAAGCAAAGGAGTCACATTCCCGTGGTCAGATCTACAGATAGACTGGGTGGGCCCTCGTCCCAGGTCAACAAGGGGAAACAAGTACTTTCTCATGGTTTTATGCCAATTCACCAAGTGGGTGGAGTGTCTGCCAGCACCCAACAACACTACCCATACCTCCTAAAGAACCACATCTTCTCCAGGTTCAGACTGCCACAGAGAGTCAACTCTGACAGAGGCACTCACTTTACAGCTGAGATCATGCAGCAGACTTGGAACATTCTGGGCATACGAGCACCCTGCACATCAGCCATCACTCCATCTCTTCAGGCCAAGTGGAACGGACCAATTGAGCTGTGGTCAGCATGCTGAGGAAATATGTGTCTGCAAATCAGAAAGACTGGGATGTAATCTGGTGCTTATGGCTATAAGATCAACCCCGCAAGAGTCAACGTGTCTGTCTCCCTTTGATATGATGACAGGGAGGCAGATGACACTACCATTGCACCTGCTTTATCAACCAGGAGACTCCAGCCTTGTCACAGCCTACACCACTCACCAGTACCTCGACAAACTATACCGGCACCTGAGACCCACATTCTCCTTTGCCCAGCACCAGCTTCAGAGGAGCTGTGAGGGCCAGAAAATGTATTAAGACCGGAAAGCGTCACGTCAGGAACTGGACGTGGGTGACAAGGTTTGGTACTATAGTTTTGTCTGGACACCCCAAGAAGTCTCAAATCGGCGGTCAAAGAAACTTCTGCCCCAAATCACATTGTGGACAGGCTCTCCCCAGTTGCCTACCGAATCCAACTGGGCCGGGGACAGAAATAATCTATTTTCAAATGGGTCCACCGCAACCAAATCAAGAGAAAGACGTTGAGGGGTTAATGCAAACTAAAGGCAGTTGCAGTCCATAGAACAAGACTAAAAAACAACCAATTGAACCCCACAAAAAGAGGTACACCTCTGAATACCACATCATCAGTGCAAAACTCCCCCACCCCACACAAGCACCAAAAAAAAGGGGGGGGGGGAGCCAAATCTCTCCAATCAACACTTCACCCACCAGTTTCCTGAAGGCCTCAGCAGTCGCAGAAGTCAAGTCAAGTCACCTTTATTTATATAGCGCTGTTTCAATGTAGATTGTTTCAAAGCAGCTTTACAGGAAAAACAATATAAACAAAGTTTGTTTGGCTGAACAGAAGCCCCAAAAGAGCAGCTGAATCAAAACAATTGATGAATTTTAAGTGTTAAGTTTCCCCAACTGAGCAAGCCATAGGCGACAGCGGCAAGGAACCAAAACTCCGGCAGGTGACGTAACGAATGAAGAATAGAATGGAGAAAAAACCTTGGGAGAAACCAGGCTCAGTCGGGGGACCAGTTCTCCTCTGACCAACAGCCAAACAGTACATGATTATTATACAACAATTCAAGTCCAATATGAAGTCCAATTTGGTCCGGTTAGAGATGGGTTCATGATCGTCACAGGGGAGGGTCTAGTAGAGTCACGATCTACGCAGACACTTCAGGGCAGTGCTGTGCTCGTGTCCAGGTCCTTCATTTGATCTGGATACGGCCCGGATCCAGCTGACCATGGTAACCTCGGAATAAACAGAGACCAATATCAGCGTAGATGCCATTCTTCTTCTGATGTATCGAGTACATCAGGTGTTATGGGAATGTTCCCGGTTCCGGCTTATCTAAATTATGCAGCCTAACAATCATTTTACATGATTTGGATTAAAAATGTATGTATAATGTGTTATGTGTATGCCAGGTTGAAGAGATGTGTTTTTAGTCTACATTTAAACTGACAGAGTGTGTCTGCTTCCCGAACTGTAATAGGAAGACTGTTCCAGAGTTTAGGAGCTAAATAGGAAAAGGATCGACCGCCAGCAGTTGACTTTGATATTCTAGGTATTATAAGCTGGTCAGTATTTTGGGATCGCAATAGACGTGAAGGACTATAATGTGTTAAGAGATCGCTCAAGAACTGTGGAGCTAAACCATTTAATGCTTTGTAAGTAATTAGCAAGATTTTAAAATGTATTCCGTGTTTAATAGGAAGCCAGTGCAGGTTTGACAGAACTGGGCTAATATGCTCATACTTCCTGGTTCTAGTAAGAACTCGAGCTGCTGCATTTTGGACCAGCTGGAATTTATTTATTAAGCGTGCAGGACAACCACCTAGTAAAGCATTACAATAATCTAGCCTTGAACTCATGAACGCATTAACTAACTTTTCCGCATTTGTCTTAGATAGCATATGTCGCAATTTAGATATGTTTTTAAGATGGAAGAATGCCGTTTTACAGATGCTAGAAACATGGCTTTCAAATGAAAGATTGGTATCAAAGAGCACACCCAGGTTTCTAACTGACGACGAAGACTTGACAGAGCAGCCATCGAGTGTTAGGCAGTAGTCTAGATTATTATTTGCTGAACTTTTTGGTCTAATAATTAGAATCTCTGTTTTTTCAGAATTTAGCAGTAGAAAGTTATTAGTCATCTAATTTTTTATATCAGTTATGCATTCTGTTAATTTAGTGAATTTGTTCATTTCATCAGGATGAGAAGAAATATAGAGCTGAGTATCATCAGCGTAACAATGAAAGCTAATGCCATGCTTCCTAATAACTGCACCCAAAGTGAGCATGTACAGGGTGAAAAGCAATGGTCCTAGTACTGAACCTTGAGGAACTCAAGGCATCTGACATCTCCTCATTTACTGCTACAAACTGATAACGGTCAGATAAGTATGACTTGAACCAGGCTAATGCAACTCCACTAATGCCAACATAATTTTCAAGTCTATTCAGAAGAATTTTGTGGTCAATTGTATCAAATGCAGCACTAAGGTCCAGTAACACTAACAGAGAGATACAACCACGATCGGATGATAAGAGCAAATCATTTGTAACTCTAATGAGAGCAGTCTCAGTACTATGATATGGTCTAAATCCTGACTGGAAATCTTCGTAGATGCTGTTTCTTTCTAGAAAGGAACATAGTTGTGAAGATATTGCCTTTTCTAGAATCTTTGACAAGAAAGGTAGATTCGAAATCGGCCTGTAATTAACTAATTCTGTAGGATCAAGTTGTGGTTTTTTAATAAGCGGTTTAATTACAGCCAGCTTAAAGGTTTTTGTTACGTATCCTAATGACAAAGAATAATTAATTATATTAAGAATAGGATCTATGATTTCTGGAAGCATCTCTTTCAGTAGCTTAGTTGGTGTTGGGTCTAGCATACATGTTGTTGATTTTGATGATTTAACGAGTTTAGACAATTCTTCCTCCACAATAGCAATGAAGGAGTGGAATTCTTCTTCAGGGACACTAAAATTTACTGTATTTTGGAATATTGTAGTAGACGGTTGCATGGTTATAATTTTCTCTCTAATATTATGAATTTTGCAAGTAAAGAAGTCCATGAAGTCATTAGTGCTGTGCTGATTTAAAGCATCTGGGGTTGAGGCTTTATTTCTTGTTAATTTAGTCACTGTATCAAATAAATACCTAGGGTTGTGTTTGTTTTCTTCTAAGAGGGTAGAAAAGTAAGTAGATCTAGCTGATTTTAAGGCCTTTCTGAATGCAATAGAGCTGTCTTTCCATGAAATGCGAAAAACCTCTAGCTTAGTTTTTTTCCAGCTCCGCTCCATTTTTCTGGCTGCTCTCTTGAGGGCCCGGGTGTGCTCGTTGTACCACGGTGTTGGACTATTTTCTTTAATCTTCTTTAAGCGTAACGGAGCAACAGTGTCTAAAGTGCTGGAAAAGAGAGAGTTTATAGTTTCTGTTGCAACATCAAGTTCTTCTAGGCTATGTGGGATGTTAAGTAGATGAAATTGATCAGGAAGATTATTTATAAAGCTATCTTTTGTGTTAGAAGTGATAGTTCTACTATATTTATAACAGGGAGTTAGTTTTTCGACTTTGGCTAAAGGTAATCTACACGCAACTAAGTAATGATCTGAGATGTCATCGCTCTGCTGCAGAATTTGAACAGTATCAACATTGATCCCATATGACAATATTAGATCTAAAGTATGATTATGAGAATGAGTGGGTCCTGATACATGTTGTGTAACTCCAATAGAGTTTAAAATGTCTCTAAATGCCAATCCCAATGCGTCTTTTTCATTATCTACATGGATATTAAAATCACCGACAATTATGACTTTATCTGAGGACATTACTAATTCTGAGAGAAAATCAGCACATTCTTTGATAAAGTCTGTATGGTGCCCTGGTGGCCTATATAGAATAGCCAGCACAAAAGTTAAACAGGAATTATTACTGGCACTAGATAATTTTACATTGAGGACCATCACTTCAAAAGAATTATATTTCAAATTAGACCTTTGAGCAGTACTGATCGTGTTACTATAAATTACAGCAACACCTCCTCCTTTACCTTTCAGATGAGGCTCATGTTTATAACAGTAATCTTGAGGGGTGGACTCATTTAAAGTGATATAATCGTCTGGTTTTAGCCAAGTTTCTGTCAAACACAGCACATCTAGTTTATGATCTGTAATCATATCATTTACAACATGTGCTTTTGAGGAAAGGGATTGTATATTCAGTAACCCAAGCTTTATCATTTGTTCATTTGTGTTATATCCGTTCTTAGTTGTTTGTATATCAATTACATTTGTACTCTTAAACGGTTTTGAGAGATTTTTGTATTTGCTAATTCGGGGAACAGACACAATCTCTATAGGATGATATCTAGGTGAAAGAGTCTCTATGTGTTGGAATTTATCTGACCTCTGTGACGTGAGACAGCTAGCAGACGGTCGGTTTAGCCAGTTTGTCTGCTTCCTGACCTGGACCCTAGTTAGTCAAGGTTTAGCTCTAAGACTATATGCCAAATTACTAGAGAGAAGAGCGGCACCATCCCAGGTGGGATGAATACCATCTCTTTTCAACAGGTCAGGTCTGCCCCAAAAACTTTTCCAATTGTCTATGAACCCTATGTTATTCCGCGGGCACCACTTAGACATCCAGCCATTGAGTGAGGATAATCTGCTAAGCATCTCATCACTCCTGCGCATAGGAAGAGGGCCAGAGCAAATTACGGTGCCTGACATCGTACTTGCGAGTTCACACACCTCTTTAATATTAGTTTTAGTGATCTCCGACTGACGAAGTCGGACATCATTAGCGCCGACGTGAATAACAATCTTAGAATATTTACGATTAGCCTTAGCCAGCACTTTTAAATTTGCTTTGACGTCAGGCGCTCTGGCTCCCGGCAAACATGTGACTATGGTGGCTGGAGTCTCTATTTTCACATTCCGAGTAATAGAATCGCCAATCACTAGGGCACTTTCAACAGGTTTCTCAGTGGGTGCGTCACTGAGTGGGGAGAACCTGTTTGATGTTCTGATCGGAATGGAACAGTGGTTTTTTGACCCGCGATTATGCTGTCTCAGAGTCACCCAGTTGCCCTGCTGCACGGGCTCTACAGCCGGAACCGAACAATGTACAGGGTTTGCTAAGCTAGTCGCATCCAAAGTAGTATCTAAAGCCCTTGCATTCTTACTATCCTCAATTAAAGTTTGGATGCGTGTCTCTAATTCTGAAATCTTCTCTGTCAGCCTAACTATGTCCCTACATGTATGCCATGTGAAGCCTTCACAGCTGACAGAGACAGACAGACTATGCATGAAGCAGGCAGTGCAAGTGACAATTTTGAGAGAAGATGACATGACTCACCGCGTGTGTTGATCCAACTTGTTGACCAGTTGTTTGATGAAGTCGGGAAAAAGGCGCGAGCGAGAAAAACGCTGTATGCACGGACAGTAAGATAGCACAATATTAACGCGTTTAGCGACTTAGATTAAAGCTAACGGTTACAATATATTAAATAATCTAGTATTATATTTAGCAATATGAACGAACGTCAAGTTTAAAATCTAAAACAAAAACAAGTTTATACGACACAAACAAACGCAATCCACACGAGCAAACAGGAAACAGCAGCAGTGCAGCAGTCAAAACGGTCAAAAGAAGAAAGCAGAAGAAAAGGCTTCATTCACACCAGCCCTGAAACAACACTTGAAGTGAAACTCAAATACCTCAACATGCAAATGCCACGGGAAGACCAACAGCTGTCGACAACAACATCCGCCTTCAGATGTTTCAAATAGATGTCAATTGGAGACTGTACTGGGATGGCCGGACATGCCTACCTCAGAGTCAAAGAGCTGCTGGCATGAGTAACACGGCTCCCTGAACAGGACCCACCAGAGAAGTACTCTGCCAAGACAAACATCTGACTTGCTGCCCAATATAGTTCAGGCCAACACTCCAACCTGCAGACATGTAAGTGCACTAACATCCACCTGCTGTCCTCCTTCCATCAGTTTGTTACATGTTTGTTTCATAATACAAAAAGCCTTAACAACTTCCTGCAGCCACAAGCAAACACCTGCCTCAAATTAACTGACTTCAAGATGACAGATGACACTGTCAATACACTTATTGCTTATACGCTTATTCAACAACCACTACAAGTTGATCATCATGATCCACCTGCCATTCAACTATTGGAACTACTGTCCAACGATGTCTAAACACGAACTTCATCAGCCATTATGGGGGAAATGTAACATGGTCAGTGGTTCAAAATGATCGATCAAACCAATATATAATTGGGATACAGTAATACCTTGAGATACGAGCATCCCTACACACGAGTATTCCATGATACGAGCAAGTCTTCAGGATTATTTTTGCTTCTAAATATGCGTAAATATTCGAGAAATTAAATGTTCGTAAATATTCGTACTGACGGAAATGCAGAATCAGGTTCACTTCACGTGTTCGCTGACTTCTGTACGTATTGCTGTGAGTAAGTGATTTTCTCTCTATTGTTTTCATTATTCTTCATAATAGTGATGCGTTCTAAGAAAGTGAGTGGTAAGGATGGTGTGAGAAGAATAAACACTTGAAATTGTCAATAAATATGAGTGTGGTGCCCGTGTGAGTGACCGGGTGTTACTGCTTGGGAGGATGTGGAGGGGGAGTGGGGTGTTACTGCTTAGAGGGAGAATTTCCTACCTTCATTCTAAATGATGTACTGTACATATATATTTCACTACGTGAACAATAGCGATCACAATTAATGTTAACAACACGAGGTGAAACCGCTGTAAATCACTTATAAAAGTATCACTGTGGTGAATGATGCAACCAAACCGAGCAACGCTGAGAGAAGAACGGGTTAAGGGGTGATTAAGTGGTTTGAACCGCATGACTATTTTTTGAGAGGCTGTCTTTGGGATATTTTCAGTTAAAATGCACGCAATGATACTGGGCGTTAGATGTCTTCCACACAAAAATGCTCATGGGCAAGGGAATATGTTTCTCGCACACCGATACAATGCTCGTACACCGATTTGCTAGTATACTATTATACTAGGTATTACTGTATATATTGTAGCGTCTGGACAGTGTCTCAAATTGATCGATCAAAAACAAACATCTGATTGTGACTTTTGATTTAACAGAATGAGACTTGGAAACTCAGAATGCAGCTCTCTGTCTGTAGGGACAGTCGTTTTACAGCCCTGGGGACAATAAAACTCTTTGTCCTCCTCCAGGCCTCCCTTCACCCCCCACATAACTACATACATTCCACAGGATGGCACATCTGAAAACACACACACAAACACACACACACACACACACATGGAATATACAAAAATGCCTACATACACTGTGTAAACTCGTTTAACACTGATGTATTCTTATGTATGTTTGCATGCCCTCCATGTGTAGTCTTTTTAGTTATTTTAGGTAGTTCATTTAGATGTTTAAATGTGTATAATCGTTTAAACAAAACCAACTTTATGTCTTTCTACCTTTCTTGGTATCATTTGAATTTGTTCAGCATGCTCTTTCTCAATCTGTATTTTGTTTAATGCTGAAATGCATTACATATTTTTTACCCTTGTTTGATCAAATCTGAGTAAGTTCCACACAGGATCATAAACTATGCAGATTAGGTTAAACAGAGACAAAAGGAAATTTCCCAGCATCCACCTCCAAGCCAGCGATTGGCTCCTCATCCAAGGTGTGGGAGTGTCCTTATGTTTCTATAAAGGCTCCTGATATCCAAACATCTCTCTCTCTCTTCAAACTCTCTCTTCTCTTCAAACTCCTTCCTGCACATCTTTGCAGGGCCCTCCAGGCCCTGCAAGGGAGCCCTTCCCCCTCACGACCGCACCTTCAAGACAAAGCCATTTTTGAATCTCCCGTGATTCAAACAAAGAAACCAAGAAAGTACCAGCATCCAACAAAGCAACTCTCTCTCAACGCAAGGCTGGGTAACTCCACACACACGAGAGACCTAATGCAAGTATCTAAATCTAAATGCATTTAAAGCTATATGCCCCTTTTTAAAGGTTAATTTTCTCAAAGGTTTAATTGTCTACAGGAATGTCGCCTCTCTTACTCTCTCTCTCTCTCAAGCATCTCTTTCTCTCTCTCTCCATTAAGTCTATCTATGTTTTGTGTTTAACGTTTGTTTTCGTAGTTTGTTTAATAAAACACTGTATATATCACACATGATTGATTCTGTAATATTCTTGAGTAAGTCACTTCTACGTTTGCATCTTGCTACAATGCTAAGTTCTTTGGTACGATAATGAAATATTCTTCTTTGTGACGATGAAGATCTTTATTAAAGTTCATAAAAAATCGCACGGCTCGTATGAGCGCACATATGGCCGCTGCTTTAAACAAAATGCTAGAATTAATCGATTCTATATGCCAAATCAAGCTACTTGTATTCATAATTAATTGTAATCCGTTATGATTAATTATCAATATACACAATTCCCTTTAAGCTGGATCTATGTGCATATTTGGTCATAACCCATGATTAAACTATATACATAGATCCCGCTACCCCGATTACCTTTGAGCTGATTTCGCTACAATATATACACTCTGAAGTTAAATAATTTGTATTTAATATAAATGTAAAATATAATGCACTTTCATTTAACTGTAAATAACATGCAATTCAGTCAAACAACAGTCATTTCACATTTTTCAAGTATATTTTTTCTGTAATAAATGCTGTTTTTAAAACTATGCTACAGATCAGGTGTCTTTTTTTGCACAATTTTGATTTAAAGCTTATTTTGATTGGTCAAGCTTTCATAGTTACCAACTGTTTTTACTAGTCATAAGGGTATCATGGAGATACTGCTATGTCCAGATGTCAAGCTGTCAAAGTAGAATTTGAGAGAAGTATCCACAGCCACAGCTGGGCCACAGCTGGGCCATCATCTAAAGATGACAAATGGGACAACCCCTTCCCATGTCTTTTTTCCCCCTACTGTCACTGTTCCCCTCACGATTAAAATAATAATATATTAAAATAAACGTTACTTAGTTCCTGCAGAGTCACTAAGTAACAATTGAGTAATTAGTGATGCATTTTAAGACTAAGTAAAAAGATGACTGACTATGTCTCTGTAACAAAGGGGACTCACAGGCAGGGATCCAAATGTGTGTCTTTATTAAGAGTGGTCGTATAGGCAGATGGTCAGGACAAACAGAGAACATACGTAAACGATAATCCAGGCGGGGATCACAAAGGCGGGCAGACAGAATCAGAATCGTAGTTCAGGCGGGCAGTCAAGACAGGCAGATAACAATCATAAGAGATAATCCAAACAAGGGTCGGGGCCGGCAGATAGAATCAAAAACAGGTAACAGCAGAATCGTTAACAATAAAACAAGACAAGACTATCAAGTATCAACAACAGACTTTGTGATAATAGTGAAAGTTTGTGAGTCTTTTGTAGTTCATATAATGGTGTCCAGCTGGTGTGACAATCAGTCCAATGTGTGGGTTTCTGGGAAATCTAGTGTATGGGTATAAGTGTGATAGCTCCCTCCGGTGGTCAGAGGAGGGAGCGCGGAGCTCATATTCATAACGGAGAGTAAAATCTGATTAATTATACTGAATCAGATTGTTCAGATGGCTCATGTAAATTTTTAAAAGATTCCCTGAATCCCCTTCACAGCATTTAGCTTTTCTATTTTATAGCAAAATATTTAGTTCCCTTTCAAGGGGACTTGAGCTGCGTCAAAACACTATGGGGACGCTCTGCGTGAATGAATCATTAAGCACATGTGAAAATGAACCAATCAAGTTAAACTTGCAGAATGTTAATTTGGACAGAAGAATAAAGACTCAAGTTTCCAAATACTCATTTGTTGCCCTTTTACTTGAAACAGGGTATAAATAACAATATACAACAATGCTCTTGTGCATGCACATGCAACTCGTTTAACGGTTCTGTTTTTGTCCATTATTCACATACACTGGGCCCAGAGTGAAACTATAACCTTAGTCCCAACAAAACTACAACAACCAGGTCCTGATCAGGAATCCAGTGCTGCCAGGGGAACTTTGAAGAAATCCAGGGTACCTGAAGCGCTACCTGGTTGGGGAATCCAATGCGCCCGAGGAGCTCAGTCTCCAGTTAATCCACTTCACTGACTACAAGTGTAGTCTACACTACACAGTCCAGTGTATCTAACTCACACACACAATTAACTAAGGCAGGAGTTCAACACTTCTGTACGAAATTGGAAAAACTCACTACTCTCACAGGTAACATTTTTTAACACTAATTAATAACTGCCTCAACTTCCCGTGTTGTTTCTTCTTTTCTTTTTTCTCTCTCCCTCCTACCCCTAATCACATCTTTCTCCAAACTAAACTGACATGTAAAACACCCAATCAGAAACTAGTAAAACTTTATGCACTTTTAACACAAAGTAATTTTCAATAGTCAAGTTGTACACACTCACGATATGCATAACACATATAAACACAAAAACAATATAAACAAAACTAAACATTGAATGAAAAGCAAAAAATTATAAATAGCCATATTTTCACAAGGGCTACATGTAATTTAGCACTTTTGTTGCCATTTCTATTTAGGATAACTGCTGTTGTTGTGGATTTTATATTGCACTTAAGTCACATTCTGTCCCGCGTTTTGATTGCATCCATTTAAGGCATATAGGCTTGTTGTGTGCTAATTTTAGGGCAGGATTGCAGCTGTTTCAATGGAAGTGTGTATATTATATTGTATATAATATTTATAGTGTGTGCACTGCCGTGGAAGTGTCAGTGTAAGTGTTCAGCCTCCTTGAATACAGACCAACTCGGGTACAGAACCGCGACGCTACCTGCGCAACTCCACCAAGCAAGGATACCGTAAGGCTCTAGATCTCTTCCCCCCATTTTCTCCCTACTAATCATCATGTGCTTTCAGTATATTTCTATTGTCTCTCATAATCGCTTGGCCATCACACGCAGAAGGAAGCGTAATATTCCTAATTTGCGTCCTATTAATTTTTTTCTTGATGCATCTCTTTCCGTTTCAGCAGTCAACAAAGCGGACAATTCCAACCTTTGCTACTAATTCTACTCTGGCGCAAACCAAAAAATGGCGCAAATCAAAATACCCTTCTGACCTGAGCATGTATCCATTTCAGCTCTCGCCCTTCTCTATTGAAGTACATGCTGCTAAAGTTTCACATTTTTGCACCAAGATCAACAGCGCCTCAAACTCATGCACACTCTTCAAAACATTCAACTCACCCCTCTCCCCCTCTTCCACCACCCTCCAACTCTTTAACTGACAGTTATTTTGCTGTGTGACATAACTGACAATTACTCTTGGACTTTTACTAGCACTGACACACATCATCAACACATCTCTCCACACTGGCACTTTCAATTCAGGATTCAAGCAGGCTCGGGTAATCCCACTGTTGAAAAGAAACACACTAAACTCATCACTTATACATTATTATAGACCTGTGTCTCTCCTACCATTCATAGAAAAAACTCTTGAACATATTGTTTTCAACCAAGGACACGTTTCACAGAACATCCAGTTGGACATCAACCATTCTAGATCTAAGAAGGGCCATTCAACTGAGATTGCATTACTGGCAGTCAGTTTTGCAGATTGCATATCAGCTGATTCCAAATCATTCTCCTTGGTCATAGTAGCTACCTTTGATTCTGTTAATCATCAGATCCTTCATTCCACCCTCTCTTCATTGAGCATCACGGGAACTCCACTCCACTAGTTTAAATCGTATCTCACAGGTAAGTCTTTTAGAGTTGCCTGGTGTGGGGAGACATCTAATGGATGCCAAATGATCACTGGGGTTCCTCAAGGTTCAGTTCTTGGTCCCCTCCTCTTCTCATCACAAACTTCACATTGGATGAAAGAAAATCACGTGGAGCTCAACCTGGCAAAGGCAGAGCTTCTTGTATTCCTTACAATTCCATCTCTGCAACATGATTTCCGCACCCAGATTGGTTCATCAACAATTACCCCATCAATGTCGGGCATAAATCTTGGAGTAATTTTTGAGGACTAACTGACCATATCGCAAAGATACTTTGGTCATGAAGGTTTGCATTTCTCAATATCTGGAAGATCAGGCCTTTCCTAATTGAGCAAGTAACACAACTTCATGTCCAGGCCATGATCATTTCTAGGCTTGATTATTGCAATGCTCTTCTGGCTGATCAAATGCTCTTCTGGAAATCAAACCCCTACAACTCCAGAAATCTGCAGTACGTCTTGTTTTCAATGAGCCCAAAAGGGCCCACGTCACATCTATCTTTATCTTTCTGCACCGGCTCCCACTTGCTGCTTGCATCAAGTTCAAGGTATTGATGCTTGCTTAAAGATCTACCAAAGGCTCAGCACCCTCCTACCTTCACTCCTACCTTCGTCTACAAAATTTACCAGAAATCTTCAAATGGAAAATGGTGTAACGATCTTCCCGCTTTCATCTGGAATGCATAATCCCTGTTAATTTTCAAAAGACAGCTGAAAATAACTTCTTCCGTGAGCACTTAACCTAATTTAAAAAATACATTTATATGCTTTTATTTTCCTTTAATTCCCCCTTTTATAGCTTATTCTACTTCAAGAACTTTTTGAAACTTTATTTTGTGAGCACTTTCTGTGTCCATCTGTCTCTTCATGATGATTCGCTTTCTGTACTCTTCAGTTGTAAGTCGCTTTGGATAAAAGCATCTGCTAAATAAATAAATGTTTGCCTCTGCCTTGGTCAGTTGTCAGCCTGCCTTCCCACTGACCAAGGCAGTGGGAAGGCAGAGAAAAACATAAATAAATGTTTGCCTCTGCCTTGGTCAGCCGTCAGCCTGCCTATGCCTTCCCACTGGCTATGCCTTCGTCCTCGGTCCCACCAGCTCTGCCACTGTCCTCTGGTTCTCTGGCTCTACCTCGGTCTCCATGGCCAGCAGTCTTGCGTAGGCTCATCGGTTCGCAGGTGCATGAATGCGCCTTCCAGAAAGGAGAGCTAATGTTCTATGTTCTGCTTTGTTCTATTCCTGGTTCTCCTTTGTCCCTCTGCAGTTATATCATTTGAGGTGCGAGGACTAGCCTTCCGGGAAGGGAAGCTAATGATACATGTCAGTTGTGAATTTGTCTATTTCTTGTTTTCTCCAGTGATTTCCCAGTGTTTTTCCACTCTCCTGTCATGTCATCAATCACCTTATTAGTCTTGTCAGTTGTGTCTAATTTCCCTCATTCTAACCATGTCTATCTAAACCCCATGTTTCCTTCAGTCTCTGTCTATACTTGTCCGTATTATGGTGTGTGTCTCCTGGTTGCATCCTGTTTCCAGTGTAGTTTGTATATTTAAAGTATTTATTTTGAGTTGACTTATTAAAAGCAATTTCAGTTATTTGCTTTGCCACCGTGCTTCCCTCATTCCCCCACACTATGACATTTTTGTAGACTTGTTCATAGTTCAACATCTGTACCAAAAAAAAAAAAATCGCACATTAAAAACACAAGATGGAACTTTGGCTTTGTGACAACAGTGAAGGACGAGAGAGGACCTTATTGAATTTATTGCCAAGACTTTGTATGTTATCTGTTTTATCTACTGTATATTATATTTTTATTTCTGTTGCATCTGTTTATTGACGTCAGGGTTACAGAAGGGTTATAAACAGAGAAAATATTTTCATTTCATTTTTATATAAATATCATCACTTGCCACTCAATACTTTAGCATTTCAGTCATATTGTAAATCCCCTGAATACTGCTGTATCTGGAAGGGTTTCAGTTTATGCTCTTCTATAAAAGGCAATTCAGAAATATGCAAGATGTTTTTTCCCCCTTCCTTGCTTCCTTGCTTTCTTCCTTATCTTCCACTCTCATCCTTCATTTTTTAAATCATCTTTGTCTAATTGGAAAGGGTCAGCCTCTGGGGCAATGTCCTCATATCCTGATTCTTCCCAGATATTTTATATTACAAAACAAAAGAGAGGATAATTTGGGAAATAATGTCTTAGGCTATGAGTGCTGCGCAAATGACTGGTTGAAAATTTATTTTAGTAGGGTTCCTGTTCCCATGCCTACCACAGGATCCTGTTCTCACAATATTTAAGTCGTTTTTACACCATTGTGATCAATGTCCATTTGTACCTCAGTTTTACAGCTTTTTGTATTTTTTCCTTGCCTGAATGACTGAATAATTGTCCTTGACAGCAGGCAGAAAAAAAAATGAGCACAAAAATGTGAGTGTGGTTGTGTGTGCACGCATATGAAAGGCAAATA
Organism: Rhodeus uyekii; assembly: GCA_037043235.1. Lineage (NCBI taxonomy): Eukaryota > Metazoa > Chordata > Actinopteri > Cypriniformes > Acheilognathidae > Rhodeus > Rhodeus uyekii. The sequence continues at coordinate 272,801 of JAWRVZ010000016.1, forward strand.
TTTCTAAGAGCATTTGTGAAATTAAATGGAATCCCATCAGAGATATATGGAGGTTGTTCTCAAAATGATTTACATGCTAGTTAAGTTCACTGATGTTAATTCTCTGTAAATGTATTCAGCAAATCTGTTTAGTCAGTCTTCCAAGTCAGGAGTTCACTTGGGCATTAAAGCAACTCTCTTGTTGTATACAAAAAATAGCAAAGAATGGCAATGTCCAAATCTAAACATATGAACAGAAGAAAAGAAACATTGTGCTCTTAAATTAAGAAAATATGTCTTGATATTTCTGATATTTGAAGATGGACTGTGACAAAATATATTGTACACATTAAAAAGATGCTTAATTCAATTGAAGAAAAGTTATATTTTCTCAAAACAGGAAAAAATATATTTTACTTTTAGTTCCAAGCTATCTTAGGGGGGAAAAAAAGAAGACCAACCTAACACCACCTCATGGTGGAGCCTCCATTCCCTGGGCTTCAGCCCCTACCTCGAAAGGATGTCTGCACCCTGATTGTGTACCCTGGGAACAAAAAAACTGCCCTAAGAAAGAGCAACTTTCCCTGAGATTATGATTTATATAGGTGACCACCGATGTGTTGTCTGATTGGACAAGTACATGGTGGCCCTGAGGTCTATGAGGAAAGCCCTGAGGGCCGGGGAGATGTCCTTTTAGGACTGCTGGGACAGGCTGGGTTACTAGGAACAGGATCCTGGACCAGCTGGGAACAGATAATGCAAACACACCTACATACGACAATCCAACCCAAGAGGAAGGATAACAAGCAGAAACAGCTGAGAGCAATCACAGATAACAAGGGAGCAAGACGCAGGATTACACAGTGACGAGACACGAACATGCAGCCAATGTGGACACACTTCGCCGTGTTTTCACATGAAACATGACGAGACAATGCATGGAGCATGGAGCAATACAAGCATGGAGAATAGATCATCTCAGGTTGCGTATGTAACCATGGTTCCCTGAGAACAGGGAAAGAGATGCTGCATCCACTTAGGGGTTGCCAGGGTCTCAGGGAACCATGCTTACATGTGCAACCCAAGATGTTCTATTCTCCATGCTTGTACTACTTGTGTATAGAATGTTCAAACTTTGTATTGTAAGCACTCTTATGTACTTTTGTATCCTCAGGACAAATCGCTTTCTGTACTCCTCAAATTGTAAGTCGCTTTGGATAAAAGCATCTGCTACATGAATAAATGTAAATGTTAATGTAATTTTCCCTTGATGAATGACTGCATTAAACCAGCAGTGAATAACCCCCAGGTGAATTATCCCTATTGACCCATAGTGACCCGGACTGGGGCTTCTAGAGAACGGAGGCCTTAGGGTACTGAGCTGAGGTCTGACAACACTCAAGCTAGAGTCTGTGAGAGATCAGGAGACCCTCCCGCTTAGGACTGAACTGTGCCACGAAGCAGAGACCTAGAAACAACTGCTAAGCCTAACAACACTTTGGTGACCTGCTGAGCGCTTCGAGTAGCTGGGCTAAGTACCAGCACTTTGCACTGGTTCCTCTACTCCAGTGCTTCTCAATTATTTTCTGTCGCGCCCCCCCTAGGAAGAAGTAAACATTTCACGCGCCCCCCCCCTCCCCCTATTTTGGAACTTTCGCTTTATTGTTTCCATGGCAACGCGTCATGCTTGTCACGTGACAGACCGCAGTCACAAAGCGCGCTGTTTGATAGATGTTTCACATTTATTTATTTTTTTTATTTTTTATTCAAAATAGTCACCAACTTGTTGGCTCTGTTATCAACTACCTGATATTCTACCTGATTCTCAGATATGTGGAAGTGAATGTTTGTCGCTTAAAAAACCTTTATAATGATCAAGTTCTCTGAGCGCGTCTTTTTTGGATCAGTGCCAGATAGCGCGTGAAAACACGTGTTAATTTAGCGATTGATCACGTGACACATGAACACCGGTGTGATCGTACACATCAACGGGTGAAGGGTTTGTTATCGGAACTTCATATCTGCTGTTCTTGTTCAGTGCAAGAAAACCTACTCCCTGACAAAAAAAGCATGTTCCCCACGGTCACGCGCGCCCCCCCTGGCATCGCGCGCCCCCCCACTATTTGAGAACCACTGCTCTACTCTATAGGCAAACAGCACTCAACACTTGTGGCAACTGCAAGGGGATTCAGAGGAGCCACTTTTATTATATTTTTCAAGCGGATCTCACCAGAGCGAAGGCCATTCATGTGAGGCTTGCATACGCCCGTACAGCAAAGTCTAGATCAGGAGTCATGGATGTGGCTGTACTGCCCTCCCGTCTGCCCCAATTGGGGATCAAGAACACTGAAGTTCAGTATGGCTTTGCTCAAGAGAGTGAGGCCTAACCTCTTGTAGGGTACACTTTTGAATTGAGAGAGACCAGTATCTCCTGGACTGACCAATAAGAATAGTAGAGCCTGACAATGCCCTACACATCGGACCACTAAGAGGAATCTAATAGGTTGCCTCTATCACTAGATCAAATCTGAGCGGATCTCCATGAAGCAGAGGCCTCACCAAAACGGTACAACTCTCATTATGAGAGGAGGCCTGCTATGTGATGGTGTGGAGGCTTAGTCATAGTGAGCTCTGAGAGCAAGGTTTTGGAATAGGCACTCTCCAGACCCCAGGCTGATGTGAAGAGGTTAAAGTGGAGCCAATGACTCACGAAGAAAGAGCACTTGGGGGAGCTTATGGGAGCGGAAGCTCTACCTATCTTGGTGTAACCTTTATTCTACATCTTGGACTCTCAAGCATCTTGGACTCTCAAGCTCAGGAGTCAAGGACCCTTGTCAAATGACTCTCATTACACTCAGGAGTGCCTTAGGAGAGCTACTGACCCTTGAGGAGCAGGGAGAGGCCTACCGCTAGGGTTTTACGCCCCATCTCTGCTGCTCACCCTAGAGTTAAGGCCTAGTAGGCCAAGTTCTAAGAATAGAGGCCTATGTTCCCTTCTCTTTGGCTTCTTATTCTTTCTCTGAGAGGTAGGCCTGATCCACACTATGTACTAAGGACCACTTGAGCACCACAGTGTTAGCCTAGCAGCTCACCTTAAAGCGCAAGTCATCCTGGGCACAGCTCAGGGGAGTGGAGGCCTCGCCAGTTGAGGCCCGACTCTACTACTAAGAGGAGGCCTGACAATGCTCCCTGTTCTACCAAGCTCTAAGTGTGAAGGCCCCAGCTCAATAACCCTTACCACACATGGGGCCCTAATAAAGAGGCTTTAGCTGAGCCTATACTTTGGGTGGAGAATCGGAGGCTGTCAGAGGATCTCTGATACTGAGCTGCAGGAATAGAATACAGTGATCAATAAATCAGATTATTTAAATGTTTCTTTTAAAGGACCTATCTACCTGCGCCCTCTAGAGTTTCATGACTGAACTAGATATTAGTGGATTAAACTAATTTCTGAAGTATCATGTGACACTGAAGACTGGTGTAATGGCTTTTCAGATTTTTCAGTACAGGAATGAATTACCTTTTAAAATATATTCAAATAGTAAAATGTAAATGGTTTTTAACATTAAATTATTAATATTATTAACAAAACGTTGAAATAGTAATAAATAATCTCTTTTGATTATTCTTTGAACATTCTGGTCTATACAGTATTGAGCAAACGTCTTAGATACAGATAGTATTTTCCCCCCAAAAAGGGGATTTTAAGAAAGTTATCCTGATCCTGGTTTACAATTAATGGCAAAGGGGATGCTTTGAAATGTAAACTAATATTTCCTACTGACACTACAGCAAAAGATATAAATAACTGACTTAAAACCCTTTTTTGGAGTGAAAATACTACTATGCCTAAGATTTTGCACAGCACTGTAAATCGTAAGGTTGTAAGTTCAAGAGTTCATCAAGTGGATGAAGTCATTTATGTCATTTTTGACTTTGATGCTCTGACCTTGAAGAACTTTGCACTTTTAGCTCTGAATAGGTGATGCTGTTTCCAGCTGAATGGACCTTGATTCGTCAGAGGAGAGCTCACTGCTCTACCAAGTGTGAAAACTCTCTCAAGAGGTGACTACAGCAATTGACAAGTGGCTCAATAACCCTGAGCCACAAGTGCTCCTCAAAACAACACTTTAGTGTGGCCTTCATGTCTCCTAACCTTTGCAGGGAGGTCAAACGAATCACTACTTAAAGAGTCTCACTCATTGATCTTTCTTAGTAAATTCTGCAAGATTATTGAAAGACCATGAAATCAGAATTAGAGTTTAAAGGACCAGTTACACCAAGATTGGTAATTGTAATAACCAAAATGACAAAGTGTTTAAAGAGTCCACAACAAAACTATGAAGATAACAGCACAGATATATTATATAATTGGAATCACTTGTGACCTGCAATCATGACAATTATTATGATTTAAAATTTAATGTATTATCAATTTGATTCATTAATATTTTTTTAAAGCAATAAGGTTAATTATGAAGTGCCTCTAGCTGTGAAAAATTAATCTCTAGCTTAAATGTTCGGGTCATAAATCAATCATAAATGGCAGCCTGCTGGTCCCATTATTTGAGGTTAGCTATTTTTTGGTTCCCATCTGTGTCTGTATGTATCAGTGTCTGATCTTCACACTTTTGAGGAACATTCTCTTCAGCAATCTCAGAAACAACACCATGTTCATTTTTCTATTTGAATATTAATTAAAGCGATTAATCTCTGAAAAGGTTACCAGATACACAAATCTGATGGTCATTTAAAATCCTTTCGTGATGAGCGATACCTATTTTCTTGCCTTATAGAAAATCAAATCAAAGAAAAGTTTTCAAACTTCTTCCCTCGCAGTGCTTCCTGTTCAATGCATTTTTGATCTGCCTAAAGATGTCTGTTCCACTGAGTGAAGCTCTGCAAATTGCCAAAGCAATCAAGATCACAAACTTTTCTCTGAAGTTGACAGCAGAGTAAGAGTTGTGTTGACATCTAGATAATAATTTTCTGCTATTAAGCTTTAGACTATTTCTGTTTTATGTGTCTTGGCCTGTTATTTTGTGACAGTTAAAGCTCCATTTGACAAAACAACAACAACAACAATCAACCTCAACAAAGAAAACAAAACAGACCCAGGATGTAACCACATTTTCAGAAACAGCTTATTAAATATTGTTTAAGAAAAAAAATTTATACATATATATATATATATATATATATATATATATATATATATAAAACTGTGTTAGTAAAGCTTAATTGCTTCACTGAATTTTCTCCAGTCTTCACTGTCACCTGATCCTTTTGAAATTACTCTAACCTGTCTGATAATCTGATTCGCTGATCAAAAAATATGTCCTATTATTATCTATCATAATGTTTAATACATAACGCTTCATATTTTTGTGGAATCCGGATTGACGTTCTTCCCAGGAATCTTTAATGCATAGAAATTCAAAATAATTAATTTGAAATAGAAAGCTTTTGTACAGTAATGGTATAAATGCCTTTACTGTCACTTTTGAAAAATATGATTTATTTTTTTGCCCCAGAACTATTGAACAATATGTAATATGTAAGAATTAATAGTACCAGTGGGCAGAGGCTTTGGAGGACAAAGCAGTTACATTTTCTTTCACTTTATTTGCAAAGATGTCTCATTTGTTTTCAGCAATGTTCTTAGCCATCCTAGAAGACTTCCTTTTTAATGACAATAAATTACGGCTAACAAATTAATTGAGTAAATATATTACTATTCATTAAAACAGAATATATGCGTCATCAAGAGACGCATACATAATTGTACCACAAGACTATTTATGTCACGCTGACTCGGAAGGAACTGACAAAAGCAGCCGATGACCAGAAAAGACCTTTTAATGGCAGCACTCAGGAGCTTGTAACACCAAACAATAACCGACAAGGAATGAACAAAACAGGTAGACTATATACACACAGGAAATGAGGAAACTAACTAGGAACACCTGAACATAATTAAACCCATTAGACACCATGACAACAAATGACTAACCCAGACAAGATCACATTGCATGGAATAAGTGTAACATTACACCCCCCCTCGGCAAGGTGCGTCCTCGCACCGATTAAATGTCCAACTGAAGAGGGAGGAGGCTTCGGAGGTGGGCGTAGCGCTGGAAGTTGGTAAGGACAATCAGGAGTCACTGAAAAACCCCATGGTGGTGCCGCCGGTGGGAGGAGCCAGGGTGGAGCTTTGGGCGGAACACGGGAGCCGATCGACGGGGGCGGAACCAAGTTGTGTGGATGGACCGGCGAAGCAGAGCGGCCGATGGACCCGGGGACCTTCGATGGCCTTGAAGCCCGAGGCAGAGCTGCTGGGTCGCGGGGCTGAGATGGTGACGGGGATTCGGATGACCTGGACGATGCTGTGGTGAGTGAGGATGACAGGGAGGTCGGAGAAAGGGAGGAGCCCGATGACGCCGTAGGGGTGGAGGGTTTCGGCATCGCCGAAATCCCGGAAGTCCGTGGCGGAGGCTGAGTTACGATCGTCGGAGGCCGACCTGGAGAGACGAACGAGTCCAGCGGAGTCACAGGGCAGACGGACCACGGAGGCGGCGAGGACATGCAGAGCCGAAGCGAGGTCGATGGGCTGATGGGTCGAGATGGGGACCTGGGACTGGAGGTCCTATGTGCAGCCGGAAACTCGGTCTCACGCTGAGCTGGTGTAATTGAAGCCTGAGGCGGAGCTGACGAACTGCATAGAGTCGGTTGTGAGGACAGAGCTGAAGGTTTCAATGACACCATTGGAGTCGACGGATCCAGGGGGCTGGCCATGACCAGCGGGGAAGACGGGATCAGGGAGTCAGGCAGGACCATAGACTGAAGATTTCCGGACGGGACCGGAATATCCATATTCCCGGACGGAACCGGCGAGGAGAGTGAAGAGATGGGGGTGGGGATATGGGTGGGAGTCGAATCCGTTGGCCATTGATTCAGGTTAGTTTCCCTTTCAGACTCTGGGGTGGACTCATCAGCCGACTTCTGCTGTCTGGATGACGTGGCCGCGGCGCCCGGGATCCATGGCGTGGACGCGGCGCCCGGGATCCATGGCGTGGACGCGGCGCTCGGGATCCATGGCGTGGACGCGGCGCCCGGGATCCATGGCGTGGACGCGGCACCCGGGATCCATGGCGTGGACGCGCCGCTCGGGAGCCAGGACGTGGCGGCCTGCTTCTGCTGTCCGGACCGGGGATGGAATTGATCCATTGAGAAAAAAAGTCTTTGTAGGCGACTTAGCCTTGGTCGGTTATTCTGTCACGCTGACTCGGAAGGAACTGACAAAAGCAGCCGATGACCAGAAAAGACCTTTTAATGGCAGCACTCAGGAGCTTGTAACACCAAACAATAACCGACAAGGAATGAACAAAACAGGTAGACTATATACACACAGGAAATGAGGAAACTAACTAGGAACACCTGAACATAATTAAACCCATTAGACACCATGACAACAAATGACTAACCCAGACAAGATCACATTGCATGGAATAAGTGTAACAATTTATTGACCATTGCGCATTAAACAATATTGTGATAGTTAATGTACCAGCTTGCCCTGGGAATTCGTTTTTAATTGCTGTGTTTCTAATGGTTGAGAAAACAGACTCAGTCAAATGCTATTGAATTTTTTTTTTAACTCGAAGGAGCCTAACAAAACATTGGAGTGCTGATCTGAATGAGATTGGAACATTAAATATTTCATCTTAAAATTGATTTTAGAGCAATATAGTGTGTGTGTGTGTGTGTGTGTGTGTGTGTGTGTGTGTGTGTGTGTGTGTGTGTGTGTGTGTGTGTGTGTGTGTGTGTGTGTGTGTGTGTGTGTGTGTGTGTGTGTGTGTGTGTGTGTGTGTGTGTGTGTGTGTGTGTGTGTGTGTGTGTGTGTGTGTGTGTGTGTGTGTGTGTGTGTGTGTGTGTGTGTGTGTGTGTGTGGATACCTATAGTTCATTAGCAAAGAGCATTTGATCCAAGCTTTACCCTCTGGAATCTGAGATTTTTTTCATTTAATTTCATATATAATAGTGTATGTGTGTGTTGTGAATATATATATATACGGTGTCTAAATCATCAGGGGGTCATTTTTCGTATCCACTTTGCAAACTGGCTCATCAGATCCTCTTGTGATCCCAGGGAAAGCTGTTCTCTCTCAAGTCAGCATTCCTGGGGTCCAAAATATAGGAGCACACATCCTATTGAGACCAGGGCTGAGGTAGGAGCAGATTTGGTCAGGCAGAAGTTTATCTGTTTGTATCTTGAGACTTTTCGCTGTCCACTCATGTTCTCCCTTATGCACCCAGCTCCTCTCGGACTGGATGATGTAATGCAGATGTGGCCGAGGCTTTCTGCTCCCTCTAGTTCTGGAAAGAGTTTGTCAGGACAAGGTCCGTTTCACCTTGATCGCCCTGTACTGACTGGGCAGAGGGTGGTTTGCGGACCTTGTGTCCCTCCTTGACACCAGATCATAGACTCTGGTCTCTCAACTGGGGTTGTTGAGATTATTCTACGCTCCAGAGCTTCTTCCACTAGGAAATTGTATGCCCTGAAATATAAATTCTTTACTTATTGGAGCAGTATGGAGACCCTCAGACGGAGACATCTGTCAGTCAGAGAGCAGAACTTAAAAAATGCAACATTTTCCTAGATCAACAGCTTGTTTTTGTTTTTTAGGCAGGAACAACATTCCAATCAACCAGTCAGATAGGATGAGCAAATTTAGAGTTTGTAAATAAAGCACAAAATCATTTTTCAAACAAACCCATTTGGGAATACTGAGCATTTCAATCATATCTAATTTGCACTAATTAAAAAATAATAATAAGAAATTAGAGGGCTAAGTGCACACATTTGTTTTTGAAGCAGTTAATTATGAAGGTGTTTGTTCTTTTATAGTCTCATTTAAAGTGCAGTAAAAATCCCAAAGGGATTCTGCATGAAATTAAAATTAAATTAAAATTAATCATATGATAAACATGTTATGATTCAGGGATTACAATAGTTGGTCATTTACTAATACATGCAAAGCAAATTCCTTCTTCCAAAAAAAGTTTGATGTAGATTTGTTTATATATCCATTATTTTGCTCAAAAGCATATAGGTTTTTAAAGTAAACAAAACATGCAAAAAATGTGTATTTTTGAATGTGAATTTTTCAGACATAAATAATATTAATATAATTTCAGCTGACAGTCGAGTTTGGGATCTGGTGGTTACAGAACAAATCCCCTCAATCTAAATTCAATTTTGCCAAAACCATCAGAAAGGTGTTCTGGTCTACAAAGATCTTGTATGCTTTTATGAAACGGCACAGAACAGTCCCTCTCGTTCCCATGTTGCCGAAATTGGAATACATCTCAGCCTTTGTAGTCGCCCCCACAAATTCTTCATTCTGCAGTCTGATTAGGGACTCCCTGCTGGGATGTTGAGAGCAGAATGGTGACAGGTATCTGAGTGGCTCCCTCCATGGGGCCCGACTGCTGGAGAGAGAGGAGGTCGACTGTTGAATGCAGTACAGCTCAGAAACATTTCACAGCTCTCACCTTATTTCGGTCCTGATGCTTTCATATCAGTTTTATTTACTAAAAAAAGGGGAAGTTTGCTAAATACTCACCCCAGACTCTTAATGGAATACTGGAATCAAGATTTCACCAGAAGTTCAGAATCCTGAAAATAATGACAGAAATAAAATGTTTGACCTTTAAATACTGCTTCTGTGTATTATATTTAAAAGCATTTTAAATTTAAAACAACATATCTGAGTTACTTTTTCAAATATGTATCCCAGGCTACTCCCCCCCCCCCCCCCCCCCCCCCCCCCCCAAGGCGGTGGTCATTTATTTACTGACACCTCTCCTGTCCCAACCTTGAGAGAAATCAGCATTAAGTGCGGATGCGATGTATGCTGGTTATTGTTGCTCTAGACTAAATGTCAGTATGCATTTACTCATCTCACTTGCATAAAAACAGATCTAGTATTCCTCAAGATGTTGAAATGCATACTCAGTATATTGATTAAATCTGCAATAATTAATATGTTTAATAATATATAAATAATTTCTGTAATCTCACTTCATTAAACAAAGTTTTTGCTGCTGACCTCTGAGGATCCCATACCAATCAATATATTAGAATGATTTCTGAAGGATCATTTGAATGAAGACTGGAGAATGGTTGACCAAAACTCTAAAATATAATTAAAATAGAACATTTTGATCAAATAAATGTAGCCTGAGACTTCTTTCCAATGCATGAAAAATTGCAGAACCCAAACACTAATTTGTATATTCTGTGATACATTTTATTTCAAATAAATTGACAAAGAAAATTTGAATTCAGTTTTGTTTGACATTGTTCAAAATCCGACTATTTATCCAACTAATTAATTATTTGAAATCAATTCTAAAGTACAGAATTTATGTGTAACTTTTGGATCCCACTTAATACACTCAATACATCATACATTGCAAATGCTGCCATGCCAGTGTTTTACAGAATGAAAGCTGATTTCATAGCTGATTCTCTCTGAGCACCAAAGGCTAGTTTTCAGTTTCATCTCAGTGATTTCAGGGAGTGACTGAAGGTCTTGTGATAGACTTGCATCATTAGTTTTGAACCTCAGACCTACAATCTGCTCGACAGTATCTGTGCCCACAGATGATGAAACGACTTACTCCAGCATTCTGGTTGAAATGCAAGAAAAACATTACATATCTCAGCAATGCTTTCGGACATAATTGTTATGTTTCCAGGTCTATGATCTATGAACTCATTATATGATTGTGTAATAACAGTAAGATGTACTGTAGGTTTGAAATTTAAAGCCAATGAGATTTTTCTTTTTCACTTTTATCTACAAATGTTTAAAAGAGATTTGTTTAGCTTTTTTAACACATCCTGTCCCACCAGTTTCATCAGACCTGCAATCCTCAAACCTCCGAGTATAATTTCCGATATTGTGAGAACAGGCTTTCAATAGCATTCAGCACTAGGGATGGGAAAAGAGAGCAGAAATCAATTAGCTGTTGCTCTTGCACTGCATAACTTAAATATGGCTTCATATTCCTCTCGATGTGTAGAGCTAGAGGAATAATTATGCATTAATCATACACTTAAATATGGCAGACTGAAATGTGTTTCATTACAAACCAGTATTCAATATGTGAAGTGGATGCTGTGCCCTCTTAATTATTTCGTGCCATTCTGTTTAATGTAAAAAAAATTCCCTTCAAGCAAACTCTTGCTTCCTTATCTTCCTTTTGCATTCTCAACCTCCTAATTCCCATCGTAGCAGCTGAAACTAATCAGCTTTTAATGACAAGTTCAATTATTGCCATTGGAGACATACACTTGCAAATGTACGTGTTTAATTTTGAGCAACTTATTATTCTTCCTTGTGACCTCTGAATCTCTTTCCTTCTTTGATTTAAACATCTTGACAAGAAAAATGTTGGATAAAAGTTTTGGAAGTTGACTTGTACTGTGTTGTGACAGGATTATGAATCAGGATTATGTTCAATTTGGTTTGCATTTCTTAGTTTTCATTTTGAGCTTGTATTTGTGTTTCCTATGTGTCTCAGTTACCCGTGTCTTAATACAGCTCAATTGTAAATGTAAATACAACTGTGTTAAGTTGTCTTTTACATTTCATGTCTGTTTTGTGTGTGGATTCAACATATGATAAGGATACTCGTGATATTCTCCAAAGTTCATCTATATATTTGCAGTGATTATTAAAAGATCATTTTAGTTATATTCTTCTTCATGCATGATTACTTTCCACATTGCGTTGTGACAGACATGCTGTACTTCATTTTACATTGTGTCCCATTAAGTTCCAATGACCAGTAATTTGCCTGGCCACACTAAAACTACAATAGCAGGGTTTGGGCACTGAGTGCAATGCTGCAGAAATAAAAACTAAATGATCAACAAAATGCTATGTTGCTCGTTTGAAATAGATATTTTTCAGCACAGATTGTTTTGCAGCATTGAGCATTACAATCAATTACACACATTTTTGTAAAGCTCCAGCCCATGAGCCCGCATTGGTTCACAACCCCATACATCCTCCAAAGGTCATGCTTACTGGTATGGGGGGAGAGACGTCAGGGTTATGTTTTGACATTTTTGTTTTTGTTTTCCTTGGACCCAGTTTTCATTCATCCCATCCACCTGTGCCTTGTTAACATCTTGTTTGCTCCTTTGTTTATCTTTACACATAAGTCCTCAGTTTCAGTCTGGTCTTTTTCTTGAATTAATTTGGGTTTACATATATGTAGTTATCTCCTGTTATGCATGTTGTGATGGTGTGCAATGCGGAGATTCGGGAGGAGAGAGGACTGCTGTCACTGCTGACAGATTTAATAACGAAAATAAAACACTTTCACGATAAACTCAAATGGCACGCGGGGGTGCAAAACTCGGAAACTCTGAACAAGAAGAACATCCACAACAACCATTATGTCATACAACGGAGGATGCTGGTGTGTGATGCAGAGGAACGAGGAAACTCGGATGCAAACAAAACTCAGGTTTATTAATAAACGGAGAAACTGAGAACACTTTAAATAGAAACATAAACGCACTCGAGGGTGCAAACGCAAACCTCATAGAGTAAACTGGGGAACACAGGAAACATCCACACGCGACATGACAACCGAGGAACTCTGACGAATACCGACAAACACAAAGGGACACAGGAGGGTATTTATACAGACAAGGAAACTACACACAGCTGACGGGACTTGGGCAGTGATTAACGAGACAGGTGTGGAACAATCTAGAAGACAAAGAAGGATCCGTAATGTGGGAGACGTGACAGTACGCCCCCTCCCGCAAGGCGTGACCTCACGCCAAGTGAGCAACACCTTGCGGAGGGGAGGGAGGGGGAACAGGAGGAGGACAAGACAGACCAGAAATCAGAAGAAACAAGGGTGGGAGGGTGGGCAGCCTGGAGACCAGGTTACCCGGAGTCATGGAGGTCTCCAGGGTGGTACCGGGGCTATGGGGAACCAGGGTAGCACCGGGGGAATAGGGCGCCAGGGTGGCGCGGCAGTCCAAGGTGGCTCAGGGACGGCCGGCGGCGGAGGCTCTGGATCTGGAGGGACTGGCTCTGGCTCTGGCGGGACCGGCCCTGGTTCTGGCTCTGGCGGGACCGGCTCTGGATCTGGCGGGACCGGCGCTGGCTCTGGATCTGGAGGGACCGGCTCTGGCTCTGGCGGGACCGGCTCTGGCTCTGGCGGGACCGGCTCTGGAGGGACTGGCTCTGGCTCTGGATCTGGAGGGACCGGCTCTGGCTCTGGATCTGGAGGGACCGGCTCTGGCTCTGGAGGGACCGGCTCTGGAGGCTCTGGATCTGGAGGGTCCGGCTCTGGAGGGTCCGGCTCTGGATCTGGCTGGCCGATCTCTGGATCTGGCTCTGGCTGGCGGATCTCTGGATCTGGCTCTGGCCAGACCGGCACTGGATCTGGGTCCGGATCCGGCGGCTGTGGCTCTGGCTGGACCGGCTGGAACCGCTGTGGCTCTGGCTGGACCGGCTGTGGCTCTGGCTGGAACGGCTGTGGCTCTGGCTGGACCGGCTGGAACGGCTGTGGCTCTGGCTGGAACGGCTGGAACGGCTGTGGCTCTGGCTGGAACGGCTGGAACGGCTGTGGCTCTGGTTGGAACGGCTGGAACGGCGGAGGCTCTGGGCAGAGTTCTGGAGGCTCTGGGAGGGCCGGCTGCACCGGCGGAGGCTCTGGGAGGGCCGGCTGCACCGGCGGAGGCTCTGGGAGGGCCGGCTGCACCGGCGGAGGCTCTGGGAGGGCCGGCTGCACAGGCGGAGGCAGTTCGGGCCACGGGAGGTCTGGCCAGTCCAGAGGCCCGGGCAGGTCCGGCGATTCCGGCCACGGCGGGAGTTCCAGGTCAGTGGGATGCTCTGGCAGGCTGGGCTCGGGCTCTGGCTGGAGGCTCTCGGGCTCTGGCTGGAGGCCCACGGGGACAGGCGCTGACAGGCATCGGGGCGCGGGAACAGGCGCTGATGGGCGTCGAGGCGCGGGAACAGGTGCTGGACGGCGAGGAGCAGGCTTGGGCGCTGGACCCGGTTCTGGCTCATTTGCGGGACTCCCAAGCCTTAATGCAGGCGCTATCAGGCTGCTAACGGGCGCAGGAGTGAGCTGAAGAGCTGTGGGCGCGATTGCAGACTGATCAGCGAAACATACTGATCCAGGCTGCCCTCCAGCGGGCACAGGTACAGCCTCACGAGGTGCGGGCGTTGAAGCAGGCGGGCACGCTGCAGCTGCTGCAGGGCAGGCGAGCTTTGGCTGTTCGGACCGAGGGTAGAGGCGCTCAACACATTTTACTATCGTCTCCATCCAGTTTAGACCCGTGGTGTCTGGAGGCTCATCCGCGAAATGGCGGGCCGCCCCGATCCAGAACAGTGCGGAGATGGTTTGATCCGGCAACGGTGCGTCGCACGCCACCAGGGAAAAGTCCAAGACAAATCGACCAAAGTCCTCGCTGCGCATTAGCGCGATGGTCAGAAGCCTTTCCTCAAAATCCATACTGGCACGAAGTCTATTGGGGGTGACAAACCCGGTCGGTGTTTCTGTCATACAACGGAGGGTGCTGGCGTGTGATGCAGAGGAACGAGGAAACTCGGATGCAAACAAAACTCAGGTTTATTAATAAACGGAGAAACTGAGAACACTTTAAATAGAAACATAAACGCACTCGAGGGTGCAAACGCAAACCTCATAGAGTAAACTGGGGAACACAGGAAACATCCACACGCGACATGACAACCGAGGAACTCTGACGAATACCGACAAACACAAAGGGACACAGGAGGGTATTTATACAGACAAGGAAACTACACACAGCTGACGGGACTTGGGCAGTGATTAACGAGACAGGTGTGGAACAATCTAGAAGACACAGAAGGATCCGGAATGTGGGAGACGTGACACATTAATGCTAAAGACATACGCTAAAACACTACAATCACCGACAAGGGAAACGTGAGGGTTAAATACACGAGGGCAGATTAGGATCAGCTGACGTAATTAACAGGGTAATCACCGGTTCAAGTTAGTTAGTTAGTTGTAAATAATTTTTTCAGATGACTCCTTGCTCCACTTATTTTCTCCCACTTACTGAGACAGGAATTCATTCAAACATCTTATTAGTTCAGTTTTTATTCTCCCAATTAGTACAAAATGACCAAAATTTTACTAAAAAAATGAAAAAAATTAGTAAAATGTGAACATAACTTAACTGAAATTAGAGACCAAATGAATAAAATCTGGCAAATTAATCTTAGAATTAAAGTTGTGCAAACTAATTTGTGGCCACAATGTATTTTGTCTTCCTCATGACATGTGTGGGCCTTCACATTGTAGGGGGTTTACTGATAAGACCCGAGGACCAGATATGTTGAATGAAGACCATTTTAGTGAAGTTTAGTTTGCAGTTTCATCAGCAGAAGCTTCAAGTCTCACAAAAAGTTTGTAGGCCGCCCGAAATACAATAACATTGTTACAGCAATTATACTCTAACAAAGGCTACTAACTACATCACTGCTGAAGGTCAAATGACTCTGATAGGTAAACAAAACTAGTAATTTTCCACACAAGAGCAGACAGTCTGAAGCATATCTTCGTTGATCACATGGTTGACGGGTTAGTGACCTTCAAAAGTGGCTTGTCAAGAACAACAAGTCATTCCGTCTCCTAATGATGCCAGTTAATCGCCTCACCAATACAGACCATATTAACACACATACACAGATACACAGCTTCTCCAAGGCTGAATTCGGCTCAGGCTCCAACTATCAACAGAGAGACTTCTCAAAACATTCTGATAATGTTATCTATCTATCTATCTGGTGAGAAGTGCTGACAATATTCATCCTTACTCTATGGAAAATACAGAAAAAAAAGAAAGGCTTTAAGTAATAATTGGTTACATAGGTGATAGACTGAAGTGTACAAATAAGGAAAAAAATGTGTGTGTGTGTATGTGTGTGTGTGTATATATACATACAAAATAAAAAATATATACAATGTATATAAGCGGTAAAGGCTTTCCGAATCGTCTCTATCAATATGTAAATATAAAATGAATATGACAATTAAAAAAAATCAATTGAATAAACATTTTCATTATTTATTTGCCCTTATGTTGTTCTACACCCATAATAATTTCTTTACATCTGTGGGAAACAAGAAAGAGGAAAGTTTAGAAAAATGATCATTCTACTCTCTTCTGTACTGTTTAAAGTTTATGTGGACTTGGGGCTGCCAAGCTCCAAAGAAGAAAAAAGAAAAGAGCATAAACATCTTGGACATTCTGCTACAAATATCGTCTTTCGTGTTCCACAGAAGAAAGAATGCTACACAGGTTTGGAATGACATGAGGGTGAGTAAACGATGACAGATGTTTTTTTTTTTAACTATCCCTTTGATAAATTAAATGTGAATGAAGAGTTTGTCGGATACTAGTTTTTTTTTTTAAGTGAATAAAAAAAGTGTCTTATTCAGTTATTTCACAGAAACTATTTCCTATTTCCCTGTTATAATGTGCAATGGTTCACTAAGGTATTTTTTAGACTTGTACTTCTGCAATAATAGAAAGATTTATCCTCCAAGTGAAGCCGACAGCTTCCTTCCAATAGAGATGTTCAGTTAGTATAAATAATGCAGCCTTTCATAATACCTCACATGAAAACATATAAGAGCCAATGAGATAAGATCTATGTTCACACTGTTAATGATTACTCATTCTAATTGTGTGATATGCAAATAACAGACATGCAGAGAATAAGAAGAATATCACATTTGGAGAACAACACTCTCACAAATAAACACCCTATCGCTGCTCTTCATGAGTTTACATCTCATTTCTTGCTCAGAGTGCAGCCTCTTTGAGAATGTCAGCATGAAATAATCTATTAGGATTAGTGATCTTCACCAGTTGAGTGCAGTCTTACTCATTTAAAGGGACAGTTACATTTACATTTCTGGATTTGGCTGGCACTTTTATCCAAAGCAACTTACATTGCATTCAAGCTACACATTGACATTCTTGCTTTCCCATTGCAAGCGCCGCACTCTATTGTTTGAGCTACAGAAAATCCTGAAAATCACCATTCTACAATTTACTTGCTGTGTTCTAAACCCACATGATTTTCTTTCTCCATTATTCCAACATATATGAGGCTGTAGATTCTAAGCTGCTTTTTATTTTTTGATCTTTTAGTAAACGATGACAGAATAACACATTTTGAGTGAACTGTCCCTTTAGATTCTGTATATAGATACTGTATATAGATTTCGTCATATAGATTCTGTATGAAAGCTTTCTTGCTGTCACAGTTGCTAATGGCTTTGATGAACACAGGTATGTTTTCTATCATGATGTGAAATATTGTCACCTATCAATTGTAATGTGAAATAACAGTTGTAATAACGGTGAAAAATTTAAAAGCAACAGATATGTCAAATATGCTTTTTTGGTCACCACATGTTGGAGAATAGGATTTATTTTGCCTCTGCAAAGTGTTGTTATATGCTGTCATTTTTATGATATTAAAAATGTATGATATTATTTTCATGATTACAAATGGTGATATTGTTGATCATATTTATGATATTTTTAGTTCCAGCAATACAATTTGGAGGTGCACACCAAGAATAGTACATTCTGACTCCAAGCTCTTTTAATGCATACAATGTCAAATTGAGTGTCCATGTGAAGATGTATAAATGTTTACTATGTTGCTAGAATTGTTGTCAGGCATTGCTGTGGTTGGATGGATGGATGGATGAATATAGATAACTTTAGCATCACTTGAAGTGTTTGTTCTTATTGAGATATTGTCTTCATTTGTTGTGATGTCAGACACACAGACTGCCAAAAGTTCACAACCTTCTGACACAACAATTTCATTTCTTCCACACTTACTTCAAGGAGCTCAAACTGTGAAAACAAACAGAATATTGAGGACATCACTGTCTCCACTTCTGCCATTGCTGAGCTTTTAAGACTGTGAGGAGTGTGCTGTTATACAGATGCTTTCAGAAATTTGGCAGTCTTGCCAGAAAATATTTTTGGGTCCTCAAGCAGGTATAGAAAAATTAAAGTTTCAGATGAGCACAGTTTTATCAGTTTTAGCTGTAGAGAGTGATGATTATTCTTTACCAGTGAAAGATTGAAAATATTGTCCTAAATTTATTCTTGGTTGCTATGCTTGAACATACTCTGTCAAAAGATTAAGATAAGGTTTGTTTAGTCAACTATACAACATTTGCAATTTGAGGTTGTTAGGCAATTTTGCAACTTTGCATTTTGTACCATGTTTTTCTTTTCATAATGCTCAGAACATACATGCTGAGAAACTGTAATTTATTGCTTTGCAATATGCACAGATGTGATAATTCTATTTCATAATTATGAATTTGTGTTCCAAATATGAACCAAAGTCTTGAAAGTCAAAGATGAACCAAAGGGGCGGGGGCGATACTCCGCTGAACTTCTGACGGGGGGTTGATAGCAAAGCTCAGCTCAGCTTCTAACAGGAGGGGGGTGGTGAGCGAAACACATCTCCTCACTGTCAAAAGGGCCAGTCACACAGCGAAAACGCATGAATCACGCACAAATTACGCACAGATTTTCGTTTCTGCGCGGAGCGTGCGTCGTATGCGTAATTCGTCGGTGGAATGAACGTGGACCATCAGTGAGTGTAAGTGGATGTGCGTCGAAGGCGGTTTGTGCGTGATTTTGAGTTTTGAGCGGTTCAAACATTTTCTGATGCACGACTGTGCGTCAGTGTGCGTTATTCATGAGTCGGCGTGCGTATTTTATGCGTCGAGTATGCGTGACTATGCGCGGGACATGCGTCGGCCGTCAGTGCTTATGCGTCGGAACTGGTTCGAAATCGCGCTCCTCCAAGTCCGTCCACTGACGCCCCACCTTCATATCACGCATGAACCGCGCACGTATCACGTTCATTCCACTGACAATGTGGATTCTGAAAGTGCTTATACGTGGAACGTTCGCGAAGCGTGCGTGTTTGGACACGCTCCGTCAGTGATTCATGCGTCGGGCGTGCGTCGAATGTTCGTGGAATACTTTGGTCAATTTCTCGACGCACAAGCACGCACAAACCCATTCTGTGCGTGATTTGTGCGTGAATGGCTGTGTGACTGGCCCTAAAAGCTACAGTGCAGCCGTTCAACTCCTGTACATACATTTTAAATAATATAATTTCCTTGGATGGGCCGGTAACATTTGATCCACGGACTGGTCCGCTGCCCGGTACCATTTCCTGGTATCATTCCGCAGACCGGGGGTTGGGGACCACTGGCTTAAAGGACAGGTGGATGGAAAAAACACTGGAAGAATCACGTGAGGTAACGGAAATTGGGAAGAGACAAAAGCAATATCTTACAGAACTGAATTTAACAAATGAGCCAATGGCTTTGCACACTATACATTTCACGAGTTCACACTTACGAATGATTCAGGAGCAATAAATGGTAAGCATATTTGGCGTGCTGTCCGAGGAGAGGGCTCCGAGCTCGGTATTCAGCCCGAACCTGGAGCACTCCCCCCGTATCCTGACTTTTGATAGGAACAATTAAGTGTGAGGAGTTGGGGTGGTGGAGGGATGCCGAAAAATGTCGAAGAGCTGTGGGTGAGTCAAACATGTCTATATATACGTACTTCCTCTCCCGCTGATAGGATGAGGAGTAATTGCTGATGACGTGTTGATTGTGTTAATCATTTGAACGTGCTCCTCCCGAACTTTGTTAATAAAACATCATTTCACGAGTTCACACTTACGAATGATTCAGGAGCAATAAATGGTAAGCATATTTGGCGTGCTGTCCGAGGAGAGGGCTCCGAGCTCGGTATTCAGCCCGAACCTGGAGCACTCCCCCAAAAATTGCAATCTAGTCGGACAGCCGCTAAAGATTTTGATGACCCCCCAAAGAATTGCGAAGTTATGGCTGAGGGGGGGAAAAATGTGAGTTCGGGAGGGCAGATGAATGAATTTAGAAGCTTGCTCCTGCGGGAGCGTCACTGCTGCGGCAGTGGAATTTAGAAGCTTGCTCCTGCGGGAGCGTCACTGCTGCGGCAGTGGCAGTTAGAGAGAGCTGGAAGATAGAGAGAGCTTGCTCCTGCGGGAGCTTCACTGCTGCGGCAGTGGCAGTTAGAGAGAGCTGGAAGATAGGGAGAGCTTGCTCCTGCGGGAGCGTCACTGCTGCGGCAGTGGCAGTTAGAGAGAGCTGGAAGATAGAGAGAGCTTGCTCCTGCGGGAGCTTCACTGCTGCGGCAGTGGCAGTTAGAGAGAGCTGGAAGATAGAGAGAGCTTGCTCCTGCGGGAGCGTCACTGCTGCGGCAGTGGCAGTTAGAGAGAGCTGGAAGATAGAGAGAGCTTGCTCCTGCGGGAGCTTCACTGCTGCGGCAGTGGCAGTTAGAGAGAGCTGGAAGATAGAGAGAGCTTGCTCCTGCGGGAGCGTCACTGCTGCGGCAGTGGAAGTTAGAGAGAGCTGGAAGATAGAGAGAGCTTGCTCCTGCGGGAGCTTCACTGCTGCGGCAGTGGCAGTTAGAGAGAGCTGGAAGATAGAGATAGCTTGCTCCTGCGGGAGCGTCACTGCTGCGGCAGTGGAAGTTAGAGAGAGCTGGAAGATAGAGATAGCTTGCTCCTGCGGGAGCGTCACTGCTGCGGCAGTGGAAGTTAGAGAGAGCTGGAAGATAGAGAGAGCTTGCTCCTGCGGGAGCTTCACTGCTGCGGCAGTGGAAGTTAGAGAGAACTGGAAGATAGAGATAGCTTGCTCCTGCGGGAGCGTCACTGCTGCGGCAGTGGAAGTTAGAGAGAGCTGGAAGATAGAGAGAGCTTGCTCCTGCGGGAGCGTCACTGCTGCGGCAGTGGAAGTTAGAGAGAGCTGGAAGATAGAGATAGCTTGCTCCTGCGGGAGCTTCACTGCTGCGGCAGTGGAAGTTAGAGAGAGCTGGAAGATAGAGAGAGCTTGCTCCTGCGGGAGCGTCACTGCTGCGGCAGTGGAAGTTAGAGAGAGCTGGAAGATAGAGAGAGCTTGCTCCTGCGGGAGCGTCACTGCTGCGGCAGTGGCAGTTAGAGAGAGCTGGAAGATAGAGAGAGCTTGCTCCTGCGGGAGCGTCACTGCTGCGGCAGTGGAAGTTAGAGAGAGCTGGAAGATAGAGAGAGCTTGCTCCTGCGGGAGCGTCACTGCTGCGGCAGTGGAAGTTAAAGAGAGCTGGAAGATAGAGAGAGCTTGCTCCTGCGGGAGCGTCACTGCTGCGGCAGTGAAAGTTAGAGAGAGCTGGAAGATAGAGAGAGCTTGCTCCTGCGGGAGCGTCACTGCTGCGGCATTGGGGGTTCTGTTCAGTGTTGTAGTCTTTTGGTTACAGACGTCTAAATACACTCAAGAAATAACAAAATCGATATGGTTTGTAAAAAGCATGAGTAAAACCTTTCAATTATAAATTGACAGTTGAATTTATGACAGATGCATGTTGCATATTTAATTTCAAAACGAACTTACCTTTCGAAACAAACTTACCTGTTGGAGATCGGAATATCAAAGTTTATGAAAGATCACAACCTTATTGGCTTTGAATAAGCCCTGAGCAGGGGTTCATCCAAATATCATAGACTTATAAAGCATATCATAGACTTAAAGGGAGTCTTGAAATTACTTTGGTTACAGACGTCTAAATACACTCAAGAAATAACAAAATCAGTATGGTTTGTAAAAAGCATAAGTAAAACCTTTCAATTATAAATTGACAGTTGAATTTCTATCAGATGCAATTAGAAGCTGGCTCCTGGGGGAGCGTCACTGCTGCGGCGGTGGAAGTTGGAGAGAGCTAGCTCCTGCGGGAGCGTCACTGCTGCGGCAGTGGAAGTTAGAGAGAGCTTGCTCTTGCGGGAGCGATACTGCTGCGGCAGAGGGAGTTCTGTGCAGTGTTTCAGTTTCAGTTTTCAGTTTCAATTTCAGGGGTCTTGAAATCACTCTGGTTACAGACGTCTAAATACACTCAAGAAATCACAAAATCAGTATGGTTTGTAAAAGCATAAGTAAAACCTTTCAATTATAAATTGACAGTTGAATTTATATCAGATGCATGTTGCATATTTAATTTCAAAACAAACTTACCTGTTGGAGATCGGAATGTCAAAGTTTATGAAAGTTCACAAACTTATTGGCTTTGAATAAACCCTGAGCAGGGGTTCATCCAAATATCATGGACTTATAAAGCTTATCATAGACTTAAAGGGAGTCTTGAAATTACTTTGGTTACAGACGTCTAAATACACTCAAGAAATAACAAAATCAGTATGGTTTGTAAAAGCATGAGTAAAACCTTTCAATTATAAATTGACAGTTGAATTTATATCAGATGCAATTAGAAGCTGGCTCCTGGGGGAGCGTCACTGCTGCGGCAGTGGAAGTTAGAGATAGCTTGCTCCTGCGGGAGCGTCACTGCTGCGGCGGTGGAAGTTAGAGATAGCTTGCTCCTGCGGGAGCGTCACTGCTGCGGCAGTGGTAGTTAGAGATAGCTTGCTCCTGCGGGAGCATCACTGCTGCGGCAGTTGAAGTTAGAGATAGCTTGCTCCTGCGGGAGTGTCAGTGCTGCGGCAATGGAAGCAATGGCCATGAAGTTGTAAGTGGGGAGGAGCTGATGCTTAACGGAAGACCTTGTTTGAATGTGCGATCTGTTTGGTCTGATGTGGCTCTTGAAAGCTTCTGGAGACCGGCGGCGCAATGCTTGTATTACTGTTGGGAAAAGGCCTTGCACCGCCGTGGTTGCTGCACCTGTGCGAAATGAATGGCTGGATGAATGGTCTGTTGGGAATCCGGTTTGGGGTAGCGTAGCTTTAAGAAGTTTGGAACCGGAACTTGTAATGGGGTGGAATCGTCTATAGAGAGTGGGACGGATGGGAGTTTAGCCTGCGAGTTTCTGAATGAAAGTAGGCTGAGTGGATGTGATGGTGGGTTATGAGCATCTGAGGTAACCAAGCCAGTGTGAACATGGCTTCACTGCTGCGGCAGTGGGAAAATTCCCCCTTGGCTGACTCCTGCGGGAGTGTGGGGGAACATCATTGCTGCGGCAATGGGGGCAGCGGTGGAATCATTTCTATTTGAACTGAGCTCATGCGGGAGTGAGGAGGTGCATCACTACGGTAGAGACCATGTGGAGCAGACCACGTGTGGAGTGGAAAGTCATGAACTTTTCCACTCCACATGTAATCCTCCGAGGGAGTGGTTTGAAGCGAAAGCTTGAAGAATGAACATTTAGCGTCGATAAATATCAACTCTGAATATTGATGTACTGGTTGGGAATAGGTCCACCTCTGATGGCAGCAGCCTTAAGTTCAGTTGGGATTTGCGTTCGACTGTTGTTGGCGACAGAGGTGGTTCTAAGCAGCAGTGTTTGTGGAATGGCATGGCAGAGAACGGGATGAAGGAGAATTAGCATGGTGGAGAGAATTAGGTGGGAAAGGCCAGGGGCGAAGCCACTTGCGGAGGCAGCCTCACGCTAGGATCGGAAGGCCGGGCTGCAGGCCTAACATAGGGGAGAAGTTAGGTACGTGCTGCCGTTGCTAACCCTGCACCGCTGGCGGAGGCAAGCTCGCGCTTAAAGGGCGGCGTTTGTCGCTAGATGCTGGCATGTGAGGTGCAGTGCTGGAAAACTGCAGTGTGCTGCTGCGTCTTAACGCTTGGAAATCTGGTTTGCAAGGGAGAGATATGAAGATTTAAGGAACGTACGTTTGAGGCATTTGAAGGTAGAGTTGATTTGGAGATGGTACGGCTGACTGAAGCGAGACCTATTCTAGTTAATTTGCTTTGATCGTCCTCCTTTACTATTGATACGAGTGCTGAGGTGTCGTAGGAAGTTGGGCAAGAAGGTGGATGTCTTGATGGTGGAGGTGAAGGCAAGCCTCGGCGTCATAGGGTGCGACAACGGAGCGGAAGAGCTGGCGACCGCGTGGTGTTGTTGGAGGCTCGGTTGCAGTGTTTGTTGAGTGCAAGAGCTCCTTTCGACAGTGGGATACAATGAAGGAACTTGGGAGGAAGAGTTTATCGTGAAACTGGTACATCTCAATCTTGGGCAGGGGTGGCCAACCTGCTCAGCATAATGAGCCTCGAAATAAGCTCGTGGCTGCGGAGCCGCATGAAAGACTGTTAAATTCGCATTTGTTGATGGGGTTTTTTGACATTAGCAAGGTCTCGCACATATATCACACATTTAATATGTTTATAAATAAATTCTTTAATACTTTTAACATATGGCGACCCACGAGCTATGCAAGCATGCAGAGACAATGCGTCTGTGGATTATATATGCGGGAAAAACGGTATATCATCTCATTGACGGTGACAGGAAGTATAAAAGTAAGCAGCGGCTTGGTAATGTAGTGATCGGTTGGAAACGTCTCCGGTTACTATCGTAACCTCTGTAATTTTATCATATTTCGTTTAGAGAAGTATGAAGGCAATGCTATTTAAGATATTTATACCGTCTGGCAGCCAGATCTGCATCGCGCTACGATTGGCCAGTTGTCCACTGCTGTTATCCGTGAAGTTTCAGAAATGACGTGAAGGGGAGGAGTTCCCGAATGCATTTCATTAAACAACTCGTTCCTACTCTCGAAAGGGAACGCGCTTCTGCGCGCCTCTATTTGAATTCGGAAAACATCATGTCCACGTGAGCGGCGGCTGATCTTGGCAGGATACATGTAAATTTATGTTTATGTAGACAAAAAGGTCTCAGCGGGCCGGATGAGAGCCGCGAAAGCAGTCAAAGAGCCGCGTGCGGGTTGGCTGCCCCTGCTCTTGGACAATGTGGCGCAAGGCGGGGAATCACATGATCGCCTGCTAGATTTGAACACATTGGCTGGCGCTGAGCCAGAGAAAGCGCTCGAAGCTTGTTGCTGTTCAGTGTTTCAATCTCTTGAATTATTTTGGTTACGGACGTCTATCGACTTATAAAGCTTATCATGGACTTAAAGGATTGAAACAGTGAAGGCAAAGAATTACTTTGAAAATAGGAAGTGCGTATGGTTTCTTTCCGGCGAGTCCACTTAATAGCCGATTAAGTTGAAACAACAAGGCAGCGTTTGGCAATAAGTACTTGATTCTTGTGTGGGCGGCTGAGCGCGCAATCGACTGTAATGAGCGCGATATGAAGCGGCGCGTGCGATCGGACTGTACTGTGCGCGGTCTGGCTTCGGTGCGCGCTACTGCTTGAGTTGCGAGGAAGCAGCGCGCTACTTTAGAACAATCACATCTCAGGCGTGGGTTCCCCGGAACAGTAGTATTGAGAGGCACAACTGCTCGTGATTTAGCGATGCAGAAATAAAGCGCCGGGAAGGATTACAGCTGCTCTTGTTTGTGTGAGCTGACGGACAGAGAGAGTGTGAGCTGAAGCTGCAGCGCGGTCTGCTGAGGCTCGCGGCAGCGGCGGCGGCCTGGCTAGCAGGAAGAAAGCGGCATTGCCTGGGAGTCGAGCTTGTAGCTCGACCAGCTTTATCGTCCTTTCTCAATGGCAGGAGCGATTAAAGCCGATGTAGAGCTGCTGGATACGGATGTTTGCTTGGTGGCGAGAGCAGGCCTCAAGTCTTACTGTGCGTTGCTTGTTGTTGCTTAGGACCCGATTGTTTGGTCTGGCACCCGTGATGTATTGCTGAGGGTGATATAATATAGTTAGCATAGTGTTGAGCGGATGGGGATCGCTACTGGGTCCGGAGATTTTCGTGGAGAATCCATCTGACGAGTGGAGCTCGATTTCGGGTGTATAGCGACCAGAAGGCGGAGCCGCAATGCCGTAAACTGTCGAGATGCCGAAAAATGTCGAAGAGCTGTGGGTGAGTCAAACATGTCTATATATACGTACTTCCTCTCCCGCTGATAGGATGAGGAGTAATTGCTGATGACGTGTTGATTGTGTTAATCATTTGAACGTGCTCCTCCCGAACTTTGTTAATAAAACATCATATTGTGGATGTAATAGTCACACAATTTCAAGATAGAACAAAGCAGTCAATGATTTTGCTCATACTTTGTTGATCCAGGAACAACATTCATGTCCAAAAAGTTTTTCCTAAATTTGACATAAACTGTAAACTTCTCAGGGTTCTGCCACATTCAGTCTAGTGATTTCTTGGTGTTGTGGCAGAGCTCTGACACTACCGTAATGTCTCATATTTTGGAAGGCGCACGTCTTGTTGTCTTGTCAGGGTTATGATGTCCGGTCCCAAGACTTTGGTCTTGTTCAGTTTCGGTTTTGTGTTAGGATTCGGGCATTCATGGCCCGTGTGTTCGTGCTTTTTGTGAGCACCCGAGACGAGTGTTTGCTCGTTCTTGTGTGCTCTACGTCATGTGTTTATTGAGACAGAGCACGAGAGCAGTGAATTGGTGAAAGGTGATGTTTGATCGTGTACTCTCTCATCTGTGTGTAATGTTTAGCACGCAGTTCGTGTTTACATCGGCTCCATGCTTTTCATGTTGTGTTTCATGTCGTGGACAGTTTGTGTTTTCACCAGCTGCGTGAATGTTTCTTGTTGCATGTGGCCAGGCGGCTATGCGCATTCATATTGGCTGCGTGTTCATGTCTTGTCATAGTGTACCCCGCCCGTCTTGTTTCCTTGTTATTACTTTGATTT
This sequence comes from Rhodeus uyekii, assembly GCA_037043235.1. Classification (NCBI taxonomy): domain Eukaryota; kingdom Metazoa; phylum Chordata; class Actinopteri; order Cypriniformes; family Acheilognathidae; genus Rhodeus; species Rhodeus uyekii. Next base: position 299,466 of record JAWRVZ010000016.1, read on the forward strand.
GTCCCAAAATCATGTGCTCCCTATTTAATCCCTTCGTATTTGCTGTCCTGTCGCGTTGTTGCCGTACATGTCTTCATATGCTGCTTGTCAGTTCCAGTTCTGTTCTGTCCTGCCTTGCCAAGATAAGTCTATTCTGTTTAGTTCTCTAGTCAGTAGTCTTGTTTCCCCCCCTCAGGGTGGTTTCTGTTGCCTTTTGTTTTATTTTGTATTCATAAATAAACTTTTCCCTGCAATATTGAATCCTCACTTTGCCCTTCACCTACACCCCACACAAAACTTTTTTTAAGCAGTGGGTCATATGCTAGCTTCTTATCCAGTTCGGTGGGTTACGTGGGTTCCTATTTTCTATCTTATCACCGCTGTATGGAGGGCACTTACAAGGAGTTGCCCAAAATAAAGTCTTAGAACATTATTTATAACCTTAAATTTCACTCCCTACACTTTGATTAGTTGAATGGAATGTTGTTCCAGGATCAAAAAAAGATCCAGGAACGTGTTGTACTTGGTGAAATCAAACTAGAATAGCTCTGCAAATATGATTTGTTTTGGCCTTATCTCCTGCTTTCTATTATTAGGAATGGGTCTAAATATGTCAGTAATATAAACCAATTGAACAAAAAAGCTACACAAGAAGCACAGTTAGTTAGCTTAATTACATTTTTACAAAGTGGATTGTTTCTGCTACTATATGCAGGGGTTTATTAAAGGGCAGTTAAATTCTGTCACTCTTATATGCTCAGTACTTGCGTGCACACACACACACACACATTCCCCCTCTCACTGTCATTGTGTTGTCAGGTCGTTGTTTCCCATGTGTGTCTCGACAGTTGCTCCCGTGTCTCCTGTGTTCTCGCATCTCGCACTGTGTTCACCACCTCTGGGAATCATCACTGCACCATCCTCACACTCACTAACCCATTGAGTCCCTGCACCACCACGACCAGCCATCACCCGGACTCTGTTTGTTGCTTTTCACTCATTCCTGGAATAAACTCACTTTTACATTTGCATTTGAAACCTGTCGTGGTTCCATCCTGACAGGAGCACACCAACTCATTGTACATACAAAAATCAGTGAATTAATACAATTAATGGATACATTTATGTTTGGAAATCTAAACAGATATTCACTACAGGCACACTACAGCATGTAGTCCAGACTTAGGGCTCTGCTGAGATTCTTTCTTTATTCATGGAGAGAAAGAGTTCAGTGGCTATAAAGTTTAAGCACTGTCCTTTCACCCCCTTAAGCCGTGAAACAAAGTATCGAAAGAAAATAAACCAATCACAGGGCCGAATCCCACATGAAACATTGTCTTATTCTATACTATTCTGTTAATGTCCTTTGACAATCCTCATTATTCTTCCAGTGCACCAAGCAAAAATAACAAACAATTCCTTTAAAAATAGTTATGCATTTTTTAAATTACCTTAATGAAAAAAAAAGTTCAATCTGACATTTTATATTTCTTATCCATCCTTAGTATTATCTCCATGTTGATAATTTAAAATAAAAAGTGTAATCAAGGAACAAACCAGTATCTTTTACGCTGAGCTAATGCAATACCTTCCCTGCAGCAATGTGAATGCTTTAGTATCATTTTGACATTTTCGGTTTTATGTAACCTCATGCATTACAAATGAGCTTATTATAAATAACAAATGTCCAAAAGGTTTTTAAAATGGTCATGAAACAGTCTGATTTTAGTGTCAGCAGTAGATTGGCATGGAGGAAGACTGGAAGATGAAGATAACGGTCTTTGGAGCTATAGTGTGAAGCTCTGGTGAGAATAAGCACAAAAGATGTAAAGGTGCTGAAAAGGAGGGAGGGAGGTGAGATAAAGAAAGGAGAGAGAAGCGTTTTAAGAAAAGAATGTTAAATATAACATATACATATGATACATATAATATGTACAATCACTTCTGGATGTGAAGCTGACATTTTTTCAAGTAGTTTGCAAACGGTGCATGTTCAAATCAAGGCAAACATTGTGCTTAGTATTCACTGCAGGGGGTACACAGCCTCTTTTCTTCCACTAAGTGCCACTTCACTTCGTTGTGCAAGTGGCCTATTCTCTCAACAGTGGATCTCTTTGGTGTAACCGTGTATATTCTGCCAGCACTGACTGTCATTACCTCACAAGCTGAAAGTTGCACGATTCTGCCTTTAGAACTAGTATATTATCACCAGCTAGTAAAAGGACTTGTGGGTATCATGGACTCTGCCACGCCCCTCAACCAGACTCTCACTCTCCGCCCACTTGTTCCCAGTCTCCTGAGTACTGAGCACCTGGATCTGTTTCCCATCAGCCATTCACTATATCACCAGCACTCACCCAGCACATGACGTCTGGTCTACATTCATGTACAGACTCACTCAGCATCCTGGACCTGTTGCTTGCTTCTTGTGTGCTTTGCTACAATTCCTCAAGCCACTTCCAAGATCCCTCTCCGAGTCTACAAACCTCATCCTCATCATTAAATCATCAGTCATCTCCGTGTTCAGTCTACTAAGATAAGCCCGATTCCAGTCACTATCTCATTACCTTTCACCAGTTCACTGCTCTCGTGCTCTGTCTCATTAAACATCTCATCTGTGTCTGCGCTTTCCTGATGACAGAAGACCGGACCTTGAGACAGGCCGAGACAGTGACAGGCGATTTTCCCCCATCACCAGCACTGAACCCCTTCACCGATTTCCCTCACGCTCTCCTCCACACACTGCAACAAGGAACTTCTTCGCCATCTGCCTCTGCCAGTCTCGTGCCCCGACCAGCCCATACGCTGGTGAGGCAAAGGAATGCAACATTTCCTTCGAGCCAAAATCGCATTCATTACACACCTCACAGGTAGAGCTCGATAATGGACCAGAGCTATTTGGGAGGCTGGCGGTCCTGTCATCCAGTCCATTGACTCCTTCACTGCTCATTTCCGGGAAGTCTTCAGCCGGTCTGCGGGTCCAACCTCCATTCATGACCAACTTCTGTGTCTGCATAAAGGTACCCAAACTATCCATGATTACACCCTTCAGTTCCGGACCCTGGCTGCTACCAGTGACTGGAACGAAACTGCACTGCTTTCAGTTTCTGGCAAGGTTTGAACCCACAGATATGCCTTCACCTCGCAATCTACGACGATCATACTGGTTTGGAACATTTCAACAAGCTGTCTTAGTCTCCCAAAATCTCACTGCCTGCTCTGTTCCACCACTGTCGTTGCATTCCCCGTCTCCACCGAGGGAGCCCACCCCTCCAGCACCAGAACCTATGCAAGTGGACCACACATGCCTGACATCATCAGAACGAGAGAGACGTATGTGCCTACACCTCTGTCTCTACTGTGGAGGAGTGGGTCATTTCCCTGCGACCTGTTCGACCACACCCAGCGGTGAGTACTGTACATTCAGAGCTGGTCCTGTATACCCTGTATAGATCCTGTATACTCTGCCTCTCAGTAAAGTGTTGGTAAATACGTCTTTCTGTTTCATTTCAAACAAAGCCCTGATCGGCTCCGGTTCACTCCTTTGCAAACTCCATGCCTATAATCATCCTCTGGCTACTCTGTTCCAAGCACAAACCATCCTAGGAAAATCGCTGGGCCAGAGGTATATTCTCTACGTCTCCTCTCCCCTGACTCTACAGATCGGAAGCCTCCACCAAGAACAACTTCAACTGCTGGTGCTAGAGGGATCCACCATCAACCTCGTCCTGGGACGCCTGTGGCTCACCAAGCACTCACCTGTCTTTAACTGGGAAAATGGGGAGGTCCAATTCTGGAGCCAGTTCTGCAAAATGAATTTGCTCCTACTGTTCAAGAAGAGTGGTTGCCCCAAACCAGTATCCCAAAAACCCCTTGCCACTGTTGTCACCGCTACCTACGCTAGCCACACCTTCCTCCTGCATTCCAGGACGTGTTCTGCAAACAATGGGCCACAGAGTTTCCCCATGGGACTGTGCCATCGACCTGCTGTCTGGGAAACAAAGTCCAAGGTAGCAGAGGGGGAAAATATGGGCATCCACTCTAACTTACTGAAGTATTATATTATGTATTAATTTTTCAGACTGACTGAATTAGGAACAAACTATGCAATTGCATTATGTTCAAATAATTCAATTATTTAAAATGTTATGTTCATTAGCCAGTCGCCGTCCCCGTCTTCCTGGATCTACAAATTGTTACACTAACAAGTGGGGTGACACTTTAGAATTCTGTTCTGTCATTAATGAATACCTAGAGAGGAACAAATGAGTAATGCATTATTGAAAATCTATTAACTACTAATAACTGGCAAGAAATTGATTAACAAATTAGTCAGTAAGGTAGCTCACCTTTAGTAAATCAGTAGTTGCTTTTTTTCATACTGAGAGGGCTACAAAAAAATCTACTATATACAGGTTAATGTGAGTAATGGATAATTTATAATTGATTCTAAAGTGAAGGTAATGTTAACACACTGGTAATGACTTAATTATTGCCAAATCTTTCAGAAGTAGTCACTAATAATTTGTGTCAGTATTTCACTTTAGGATACTGATCCAAATAATTACTAAATTCTGTCTGAAGAATTTGGTAATGCTTGAGTCATTACTAGTGGGTTACCATTATCATATATATCATTATCATATACCATGTCTTGTCATGTTGTTGTCACGGTTTCGTCGTCTGTACTTCTTCACTTCTGGGTCTAATCACTTACCTTGTCAAGTCCTGTCAGGTGTCCCCGATGTGTGTTTTTTGTCAGTTGTTGTCAGGTCTTTGTTATTTGTTGTTCCTGTAATGTGGTGCTTACGTTCAGGGTATCTCCGTGTGTGTGGGTGCCCCTCTCGTGTTCTCCTGAGAGCTCCCAGCGACTCGTGCCTCTTTCAGTTGTGTATTTAAAGTGCTTTTGTTTTTGGAGTTTTTTTAAATAAAGAGAGTATCCGTTGGAATCCGATCCTCACGTCTGTCTTTGCATCGCACACGCACCCCAACTGGTGATAATATCTAACATTACGCATCATTATAAACTTGTATACAGTTCTTAGAAGTCATCTGGGTTGTATGAAAGAAAATAGTAGTTACTGATTAACTAATAGTGAACTACTTCATTCAACTGAGTAAATTAGTACTTATTAATTTGTAACCTTGTTAGTTAACAGTAGTTACTAGAATGTCAATAGTGTGTTATTCATGTGTTATTATTCTGTAATCCTGTGCAGTTAATCATTAACGATAGAACAGTATTTTAAAGTGTTACAACAAGTGGCACTACACAGGCACATAATGCAGAATAGTACAAGTACAAGTCTAATTTTATAATTACGCTCTTTCAAACTGTTTTAACTCAAACTTTCAGGAACAATAATTATTAAATAAAGACTGAAAGAGTTGTCTGAAGCTTAATGGTGGTATTGTTGAAGTCATGCGTTCATTTATAGCGTACCATTAGATGTTATATTTTTCCGAATGTATTTAGGCTTCATAAAATGTTCAGTTACTGGTGCCATTGTAGAAATATGCTTTTTTAAAGTCAGCAATGATTAATTTATTTCAAGAGTGATTATGTGAAATAATAAAAGGGAGTTGAGATGTTGGAAGATTATTTGACTGGTCAAGAGATGTCAACATGTCTGGCCTCATGAGGTCTCTGCATGTCAAGATGATTTTAAACCATTTAAACTTTTATTTAATATTCAGTAATGTCTGTGTAAAATGTTTAATGTATTTGTGGACACAGTTGCTTATTAGTCATGCTATTTTTGAATGTGGTGCTCTATGTAGCATTTTTTTATGCTACTAATATGAATTAGATCTGGGTTATTTTAAGAGGCATAACCATATAGCTATTGACATATTGTGACTGTTTCTAAAATCTTGCAGTTAATGTTGATCTCATTTGTCATGATGAAATTGAGTTAGGATATCAGTCTCATCAAATTCCATCTGGTCCTCATCCACAAACAGCATAAAACCCCTCTGCAAAAAAACAGCAGTCGTCTCTTTGATTTCCCTCTCTGTTTGACTCCAGAACAACAGACATTCACTTCACGTCGGGCAAACCATCCTATTATGATTTGTAAAACAATTGTCTCTGTCAGCCGTATCTCAAACACAGCCATGACAATCATTTTGTCATTTGTTACTCTGCTTTCAGATGACGAAGTGACCAGCTGTATCGCGGCTCAGGGTGCTGAGAGTAGTTGGTCCGTGTTGGTGATGAGTAACACCAAACTGAATGAAAGTGCTGTAAGATTTACTTTAAAGCATCTTTAAGCAGTATTTATTTATTTTTTTTAAATATTGAACGCAAATTTTTTAGCAATGAAACATAGGCGGAGTTTGGGGGGGGGCTGGGGGGGGGGCACTGCCCCCCCAGACCAGATCCAATTAATGCCTGCCTTGTGCTTTGAATATTTTTTTGTTGTTACAGAATTCATATTTTCTCGTTTTATTTGTGTTATCTTATTAGTTCTGTGTATAGAATGAGTAAGATATGGCTAATTATTTTTTAATTTATGTATTTAATTTTTTATTACTGTTGCTTTATTACATTCTCCCGCGATTTGCGAATCTCAAAGTATCGCGGTACGTGAGTGGACGCTCTTCTCGTTCTGTTTTACGCGCTGAATAAACTAAATGGACATTCGTCGTATTTTTAATAAATCCACTACTAAAAGTGTCAAATCTATCCGAAGAGAAGACAGTGGACATCTACGCATCTCGGAAAAAAGAGGCGGCTTCTTCTGCATTAGGTAAGAGATTGTAATGTCTGAAGTAGTTGTATGACAGGTCAAGGGAGGCTCTGTTTATGAACTTCGGAACGAAGAAGAACCCCCTGGGGTGGCGCGGAGCGATGCCAGGGGTACATGCTTATTTTTTGCCAGGGAGTATGTTTTCTTGCACTGAACAAGAGCAGCAGATATGAAGTTTAGATAACCGTCTCCTCATCCTTTGATGTGTACAATCACACCGGCGTTCATATGTGTCACGTGATCAACCACTATATTCACACGCGCTCAGAGCTTGTCATTTATCACAACAATTCAGTGTTTTCAACCACATAAGATTTATTTTAGGTTTCAACAAGTTGAGCCAAAAAAGTTGGTGACTATTTTTAATTATCTATTATACAGCGCTTTTGTGACTGCGGTATGTCAGGTGACAAGCATGACGCGTTGCCATGGAAACAATAAGGCGAAAGTTCCAAAATAGGGGGAGGGGGGAGGTAAATTTTTACCTCTTCCTAGGGGGGCGTGACAGAAAATAATTGAGAAGCACTGGTATAAAGTCATTGTTCATTCTAAATGTATTTTATATGTAGAATGAATGATATATAAATATGATATAAAAAAAATCTGAGCTCGTGGTCTGCTGGCCTGGTAGGTGCCCCCCCCAAGCACAAAAGTGAAACTCCGCCTATGCAATGAAAAGATAGATGTGAGCTTACAAGTGTGACCGATGACCTTCTGTAAGCTGACATCGCAAAAGAGATGCTGCTGTAATCAGCAGTTGAGTAATTGTAGTATGATCCCAGCATGTCGCATGGAGATTTGATTAGATACATAATGGTGACATTTGCCACTGCAGAGATCGATTTCATTTGAAACTGGGTCACTTTTGGTTGACAGTAAGCTTCTCAAATTTGCATGTTAAACTGTGCCATTTAGATAACTGTCTCTTCAATGAATTCAACTCTCTTTATCAAGTACCGATAATTGCCAACTTATAGGAAGATAGTGAAAACTGTCATTAACACCCCAATAAAAAAACTGCAATATGCAAGTGTTTCTACATCATCTTCATGAAAATCACCTGCAGTATTCCCATAGCAATTTCAAACTGGTGCTCTTTGTAACCATAGGTTCACATGACACAGAACTGAAAAGGAAGGTCTATACTGGGACATACTGACATGCACGTATATAATGGAATGGGCCAGATGATAACTTCTGACAAACGTGTACCATGGGATGCAGCCTCTGCTTCAAAGCTGAAAGCCAACAGGCCAAGGACACTAATCTCATCCTCCGTTATAACTCCTGTTTCTCATATGTTTGCTGTCAGCCTAATGCATAAATCATAGCTGTAGACTCTTTAGCAGTGTTGTCAAAGAGAAAATATAAAGGAAAAGGGAGAGAGTGGAGAAGGAAAGAAATAACACTTAAAAGGTCCGCTTACACTATGACCTTTCACATTAAAGAAAATCTGAGGGAAAATCGACTGCAAAGGTTTATCTAGCTAATAAAATAAGATATTTGTTGCTTTTCTTTGCAAAATATAATATAAATATTCATCATAAGGAAATCACAGAGAGAGTCTCCCCTTTTACCCCCAAGAGAAATGCAAATGTTAAATAAACTCAATTACAAACAGAAATGCCCAAATGCATACAAAATAAGCCTAAATTTCTCTTGTAAAATTAGATCAGATTACATAAAATTACTTCTCCCGTAAAGTGTATTCACTTCCCACCCAAGAGCTGAGTCCATATAAACTGGACCATAAGCATGATTTCAGTTACTTATTAATTAGAACACCACTACAATTAATATTTACAACATAAGTACAAACTATTTCAGCATACATTGTTTCACCAGCTTTCCTGGGATATTCATGGTCCCTCTGCAGTCAAAGCCTAAGGTTTTGAGTGCACTACAAAAAATGCATACTGAAAGGCCTTAATTCGGCAGGGTTAAAGTGTTTTTAATCACTCAAACGTCTTTCTGTTTTTGTTTTTTTTTTTTTTTTTAGTTCCTACCAGTCAATGCTCGAGTGATTTGGTTATATGAAAAAAACACTCTGACAAAACCCTCCAGTTTTAAAATAACACACTCCTCACTTCAGGCAGTTTCAAAGTTCTTTCTGTTCTTTCTGGATGAAGTGAAATCAGCACCCTTAGAATGGTTTGAACTTGTGTGACCTGCATGCTCCTCAATCCTAGCTCAGCACTTAAAAAGGTCTTTTCACACTTGAAATAGTTAACGTTGGTCATTCTAAACCCCAGGAAAATTGAATCCTGGGTTATCTTTCTTCATGCTTCACACTGCTCATATTTTACCGGGGGTTGACAATTAATCCTGAAATTTTACATTGAACATTCCTAAACCTATGTTAATGTTCTTATTTGCATACAGTGGTGAGAAAAACAGTTTGTCCCTTCCCACTCCCCGTTTCTTTTTTTTCTTCTTTTTTTTGCATGTTTGTCATTCTTAAATGTTTCAGATCATCAAAAAAATTAGATATTAGTCAAAGATAACACAAGTAAACAAAAATGTAGTTTTTAAATGAAATTTGTTGGTATTGAGAGGAAACAAAACTAAAACCCACATCTAATAACTGGCTGGGCCAACCTTAGCAGCAACCGAGCATTTCAGTCAAGCATTTTTGATTACCATTTTCTTGAGCTATTCAGAGGTGGGCCTGAGGGTGTGTTTTGGATCATTGTTCCTACTGCAGAACCCAAGTTTGCTTCAGCTTGAGGTCACAAACAGACGGCTAGTCATCTTCCTTCAGGATTTTTTGGTAGAAAACAAAATTCATTGTACCATTTATTACAGCAAGTTTTCCAGGTCCTAAAGCAGCAAAACAACCCCAGACCATCATACTACCACCACCATATTTCACTGATGGTATGATGCTCTTTTCTGAAATGTGGTATTACATTTACACCAGATGTAGTGGGACACACACCTTCAACTTTTGTCTCGTCAGTCCACAGAGTATTTTCCCAAAAGTCTTGGGGATCATCAAGATGGTATCTGGCAAAAATGAAACTGTGCTCTTTGGGTAATTTTTTACAGATGGTACAAAATGCAGGTGCTAGGCTCCTTACTGGTGTGCATAATCGAGAGCATATTACTCCAGTTCAGAAATCTCTCCATTGGCTCTCAATTCATTACAGAATTTATTTTAAAGTCTTGATGATAGTTTTTAAATCTTTCAATGGATTAACTGTAATTGTACACAATGTGAAATGCATGCTACATAAAATTAAGTTGAGTTAAGTTGAGATGTATTTCAGGATTCTTTGATGAATCGAAAGTTGAAAGAACAGCATTTTTTTGAAATTGAACATTTTTAAGTATTTACTATCGATTGAAACATTACACATGCTGGGAAGAATTAGAGGAATAGTTCATGCCCTGACTTCTGGAAAGTGTCCTTTATCTGTTCCCTTTTGTAAAGGTCATTTTGTAGGTCTCTCTGTCATTAACTGTTCTGAGTCCTTCCATTTTGAAATGCCCTGTAAATTGCTGACATTGCCACTTGAAGGGTCCTACTTAGGGCTTTCAAAAATGCGTTCCAATGATCCCCACAACCATTTAGAGAGGTGGAAATTGCTAACATCGCAGCTTAATAAGTATGTTGGCGCTGCTGAGTGCATATGGCCAAGATAAAAATCAAATATCAGTGGGTTCAAGTGACTAATACTACACAACCTTCTGCATTCTTTAAACTGCTGGGGTTAAAACAAGTCCTTTGACTTAGGCGCACCACTATAGCACAATACACTGACTGGGAAATAAGATGCAGATTTTGCCCTATCCTACCCACATGTCAGCATACTAACATATATTTTTTTGTGCTTCTGTCATCTTCTTTTATGTACATTCTCCTATTCTGTTCTACGTTTTGTTCCCTGATTTTATTAATATCCCTTTCTGCCATTTTTTTTCCTTTTGATTGTTAAGTACTTTTCTAAAAACATATTGATTTTGGATACAAGATTCTAATCAATATCAGTAGCAGAGCCTGTATAGGCCTTTCTTGTCATGGTTTTGGCTTTTTAAGCATGATCCTGTCAGCCCGTCCTGAAAGATGTCTACAGCATTCAGCGGTCAAAATCTCCCAATTGAAAAATACCATTCAAAAACACCCATATGTTCTGATCAAATAAAAGTTTTTTCAAGCAACATATAAATATTTAACTATATTGTATTACATATTACTACTACATAATATTATACATAATAATTTTATTTAATATTCACATTTCTTTTCAAAAGTGTGGGATCAGTAAGATTTTTAGTCATACTTTTGATTAGGGTCCAATTCTCACCATTAACTAACTATTAACGAAGATGTTTGCCTCAATAAACCCCCAATTCATAGTTAGAAAGGGTAGTTGTTAGGTTTAGGTATAGGGTGGGATTAATGGATCTAGAATATGGTCATGCAGAATGAGAAATTAATATATGCTTTATAAGTACAAACAAATAGCCAATTTCCTAGAATTATGCATGTTAAGAAGCAACTAGTTAATAGTGAGAATTGGACCCTAAACTAGTGTTACCTTTTTTTAAAGGTCCGCTTTCTTCAGGTCTCATAGACCTCCTTGATGTAGATTCTGTTGTTAGAGATTAACCTCAGCATGCAGGGACTCACTTCCTACAAACCACCACACACCGTTGTCAGTTGTGGTTATAATTGAGGTAGAGTGACGGCTAGAGATGTCTTTCATCTCAGAAAGCCAGCCTTCAAATCATTTATTCTCAGTGCTGCCTCCAAATGTTACGCCTCTAAAGAGGGTGGAATAAATGTCTAGAGTTCATATGCATGTGATATCACACACATACTCCATTTTGTCAGTCAGTGTTACCCTCTGTGTGTAAAGTAATACATCCTGCTAGTCTCAAGGAACAGCAATTAGTGTGATTAAAAGGAACAAATGCATGTTGTGTTCTAACTGCAAATACAGGAGTTACTCATCTGTTTTGTTTGTTTTGTTAAAGAACAAATGCGTGTGGATCTTATTCTTGACCTCAGAACTGCAATAGCTGTCAAATGCCTTCTTAACATGCTGTGCAAGCATGCCCATGTAGGAGCTAATGTGAGCCAAACACTCCAGTTTAAGTCACGTATATACCACAGTTACAGAATAACATAACAGCTGAAAAAAATTTAAAGTCCTTCTGCTTAGAAGTAACTTGAGTCAATTTATGTGCTTCATTTATGTATTCAAGTGTAGTTTTAAAGACATTCTTTAAAGACTTCCGCATATGGAGACAATTAAATAAAATGTTTATGCTTCATTAAAATTTACTGTTGAAGTGTAATTCAAAGCAAAAATGCTGTTACGGAGGAACATAATGATGTTGGTGAGGAGAAATCCATAGTGTTTCATTTGAAAGGAGGAAACTGTAATATAATTTTGGATGACTCACTAGAAAGACAAATAATTATTTGTTCCAATGTGTAACCTTATCTTATTAGTATTTGTAGATATTCATATGTAAAATTGAAATGTACAATTCATACATTGCAATATTATTAAAAATAACTGTTTTCTATTTTAACATATTTTAAAATGTAACTTATTCTTGTAATGGCAAAGAAGAAACAACTTTTGTGCTCAAGAAACATTTTTTACTACCATCAATGTTGAAAACAGTTGCGTTGCATAATATTTTTGTTAAAACCATGCTACTTTTTAAAAGGATCCATCTGTAACAGGCGTGGGTGCGGGATAACGAAAAGGCACGGACAGTAGGGTTCAACTGAAAATACTCTTTAATTAACAAAGACGAAAACACTTTTATTAACCACAAAAGGGTACACTTGTGCAAAACGCAAAGATAACAATGAGAACTTGGAATCACAGAGAACACTCAAACATCGATAGTTCAATGTTCAACAACTGACAAAGACAAAGGGACACAAGAGGACTTTTGTAGACAGGATAATGGGGAACAGGTGGAGAGACTTAAAAGAGGAGTGGCTGGTGAAGGAAATACAATGGGATCACACAGATGGAAACAGGAAATAACGATACAAGACAAAACTGTGATTTCATCAATGAATAGAAGGAAAAAAAACTGAAAGAAAGAACATTAATTTAAAGCAAACATTTTATTTTTGTAAAGTGTAATGCTTCATTGCTATGCACAATTTAATGCATCATTGCTAAATAAAAATATCATTTATTTATTTTAAATCTCCAAACTTGTAAAAACCTTTGAATGGCATTGCACATTTCTGTATGTTCAGATATGCACAGAAAGATACACTATAGACGTATTGATAGCATCTAAAACATTTTTTTAAAGAATCATACACATATTTGAATTTGTTTTAGAGCTTCATTATCGATAATCTCTAAAAATAATTATCCAGTTATTTTTTGAAAAATTCTCCAGCAAGAGGACAAGTACCAAAAGAAAGAACAAAAAGGCTTCAACAGAAAAAAAAGCCTTGTGGAGAGGTCCAGCAAGGTGACATAATGAATCATACATCCCAACAATATTACTGAACAGGCACTATTTTTTAAAGAGAAATGGTGTGAAATTCCTTCTGACTGTTTTGTAGATCTGATGTGTAATTAGAGGAAATTTTTGATGCAGGTTATTGCTGCCAAAGGAGGGTAAACCAGTTATTAAATCCAAGGCTTCACATACTTTTTACACATTGCACTATGAATTTTTGTGAGGAATGCATGTGTCTATTTTTCTGTGTTTAGGGCCTTTTTATCCAGCGGTCACATGTATTTTTTCATGTATTTTCTGTGGGAAAAAATATATAGTGTCTGCAAAAACTGTACAATATGTATTGCACATTTTTTCTTCCTGCATGCCTGCATCAACACATACTGTGCCAGGGATGCGGGAGGCATTGGTCACTGTGGATTTGAGCACTGTTGATTTAAGGAGGTGATATGGCCTGCGACACTTTCACTTTGCATTAGATTAGCCTTGTTCAGTCTCCAGGAAGCAGCAGTATACCCACATCTTATGAAGGTTTTCCATTTAGCTCAATATTTGGGCTTTTTTTGGCCTTCCAGCATTTAGATGAAACACATTGAAAGTGAGCACAGGCAGTCAGGTGAAGATTTTGTTGAAAAGAATATGACATGTATTGTACCCTTGAAAAAAAAAGTCAGGACTGGTTTGTCTCATCTGTTTGCTCAAAGATTTGCTGAGGAAAATCCCAGTGAGCATTTCTATAAGCGCTGTGGATATAAAGGTGTTAACTTGCCAAGATTCTTATCACCAGAAGCCTTCATGCTTTCATATCCAGTCATTTAATGTGTAAATTTCAATGGTTACATCCCTCAATATAGTGATAACTGAGACACCTGTGTTACTGTAGTTATATCCTTAAGTGTTGTACTGGAAGGGACTCACAGGTAGAGATCCAAATGTGTGTCTTTAAAAAGAATGGTCGTACAGGCAGATGGTCAGGACAGACAGAGAGCATACATAAACGATAATCCAGGCAGGGGTCAGAAAGGCTGGCAGACAGAATCAAGAGTCGAGGTACAGGTGGAGAAGTCAAGACAGGCAGATAACGATCACGAGCGATAATCCAGGCACAGGTCGGGCAGGCAGATCAGAATCAATAACGGGTAAACAGGCAGAAACGATAACAGGCAAACAGGACAGGATAATATCGCTCAGAATTATCACAAAAGCAAATCAAGACTTTGCAATATGTGTGCATGCGTGTGAGTCTTTTATAGTTTATGTAATGGTGTCCAGCTGGTGCAGTAATCAGTCCACTGAACGGCATCATGGAAGTGTAGTGTTTGTGCATCAGTATACGTGTGAGAGCTCCCTCCGGTGGCCAGAGAGGCGAGGCGCGGAGCTCATTGACTTGTAGACTTTTAGTCATATTTACAAATGAAAAGTTATTTTTATTACCATAATCTTCAGCATTTAAAACTATTGTGTGTTGATTTTTATTTTTGTTTCATTTAATATATTTGTATACCAAACAAAATGTATACCAAAATCCATCATATGAATGTCAATGTCAGAATAATGCAATGCGAGAGTCATGACATGCACAGACATGCACAGACTTAGAGAGTATTTACAACCACAAAAAAAAGCAGTACAAACTCTGAAACCGCCTAATTAAAGGTAGGGTAGGCAATTTCAGAGAGGCTAGCAATAGCAAGCTTGCTTTGAAAACATAAGATCGCACCCTCCCTTCAGAGCACTGAAGCCACGCCTTCTTCAAAACTTGAAGACCCACACCAGAGCATGCAAAGCACCACGAGAGATGACGTCAAACTACCTCATGTCTTAGAGCACATAATATTACAAAAAATAAAATGAATGCAAAGAACTTATAGAGCCCTTACTTGTACTACTTGACTGCTGCAGATTCAGCTTCGGATAAAAAGCCACGGGTAATAACGTAATAATGGTTATGGCATGGCATGAACACAAGAACCTCCTTGTTTTGGATCAGGAGGACTTTTAAAAGGTGGCTGCTATCTGCTATCACTTGGTGTCACCCTAATTGCGCAGACATAACATTTCATCATATGTATTGTAATAAACTGCACATGATTTCTCATAAAACTTTCCGTCAGTGGATTTATTACAATACATTTGTTGACATGCAGATTTTAGATTAAATGCAAAGAAGACTTCCACAGAAAATATGTAAATAAACATTGTGTATATTTAGACTACTTTCATTATTGATTGCTATCAGGGTAGGAAAAGCATTTAAACGAGTATAACAAAATGTCTGTAAAAAAAATATCTACCCTACCTTTAAGCCTGCTTAAAATGAGTTTTGAAAAGCTGCAGTTTCAGCTAAAGTCAATCTCCAGCAGCAGAACAACTATATTTAGACTGTTTGTCTGTGGTTGGGAACAACTGATGTATAGAATGTAGCTTTTGTTTTTAATTGGCCAACATGAATTGGGATCTGCCCAACCTAGGCTCACTGGAAAAATGTGCCTTTATCTACATTTTTGCATAACTCAAAAAAAGACAGTACCTATATATACAGTGCAGTTGAAATGAACACTAGAAACCGCAAAATGCAAAACAACTTTTGTTCCTTTTCACACTAATTATAATTACAGGTAAGACTACTGATAAGAGCTTATTTCCACGTGATTTCTTGCATAATACTTGTGCCCTCTAAACATTTAGTGCAAAACATATAAAGTAGAGGTGCCCAATCCTGTTCCAGGAGATCTAACTTTCTGCAAAGTTCAGCTCCAGCCCTGATCAAACACAACTGAATCAGCTGATTAAGATCTCCAGAAGGATTTGATAATTATGGATAGGTATGTTTGATCCGGGCTAGATCTGAACTCTGAAAGGTAGATTTCAGGAACAGAATTGGGCACTTCCTGTGTAAAAGAATACATTTTGAGAATTCCTTCACATAACCAGCTACTTATGTCTGGCTTTTCTGATGTAGTAAAAATGATTGGTAACCAACCTTGTACAGCATGGCACTTGCAATGCAGAGTCCTGAGAAACATGATTCAAAATAAAGAACTCAAAGGTTTATGAAGGTTGCTTCATAAAACAAGTGTTATCTATTTCTCTTTTTCACTATCTCTCTCTTTTAGGTTAGGGGTTTAGTGTAGGTGGTGTGTTATTCTCAATTGTGATAATGCCTTTCTAGTTCCACTCAAAACAACTGCTGTGATGCGTACAACAACCAACATAATAAAGAGCTTCCATATTCACAGTCATCTGTTTTCGGAGCAAACACACTTTTAGCATCACTCACTGAACATTTCACTTAGGAAGTGTCATGAGATGCGCAAGGACCATTTTTCCAATGAGCCAATAAAGAGAGTACACGGTTTTTAGAAATAATCTAAACTTGATGGTTGGTCTTATTATGTCCATTGACGCAGATTTGAGAATGAGTCAATGATGTGAAGCAGTAGGGATGTGTCATATGTTTGTCTTCTTCCTTATAGTTTGTTTTAGCTTTAGAGAAACTTCAACAGCTTTAGAGAAACTGCAAAACCTGTGATTGGATAGGATTGTGAGGGTGACTCTCCACAGTCAGACTTGAAAAGATTTGCAGTCAGGCAATAAGATTTGAGAAATAAGTACAGCAGCAGAGGAAACAGCAAAAGTTCAGAGACACCAGGGAGCATCGCAAGCTGCAAATAAGTTGTGATTGATACTCAGGTCTTTTGTGTTGGTGACCATATTTGTGACTGTACAAATGTTCAAGGGCAACTGTGTCAGGTTAATCTGTTGTTTTCAACTAAGAGTTGCTTTGTATTGTACTTTAATTTTCTAGGGCCACGAAATCTAAGCAAATACAGAGACCTTTCCAACTCACCAATAATTACCTTGTCAATTAGTCTCCCAAGATATAGTATAGAGGCTTGTAAAAACAATACTGCATTTTGCTAACTTGATCGTTTTAGTAAAGTATGCATATATCAACTCACAAGAGATTTGACCAACTATTCAAGCCTTCTATAGTTGTCGACTTTTTAATTAAACGAGCCGGCCAGCCAAGTTTTTTTTCTTTTCTTTTTTCTTGCCTTCATGCCCTGGCTGTGATGTAAACTCTAAATGTAAAAGTTTTATTTTATTTCAATTCAAAAGTGTAAAGCAGTAGCAATACTTACAACATAGACTTTAAACAAGAGTCCTAAATGTAATCATAATTTTTTTTCTAAATTTACATTTAACAAATACATTTCTACAAATCATTAAAAAAAATTGAGCATTGAATTGTTAAGCTTTATTGTTAAAGTTTTGCATTTCCAAGATCAAACGCGCTTATAACACACATACACTTTTCAAAGCATTCATCTTCTGTTTAAATCAAATAACACATAGTCCAAAAACGCACACAGAGGCAATATTTTGTTAAAAAAAAAATTATATATATATATATATATATATATATATATATATATATATTCGAACTATATTAAGCTATTGAATTGTTGTTTTTTCTGCAACATTTTTTATTCCAGTTTTCTTATTAACAAATAGAAAACAGAATGTGTATAAACATATCAAACATCAACAGCACTAATTGTCCACAAGATAAAAATAAATTTGCCAATATATTCTGAAAGTAAGGTCAGGTCTCCCTTTAACATGCCGGTTGTAATCGAGCAGGCATGAAATTACACCCTGTAGGAAGTTTTTGTTAAGTTTTTTTTTTTTAAGTTTTGTATCAGGAATAGATTCACACACATCACACATCAGTTTCTTGTGTAGTTTTCTCTATGTTGGTATATCAAGAAAAGTCCAGTATTACGTTTTGAGAGTTATGGACAGTTATTAAGGGCATTAAGACATAAGATAATAAAAAAATAAAAAAAAACATTCTAAATAAGAATAACAATACTGTTGTACTGAATGTTTAAAACAAAGAGGGGAAAGAAAAGTTGTGCCACCAGTGGCCTTTGACTGTAGTGTGGGTTGGTTTCCGATAACAATAAACTAGAATATATATTCTTTTAGATGGCACTTCTCAAAGCAACCTCTTGGTGCCAGGCAATAATGGACTACTGTAATTGGTTAATCTTCCCACCCTCCCAGATCTCTGTACAGGATAAGGTGAGGGAACGGTGGTTCAGAAAGGAACACTTGGTGCACTCCTGAAGAGCTGTTGCGTTTGTTAAGTTGCATAGTGATCAAAGCTCCCAGGTACTCCAGAGCTGATCTGAAGCACAGATGGTACTGGTCCTGTAGGGGAAAAACTAATTTGCACTCCTCCTTAACTAACAGCACAGAGTTATGGTGACAGAGAGCTTACACTCCAGATCAATTCCTGCTGTAAATGCTTTTTTGGGTTACCAGGCATGAAACTTTCTTGACAGATATCACTGAAATTGGCGTCCTGAAAAATGATGTTAGGCTCTATGAACAACATTGCTAATATGAAAACTTGTAATCTGTTGGAGAGAGCATGTTGTTGAAGGGCATGTCTAATTAGTAATTCCAAGTATTCTAAGTCTAAATACACAGCTTTAAAGGCATATTTGATAACTGGTATTATAATGCTTGGGCAGTAGGACAGTACCTCTGTCTGCACCATGGCAGGCCTTTGTGTGCGCAGGGTCTTAACCGTCTGGAATAGATCCACCACACCCTCATATCTCACCCTCTCCAGAACAATACTCAGAGTGATGAAAACACCTGTCCTTCCCACTCCAGCACTGAAAAACAACAGCATCTGAAAACTTAACACCTGTTATGCAAGGGTGAAGGCTCTATGCGAGACATAACACTGCTGTATTGAATGGAATAGTGTTTGTGAGGCTGTGATCGGCCCTGGTATTAAGATGTGCTTTAGTCAGTCAGATCACAAGTGGACAGGTTAAATGTGGTCTAAAACGTAGTTGAAAACGTTTTCGACCAGATTGTTTTCGTAGTGTAGACGTTCATTTGAATGCATTCGGCCATAAAAGTCAGTCTACTCTCCGCTTACTAACTAACTAACTAACTTGCTTAAATTTAACCTAAACATTATAGGAAGCATTCTAGCCAAACCAGATTTAGACTTTGTTGGTTTGAGACCAAATTTTGGTTGAAAGGTGAAAAACACAATGTACTATCACCATTCTTGATTTCTAACATCACTCACAGCTTTCGGCATGCTGTTATGGCTATCAGAGCAGAAACCAAAGCTGATTTTTCCGTTGCCTCTGGGTGTGTTTATTTGTAAATTGTAAAGCTTATATTGTCCATTAGATTGAAATACAGTGGAACCCACTTATCCCACTTATCAGTGCTCCCCATAGCAACTTCTGACGATGTGTCGAGTGAACCTAAGAAATTTGAAATAATGTGATTTTTATGACTATTATATGCCAGGCTGTACAAGGTTAACCAAATCTGACGTAAGAGGACTTTAAATATGAAGAATATGTTTTTCACATTGTACATGTGATCAACAATTTACAATTTATTGACCTAACGGGAGCAGTTTCCAGATCACTGTTTCAATTAAATCAATTGACAACTGCAATATATTGCTCAGTTCCATATCCGGTTTTAACAGTTGGAAACAGGTTTTCAAACAAAAAAGACGCAAAACTCTTTTTCCAATTGGAATATATTTGAGTGCATCAGCACTTGATTGCAGGCCACAGCTGGAGAAGAGATGCAGATGAGTTCTCACCTGAATTCCTTTACCAGTAAATAGGCCGCTCGCTACATTTGCATATAAAAAGGTGTGCTGATAAAGGAAGCACTTAAACTGGAGTTTCTATCCATTCAACATCCTGTCTCTTTCAGAGGTTTGATAGAGGGCTACTTTTATCTCTATGGATCCCATTATAAGATAATTGTATTTATTTTCAGCAGGAGCAAAGATGAGAGGATGACATGAACATTTGTTCTTCTGTAGACCTCTGCTAAACTGCAAAATGTGCTCACACACATAATTTGTTACAGTGCTTAAGACCAATCAGTTTACCCATGGATCATTATGTTTTTGGATATTTAATTATTATGATACGGACAGATACTCAGAAGAGTGTTAAGTTCAAATCAAGGTTTTTCTTACACAGATAAAGAATAAAGCAAGATGAAATGCAATACTGGTTATGAGTTCTTGGGATGATCAGGCTTACAGGACAGGGGGGGTTGGAGTCCAGTGAAGGGGAAATCCAGGTTCAAAGAGCTTGGATCAACTGTGACACATAATGTAGTTGGAATATTTTCACCAAGAATTTAAGATATTTTTCACAGGGAATATTGTAGACTATATAATATAGCAAGTCATTTATTGTAATATACTTAATTCCAGGTATTGCATTATACAAAATATTTCAATTATAAATATGTACACCATGGTTTAAAAAAATGGGGTATGATATTTTTTCTTGTTTTTTTACATTTTGAAATATGATCACCAAAAATACATTTATTTGTGCAGTAAAAGTAATATTTTGAAACATTAGTGTAACTTAAAATAACTGATGGCAAATACCTTTTGATAAATTTAATCAATAATAAATTGTGTCCTTGCTGAATAAGCATTTTAATTTCATAAATTCTATCTGACTCCAAACAATAGTGTGAATATAATTAAAATAATAACTAAAAATATAATTATTTAAAATGTTATAGTTCAATGTTACAATAAATAATAGACTGATAACTCTGATAATTCTTGTTCTTTATTCATTTTTCAATTAAAAAAATGTTACAATGGACAATTCACATGAGAGAAGTCTAAGAAACGTCACACTCCCCTTAAAACGCAGCATGGCTGCCAATGAAACGTGCAGAGGTTGTAATATTTTGAAACGCAAATGCTTTTTACAATACTAATTATAACTTCACTCTAGTCTTGTAATCGAGAGACATTTGTAGTCCTCTATAAATATTAGCAATGGAATGCAGTCTTCAAAACATCCACAAAGCTGTTACAGGGTGCCTTGTTAATTTTGATGATAACAAAGGTATTTAGCAGGAGATATCAGAGCCCCCTGCAACCACAGAGGGTATCTATGAGAAACAGCATTAACAGCATATTAGCCCCGCTGTCCAAACATCTTTAGGCTTTAATCAATGTCATTGTCAAATGATGCCTTGTCTTCCCCAGAGCAATAGACTCTGGATGAGAGGTGAGGGGCGACACGCACATTACCCAAAGGAGAAGCCTCTAATGAAATTAATCTTTAAATTATTCATCACCATCACAGAGCCTGACAAATGTCGTCAGATTGCCTTGATGATGAACTGGAGAAAAAAAAATCCTCTAAGTTGTGATGGTATTTTTCTTCTCATATGTTTGTAACCCCAAGATAATGTTTTCCACATAACTCATAAGTCCCATAATCCTGAATACCAATAATTTATTAGACGTCGTGCTAAAAACTGTGGATTCCAGGCTCAAATGATTCAAGTGTGACATTATTGTTTAGAAGAACTGGGAGTCAAGCAGAGGACACAATGTTTAAAACCCACCTTGATTTTCAGATCATCTGTATTGGTACATCTATCCATCTGACACAGGGAGAGCCAGAGCGAAGTCTCTCCAGGGTGTCGTTCATTTCAGTGGATGTTCAATCAATCAAGTCTGCCATTGATCTTCCTGTCAAATGGTTTTATTCTCTCTGTAATAATCTGCCCACATTTGACAGAGACCTGTATGGAATAATAACGAGACAGAGACAAGGTAAATGGATTAAGAGTTGCCTGCAGGCCACTGGTTGCTATATGAAGCTGCTGAAGGAGTGATGAAGTGCAATAATGAAATAATTCATGAATTCCTATTGACTCCAGTGTAACTAAAGAGATATAATGGCGATCCTTTCTTTATCCAAATCTATTCATTTATTCAATAATAAATTAAAATTCATAAAAAATGCAATTTGTACACACAAGGACTCAAATACACTTTTTTTAATAATGAGCATGTTTTTTACATTTTCAGTGGTAAACACAAATTGTGAAGGTGAAGTAGTTTGCCTTTTGCTTATTATTAACTGCTTATTATTAAAAAAAACTTTTGTTCATCAAATCAAGATCATGTGGAGCAACAAACATGCAGAAATATGCAGTAACGTAAAACAAAAAATGGCTTCATAGAGGGGACCTCTGCAGGTGTCAAAGTCAAGGTCAGTAAGTCTCGTAAAATTTCCTGTGGTGTGACTTTTTAAAAGTCTTAATATTTATAATTTAAAACATTATATAAATAATGTATACTCACTGGTATTCAAGTTGCAAGGATTTTTCTCCCCATATACCACCTGAAACCAACATTAATATAAAGTGTACATTTCTACACATTGGAACATCTTTTAAATGTGAATTTTTTTAATCATGGACACTCTTATTTGTCATTAATTGTCTTTAGTATCGGAATATACTTACTGGCCAAATACGTAAACTTTAATTATATGAAATCTGAAACATTTCCTGAGTTGTCCGAATTTTTTTGTTTTATGTTGTAATGCACTTCAGAATAACCACTTTTATTAAAACAATTTTCCTACATTTTAAAATAATACAATGCTGGTTGTTACAGAGTTATTTTTTAAAGTTCCTGAATTATGGTATATACCATATTGCTGCTCTAGATTGTGTAAGAGTAATATGACAACAGGACAAAACATATAGGTCATTCGTGGGAATCCTGTCTCACTATGGGATTGATTTTATATATATTATATATAATATATATTTATATATATTATATATATTATATATATATATATATATATATATATATATATATATATATATATATATATATATATATATATATATATATATATATATATATATATATATATATATATATATATATACATATATATATATATATATATATTGGTTATATTTTATATATCAGTTATTTTTAAAGTTTTCACTGACCAATTTTCAGTGTATTTGGCAAATACAAACAAATATTGATTTTGATGGCTGCAACACTCTTCAAAAAAGTTGGGTCAGAGGCAAGATAAATGTGTACTCACACAAGGCAATCTGAACCATGCCTTAGCATGTTTGTCCCACAAAGTCAGGCTTGATTGACTAGTGTGATTGCTCCATATACCATGCCAGGGCACGGTTCTCTTAACCATCCCTGGCTGGCTTGGAAGAGGTTGGCCAGAGGTTCAGTTGGGCTCAGTACGCATGGAGTGTGATCGCTAACCGCACCAGAGCATGGAACAGCTGTGCGCTACTGTTCATCATTGTGACAGCAAACATCTTGTCACAGTCTTGTCTTGTCGATGAAATGGTACCGGGCCACGGACTGAAGTTACGGATCGGTCCGTGAGCGGCTGTGGTGCTGTAGCTTTGGTGGTGAGGAGGTGTTTTTGAACAATCGCGTGCACGCACAAAAATAGTTGGGGACCACTGAGCTAGGCCACAAGGTTGATCATTTTCATTTAATATTTTATTTAGTTGCCTAATGTCTGCAGCGAAGCACCACTCAGAGGATGTTTTCTCGCTTTTCAGGTATGTTTTAAATGAGTGGTATTTTTAATGGTTCATATGTAAACTATGCAATGGGATGAAATGTATACTATGAAATGTACGGTTGATGTCTGATGTCTGCAGTGAAACCCCACAGAGGATGTTTTATTTCACTTCTCAGTTAACAGAATTGTGTGTCCTTGCACATATTTGGGGATTGGGCCCACCGACTCGTGTTCATTGGACCGCGGAAGTGAAATCATATGAAAGGATTTGCTAAATCACAACTCAGAACACAAACAGTAAAACCAAATCTGTCACACTTGGACAGTACACTTTTAATTTAATTAAAATACATTTAGTATATTTAGGTTTAGAACGGGTCTGGTTCTCACCTTATTGAGGGACAGGAATTGTAGTTTGAGAGTAAAGCTGCATATTCTGCCACCTCTACCTCTAAATTATGGTTTATTAACAAATTTCGAGAGGAGCATCAGATAATTAACTTAATTAAAACTGGAGTTTAATCAACTCAGTTAAAGAGACAAGAGGCATGTATACAGAAGACTTTTCCAGCATCCTGCCCTGATGTAGTATTCCTTGAAGTGTATTTGATATACTATGCAAACGGAGATGTATGTCTCAGAACCACACATTTATTATTCACCTGCCCGTTGTGTGTGGGTATGCTAAACTATCAGTAGAGGGACACAGCAAACGGCACTTACTAATCAGATTGATAAGTGAAACAGTAGAGACTGTTATAGAGACGGAAGATGAAGCCCATCAACATGTTAAAGAGCTGCTAGAGTTTTCCAGTGGAGTGGCACAGCGCAGCGATCTCACTGTACAAGATGGTGGCACTGACCCCAACAGAAATGCGGTGGAGCTCACGCATTTAAAAGAGAAAGGACGCGGAACTGCTGTGTCATTATGAATCATCAACAAGTATGCTGAAAAGTGAAATCCAATGCCTGAGATCGAAAGTTTCTGATGGGCCAAGTTCCCCTGTGTTTTCCCAACATCACCATGCAGTTCCTGAAGTCAACATCGGACGTGATTTTAAGATTAATGGCCAAATCGGAGAATGGGGACAAAAAGATAACAGCCTAGAAAGAGATTGCTTCCATGACAGCCACAAACACCACCAAAGCTTCTTCCAAAAAGAGAGTGATCGAGTCAATTTACATAAAACGTGGGTGCTACGTCAATGATTCAAAAGGAAAATCTCTGGGACCCTCCTGTTTGTGTTGATCACAGCAGCACAAAGTGAAACAGCTTCTAAGGTTGGAGATTGGTGGTTTTGCTCATGAAGACAGTGATGTGGGATGTATTCCATCTCTCCAGCTAAAACTTCGCCTCAATAATACCATTACTGTACATTAGTGAGGGTAAAAAATGAACTTAAATTATTTTAGCAAATGGCTGCAATATAACAAAGGGTAAAATATTTAAGGGGTCAGAATACTTTCTATACTAATATATATATATATATATATATATATATATATATATATATATGTAGGCTGCCTCTCATGCTGATTGGATTATATGTGATAATTGCTGATTAAAAAGTTGATTGGTTAGATCATTTGAATGTGCTCCTCCTGAAATAGTAGAAGGTATAGTGATTGAGTGTAAAATAAGCATCTCAGTCTTTTCAAGTGTGGTAGGGCTGTCAGGTAATGGAGAAAAAAATTATAGACATGCATTCCACCCCATAATATAGCAACGTCAATCACGCAGCCAGGAGATGTTCACAATGCGGTACTATCCAAGGTCGACAAACTGAAACCCACGGCAGCCTTCACACAGCAGCGCGAAGCTGAGGTGGCAGACTAAACACAATCCCATTCAAAGGGACAACTTGCATAAAAAGGCAGTACAGATGATGAAGCATCCCACGTAACCCAGACCCTGCCATTTTATATCATGACATCATGGTATTTCTAAATGCAAAATCTACCATAATTTATTTTTGTGAACAGATTCAGGGAATCCACAGAAATCAAGCCAGGCGACCAGAATGTGAGTGACCTTTGAGTCCTCATATGCCATTAAATGAGAAACTGTCATGCTACTCTGTTAAAAGCTGCCACATGAGGCCACAAGTGTTACGACGGCGATAGAAAGAACAACAGGATCCAGATGCGAGTGAAAAGGTGATTTATTGAGATAACGGAGAGTGAACAAGGAAGTGTCCGGATGAAGTGCAGTCTGGAAGTCCGACGGGGAGGCAGGAGAAGCGCCGCGGGCAGGAGTGAGTGACGCAGGGATGCAGTGGGCAGACACGGCAGAGGGTCCAGTACAGGTAATCCAGTAAACATGGAAGACAGGACAGAAGTCCACACCCGGAGGGAAGCCTGTAACGATCTGACAGAGGAGTGGTGAGAGAGAGGTGAATAAATAGTCAGAAGTGATGAGTTGCAGGTGGATGGGGAGATAATGAGTAATCAGTCACCACGCCTCCAACACAACCGCACAACACAAGGAGGAATCAATGAACCCATGAACCGTGACAGTACCCCCCCTCCTAGGAGCGCCTCTTGGCGTTCCCAGGAGAACTTACCTGTCGGTTGAATTCATCGATAAGGGAGTGATCCAGTATGTCTCTGGCAGGTACCCAACTTCTCTCCTCCGGACCGTAACCTTCCCAGTCCACCAAGTACTGAAACCCGCGTCCCCTTCGTCTAGAGTCCAGAATGCGATTTACCGAATAGGTGGGTTCCCCATCAACGAGTCGCGGCGGGGGGGGGGGGAACCGGAGCTGGCGGATTAATGCGAGAACGAAAAACGGGCTTTATTTTGGACACATGGAATGAAGGATGGATCCTCCCGTACGCTGGAGGCAGTTTGAGGCGGACCGTCACCGGACTAATGATCTTGGTGACGGGAAACGGGCCAATAAATGTGGGGGCAAGTTTATTACAGACGGAACGGAGAGGAATGTTTCTGGATGAAAGCCACACCTTTTGACCAACGACGTAAACGGGAGGCTTAGACCGGTGGCGATCGGCTTGGGCCTTGCTGCGCGCCCCCACTCGGAGCAAAGTCTCACGGGCTTTGTTCCAAGTGAGACGACACCTCTGGACAAAGGCGTGGGCGGAGGGGACCGCGACTTCGGATTCCAGACTGGGAAAAATGGGTGGCTGGTAACCTATGCTACACTCAAAAGGCGAGAGGCCCGTGGCCGACACTGGTAATGAGTTATGTGCGTACTCAACCCAAGAGAGTTTCTGGGTCCAGGAGGAAGGATTGCTGGAAACCAGACATCGTAACATTCTTTCAAGATCCTGGTTAGCCCGCTCTGTCTGGCCATTGCTCTGGGGGTGGAAACCCGAAGACAGACTTAAAGTCGCTCCCAGTAATCTACAAAACTCCCTCCAAAATTTGGATATAAATTGGGGACCCCTGTCAGAAACCACGTCTATCGGGAGACCATGAATGCGAAAGACGTGATCTACGACAGCCACCGCTGTCTCCTTAGCAGAAGGTAATTTAGGCAAGGGAATGAAATGAGCCGCCTTCGAGAACCGGTCCACAACAGTCAAAACAACCGTCTTACCCAGGGAGGGTGGGAGGGCGGTGACGAAATCTAGCGCGATGTGGGACCAGGGTCTCGAAGGGACAGACAGCGGTTGGAGCAACCCATCTGGAGAGCGGTTGGACGTCTTACCTATGGCACAAACCGAACAAGCTAAAACAAATTCCCGAATGTCACGAGTCATGCTGGGCCACCAGAATCGTTGTCTGACCAGAAAGCTGGTCCTATTTGCCCCTGGATGACAAGCCACGTTGGAGCAATGACCCCATCGAACCACGTCTGAACGTAACCCCTCTGGCACGAAAAATCGACTCGGTGGGCCACCGGGCGGAGGCGTTACCCCTTCTAGGGCTGATCTAACCCTCGATTCGATCTCCCATGTGAGTGTGGAGACAATGAGACTCTCCGGAAAAATGCACTCGGGAGTGGACGGGCGTTCGGAGCGGTCAAAAATGCGAGATAAAGAATCAGGCTTGATGTTCCCGGGCGGTACGAGATAGAAAAATCAAAACGTCCGAAAAAAAGAGCCCACCGCGCCTCCCTAAAATTGAGTCTTTTAGCTGATCTAATGTATTCCAGATTCTTGTGATCAGTCCAAACGATAAAAGGTACTCCCGACCCTTCTAGCCAATGACGCCACTCCTCCAACGCTAACTTGACTGCCAACAAGTCTCTGTTACCAATGTCATAGTTGCGTTCGGCTGGTGACAATCGATGAGAAAAAAACGCGCAGGGGTGCATCTTGTCATCCAAGAGAGCGCGCTGGGAGAGAACCGCTCCTACCCCCACCTCTGATGCGTCAACCTCCACCACGAACTGACGTGATGGGTCAGGGGCCACGAGAATGGGAGCCGAAACAAAGCGGCTCTTGATTTTGGTGAACGCTGCTTCGGCTGTGTTCGACCACCTGAACGCAGTTCGGGTAGAGGTCAGCGCTGTCAGAGGAGCGGCTAGTTGGCCGAAACCGCGAATAAAACGTCGGTAGAAATTGGCGAAACCCAGGAACCTCTGTAGGGCCTTACGGGAATCTGGGCTTGGCCAATCCACCACGGCCTTGATCTTGTCGGGATCCATGCGCATTCCCTCGGACGAGACGATGTACCCTAGGAATGGAACAGACTGTGCGTGAAATGCGCATTTCTCCGCCTTGACAAAAAGCCCATTCGCCAGCAACCTCTGGAGCACTCGTCTGATGTGCTGAACGTGTTCCTGGAGAGATGAAAAAATCAGTATGTCGTCCAGTTAGACATAAATGAACTGATCTACCATGTCTCTCAGCACGTCATTGACGAGTGCTTGGAACACTGCAGGGGAATTGGAGAGCCCAAACGGCATGACCAAATACTCAAAATGTCCCCTGGGAGTATTAAACGCAGTCTTCCATTCATCCCCCTTCCTGATGCGGACCAAATGATAAGCATTACGCAAATCCAATTTTGAGAACACCGACGCTCCCTACAACCTCTCGAAGGCTGAAGACATCAACGGCAAAGGATAGGTATTCTTTACCGTGATGTTGTTCAGACCTCGGTAGTCAATGCAAGGTCGCAGCGAGCCATCCTTCTTGCCCACGAAAAAGAACCCCACCCCCGCTGGAGAAGAGGAAGGGCGGATGAACCCAGAAGCTAGCGAATCAGAAATGTATTTCTCCATGGCCTCCCTTTCTGGAGCAGAAAGCGAGTATAACTTGCCTTTGGGCGGAGACGTACCTGGCTGTAACTCTATAGCACAGTCGTAGGGACGGTGAGGAGGCAGAGAAGCAGCCCGGGACTTACTGAACACCTCCTTCAGGTCGAGGTACTCTGGTGGCACGTTAGACAGGTTCAGCGACTCCTCCTGTAACATGGAACTAGACAGAGACGTACAGGCAGACACAAGACAGGAGGCATAGCACTGATTACTCCAGGCTGAGATAGAACTGGATCCCCAGTCGACCCTGGGATTGTGTTTCACTAGCCAAGGATGACCGAGCACCACTGGGACAAGGGGGGAGTCAGTGAGTAAAAAGGTTATTCTTTCGGTGTGGTTACCGGAGACCACCAAGGTCAGTGTATCAGTGGCATGGGTAATGGCGGGTAGATGCTGTCCATTGAGGGCGTGAGCAGTGATGGGGTGGTGAAGGGGAACAATGGGAATCTGGAGAGAAGTAGCTAGGGAATAGTCCAAGAAGTTACCTTCTGCTCCCGAATCCACCAGGGCCTGGCAATCATGCGTCCCGTTGGCCCACTGCAGTCTTCCCGAGAGGAGGGTAGACGATGAGGATTTAGTGAACCCAAGCCTGCCCGACAGTAACCCCTGTCCTACTGCCGGGCGGGGTCTTTTACTGGGCAGTTGTTGATGTAGTGTCCCGAACCCCCACAGTAAAGGCAGAGTCCTCTCGAACGACGATGATTCCTCTCCTCTCAGGAAAGCCGAGCTCGGCCCACCTGCATGGGCTCATAATCGTCCCGGGGGCTGACCGTGCTCTGCTGGGTGAACTCCTGAAAGCCCTGCGGTGGACTGGGGCGTGCAAGTGCACGCTCCTCGTGCATTTGGAGTCTGGCATCCACTCGCAGGGCTAGATCCATAAGTCCATTAAGGGTCCGGGGAAGTTCAAGGGCGTAAATCTCTCTGTGAACACGGTCAGCCAGCCCATGCAGGAACATGTCCCACTGCGCCTCCTCGTTCCAGTTGCACTCAGCGGCCAGAGTGCGGAAGTCAATCATGTAGTCTGAAACTGACCGGTTGCCTTGATGCAGATCGGCGAGTCTGCGAGCCGCCTCGCGGCCCGCGCGATCAAAAACCCGAGTCATCTCCTGTGACAGTGCCTGGAACGAGGAGCAACACGGGTGGTTGTTGGCCCACACCGCCGTTCCCCAGCGAGCCGCGCGTCCCGACAACAGCGTCAGAACCAGCGCGACCTGCGACTCCTCGGTGGAAAATGTGATGGGCTGAAGTGAAAAAAACACGGAACATCTCGTCAGGAAGGATCTGCATAGATCGGGCTCACCTGAATATCTCTCAGGAGTCGGAATGCGAGGCTCTTGACTCCTGGTAATCGCCGGAGAGATGGGGGGAACGGTCGGTGGTGTTGGCGCAGTGGGTAATGTCAGCTGTTGGATACGCGCGCCGAGCTCGGACACCTGCGTCACTAGAGATTGAACGGCCTGCGCGGTACTCACCGCCTGTTCCTCCTGTCTCTCCATCCGCTGATCGTTAGTAGATAAAATCCTCTGAAGCTCCTGAAGGCTCGCTGGATCCATATCCGGTCACATCGTTCTGTTACGACGGCGATAGAAAGAACAACAGGATCCAGATGCGAGTGAAAAGGTGATTTATTGAGATAACGGAGAGTGAACAGGGAAGTGTCCGGATGAAGTGCAGTCTGGAAGTCTGACGGGGAGGCAGGAGAAGCGCCGCGGGCAGGAGTGAGTGACGCAGGGATGCAGTGGGCAGACACGGCAGAGGGTCCAGTACAGGTAATCCAGTAAACATGGAAGACAGGACAGAAGTCCACACCCGGAGGGAAGCCTGTAACGATCTGACAGAGGAGTGGTGAGAGAGAGGTGAATAAATAGTCAGAAGTGATGAGTTGCAGGTGGATGGGGAGATAATGAGTAATCAGTCACCACGCCTCCAACACAACCGCACAACACAAGGAGGAATCAATGAACCCATGAACCGTGACAACAAGGGGCTGCCACATGGGGTTTTGGAGTTCTTTGGAAAACCATTGTCTCTCAACACAGTTTGCTGCACCATAAAGGAATGCAATTGGAATTTCTGTTATACAAGGAGAAATCTTTCAGTGCAATGCAAAGATTCCACCAGGTTATCTTGACTCATCTCAGATGGTCCAAAAGACAGTGAAAATGTGTGTTGCGGTTAGAAACCGATATTGAGTTCTCAATCCTAAAGATGAAAGGGAGCATCGAGAAAAGAGCAAAAGTAAACATCCGCCATGGTATGGGGGTGCATTCGCTCCATTCCTACGGCTCTAGGTCCCAACCTGCTTAAGTCACGGAACAAATGACGGGAGGACTCAAGTGCAGGGAAAGAATGATTTAACAATAACAAAAGGAATATAAACACACAAAAGAAATACCCACGATGGGGGGAAAATGATAACTAAACAAGACGTTCGACATGAGCATAAACAGGAACCAGGGAGACAATGAACATTGTAACATCGAGAATGACAACAACACGACACAGGACAGCAAACACACCAGGATTAAATAGGGACACATGAGGGAAGGTAACAAGCTGAGAACAGCTGACAACATTCAAGGGAAACAAGGTAACAAGATGGGCGGGGATTACAGTCACAACACACAACAAAGGGGCAGTGTAAGAGCTCTGTCAAGCAACACACTAGAAACCTAAACTTAAGTGACAGAACCCTGACAGCTTACCACACCCATCAGGAAGAGGATAATCAGACAGTGATGACCACAGAATGCTGAGTATTATGACCAAATATTTATTATGACCAAATATGCACATAGATCCAGCTTAAAGGGAATTGTGTATATTGATAATTAATCATAACGAATTACAATTAATTATGAATACAAATAGCTTGATTCGGCTTATAGAATTGATTAATTCTAGCAATGAGTTCAAAGCAGCGGCCATATGTGCGCTCATACGAGCCGCGCTATCTTTATGAACTTTAACAAAGATCTTCTTCATCGTCATAAAGAAGAATCTTTCATTATTGTACCAAAGTACTTAGCATTGTAGCAAGATGCAAACGTAGAAGTGACTTACTCAAGAATATTACAGAATCAATCATGTGTGATTATATATACAGTGTTTTATTAAACAAACTACGAAAACAAACGTTAAACACAAAACATAGATAGACTTAATGGAGAGAGAGAGAAAGAGATGCTTGAGAGAGAGAGAGAGAGTAAGAGAGGCGACATTCCTGTAGACAATTAAACCTTTGAGAAAACCAGCATGGAAATTCACCTTTAAAAAGGGGCATATAGCTTTAAACGCATTTAGATTTAGTAAACGATGCTTGCATTGGGTTCTCGTGTGTGTGGATGTTACCCAGTCTTGTGTTGAGAGAGTTGCTTTGGTTGGATGCTGGTTTGTTCCTTGAGTCCTTTTGTTTGAGACGCGGGAGATTCAAAATGGCTTTGTCTTGAAGGTGCGGTCGCTGGAGGGGGAAGGGCTCCCCTGCAGGGCCTGAGTCAAGAAGAGTCAAGAGAGATCAAGAGAGTTCAAGAGAGTGAGATGTTTGAATCTCAGGGGTCTTATAGAAACATTAGGACACTCCCACACCTTGGCTGTGGAGCCAATCGCTGGCTTGGAAGTGGATGCTGGGGAATTTCCTTTTGTCTCTGTTCAACCTAATCTGCATAGTTTATGGCTTGAAGGGAATTTCTTTGAGTTTTGATGCAACTGTTAGAAATTATACAATGCATTTCAGCATTAAACAAAATACAGATTCGGAAGGTGAAGGCTGAACGAATTCAAATGATACCAAGAAGGGCAGAAGTGGTTTTGTTTAAACGATTATACACATTTAAACATCTAAATGAACTACCTAAAATAACTAAAAAGACTACACATGGAGGGCATGCATACATACATACGAATACATCAGTGTTATACGAGTTTACATAGTGTATGTAGGCATTTTGTGTATTCCATGTGTGTGTGTGTGTGTGTGTGTGTGTGTGTGTGTGTGTGTGTGTGTGTGTGTGTGTGTGTGTGTGTGTGTGTGTGTGTTTTCAGATGTGCCATCCTGTGGAATGTATGTAGGTATGTGGGGGGTGAAAGGAGGCCTGGAAGAGGACAAAGAGTTTTATTGCCCCAGGGATGTAAAACGACTGTCCCTGCAGACAGAGCTGCATTCTGAGTTTCCAAGTCTCATTCTGTTAAATCAAAAGTCACAATCAGATGTTTGTTTTTGATCAATCAATTTGAGACACCGTCCAGACGCTACATCTATTACTTGTTCCAGAGCACAGTTTCTTTATTTTTTTTTCTACTTTTCTACTATAACTAGTGCTGTTGTTGTACTTTGTACAAACTCCTTATACTTTTATAATGGCTAATATTTTTGTTAATGTATAATATTTTTTACAAACAACATGTTGTATTTGGTATTGAGAAAGGGTCTGTTTGTTATTTCAAGTGTATGTATATATACACTTGTAGCAGGAGTAAGTCTACTATAAGATGAATTGAAAAAATCGATCAACTTATTTCCTTGATAAGGGGATTGGCATTTCTTGATTGCTGTTTCAGTTGAATACTTAGAGCCCATTCCCTGCAGGAGGCCTTGTTCTGGACAACCTCCATGGGTAAACAGAGATCTCAATAGGACAGGGGAAGCAGATATTGTGAGAGCAAGCAGAGCTGGCAGCCATACAAAAGGTTGCATCCGCATGGACCCACCCAATGATTAGCAGGCAGAGGGAGGCTGGGACTCGCTGTTCCCATCTTGGAAAGTAGGCAGGTTGCTATTGTGATTTATTTCTCTCATTAACACGTGAAGGACAGAGCTGAGATTCGCTGTCCAGTGTTTTAAAGAGAAAGAACACAATATACAGTGGGTACAGAAAGTATTCAGACCTCCTTAAATTTTTCACTCCTTGTTATATTGCAACCATTTGCTATACTTGTTTTCCTCATTAATGCAAACACAGAAAGAAAAACACAGAATTGCTGACATTTTTGCAGATTTATTAAAAAATAAAAACTGAAATGTCACATGCGCCTAAGTATTCAGACCCTTTAGTGTGACACTCATATATTTAACTCAGGTGGTCCATTTCTTCTGATCATCCTTGAGATGGTTCTACAACTTCCTTTGAGTCCAGCTGTGTTTGATTACACTGATTGGACTTGATTAGGAAAGCCACACCTGTCTATATAACACCTTACAGCTCAAAGTGCATGTCAGAGCAAATGAGAATCACAAGGTCAAAGGAACTGCCTGAAGAGCTCAGAGAAAGAATTGTGGTAAGGCACAGATCTGGCCAAGTATACAAAAAGTGTCTGCTGCACATAAGGTTGGTAAGAGCACAGTGGCCTCTATAATCCTTAAATGGAAGACGTTTGGCACAACCAGAACCCTTCCTAGAGCTGGCCATCTGAGAGACCTCAAGATCCTTGGTGAGAGAGGTAAAGAAGAACCCAAAGATCACTGTGGCTGAGCTCCAGAGATGCAGTCGGGAGATGGGAGAAAGTTGTAGAAAGTCAACCATCACTGTAGCCCTCCACCAGTCAGGGCTTTATGGCAGAGTGGCCCGACGGAAGCCTCTTCTCAGTGCAAGACACATTAAAAAAAACACCCGAAGGACTCCAAGATGGTGAGAAATAAGATGCTCTGGTCCGATGAGACTAAGATGGAACATTTTTGCCCTTAATTCTAAGCGGTTTGTGTGGAGAAAACCAGGCACTGCTCATCATCTTTCCAATACACTCCCAACAGTTAAGCATGGTGGTGGCAGCATCATGCTGTGTTCTTTTGTTTTTTTTTCAGCTGCAGGGACAGGACTGGTTGCAATTGAGGGAAATATGAGTGTGACAATGACCTTGTCCAATGAACAATGAAAGCACACAGCTAAAATAATGAAGGAGTGGCTTCACAACAACTTCGTGACTGTTCTTGAATTGTTAAAGAATGTTCTTCTTCAACAAAGTATGAAAAATTGAAGGGGGTCTGAATACTTTCCGTACCCACTGTATATATATGCCATCCGTAGCTATTTGCATAAAAACTGGCAAAGGAAGGACTTTTTTTTCTTGTTTTCCTTGGGGACACAATGAATAATTATAATAAATTGTATTTTATTATCAAGAAACATGCATCACAATGAATGCAGTAGCATACAGTATTGATCATTGGTAATCAAATCTAATTTTAAAGTTATGGCTTGTCCCAAAAAAACAAATTGTCACTTTTGCTGCAGCAATCAGACCATTCAGGTGAACTTGAGAAATGAATCATTCTAAAACGTGAATCATTCAGACAGTTGTTTTTATTCAAAAGAAGAATTTGTTCATGATTTGGAGAATCCATTCCAAGATAGAAATGCACGTCCAAATCTATTGTTAGCTTCACTTCCTGTCTCCTGAGATACTTTTGAAGGCAGCATAGATGTATCTTTTGCTGTCTTTGATATCCCACAATCATATAACTGTGACAGTGGGACTGAAAATGGTGACTAAAAGTTGCAGTTGGTGCGCAGTTTAAATGTACATTGTTGAGAAGTCTGTCTGAAATGAGTTTTGTGAGGCACCAACATGCACAAATGCTGCCTACAATTCGTGAACACAGGCTACAACTTTTATGATTGAAACCAATCAGTGCAATGAATCATTCTGATTCATGAATGAAACAGACTGATTTGTAAAACAGATTCATTTGTGAACTAATCATTAGAAAACTTTTTTGAATCTGATAAATTGATTCACTGAAAATAATTAATTAAAAAAATCATGAATGGTCATGAATGGATAATTTAGATGGGGCTGTGCACTGAACAAAATAACAAAGTTTTTTTTTTTTTTGTGATGAAGAAGACCTTTTTACGGTGCTGTACCTCATCTCTCTCCTCGAGAGCTTCCAACTGATGTACATCACTGTCCGCTCCTCCCTCACTATCTCCTGGGACAGGACCACTCCAAGCCCCCTGTCTGAAGTGTCAGTTCACAATAAATAGGGGAGATAACGGTGATGTCCAAATACTAGGCACAAACCTTTTATAATATACCGCCAGCCCCAAGAACTGCCTCATCTCGTTTTTAGGTGCGTCTGCAGTAATTGCAACCTGCCAAGTGGACCCAACCCAGACACCTGACCTCCACACGCCTGTTATGTTCCATAGTGTTTGTAGAGTTTGTTTTTGTCCATCCTTTTTTTCTATTTCTCATACTCACGTTTCACAGAACCTGCGATTGAACAACGCTCCTGTCAATCAACATTATTGGCGTTGACACCCCCTCCCTAAGATCCTGTTAGAAGGAATCAAAGATCCGGAAGTGACGGTTAACATGAGCGTGTCATTTTGGCGTAGCTCTTGATCCCATGCTTGGTTGCTCTAGTTGTTTGTTCGACCCATGTTTTGAAATCTGTGAATAGTTAATTTTAAGTAAGCTAAGTTTGTTCAAGTCCTTTTGTGTAATGTGTCCTTTTGTTTCGTGTCATGTCTTTCACGCTCAAGAGTTTGTCATACCTGATGACTAGGGACCAACCAAATTCACGGGTAAAAACTCGCAATTTCACGGAAGGTTTTTAAAAAAACACTCGATTACACGGAAAATTCACGGGTACAATTTTTAGGCACCAATCACTGCAATCAGTCCATCTGCTGTCACACCCGCTGTTTTGTATTCTAAAATACCACTTTTCGACTGTTCACCTATATTAAAAAACAAAAAGGAAACAAAATACGGCTACAACGCACGTAGCCACACACTCCGCAATGCCACGTGACATTAATGAAATAGTTTACAGTTTTTCGTGGACAAAACTTGGCCGACCAATGTGGTTGCTGACATATTCTGTCGCTGCGGTGCATTGACGTTTGTGTACCGGCTGACACTTCTCTCCGCGTCAACGCTGTTCGTTGGTACAGAAAGGTAGCGTAATGCAGCCGGCTCAGCAGAGGAAACCGACTGCTGTGCGAACGCCAGAATGCTGTTAGACTCGTATCCGGCGGAACTTCTTTTGCTGCTGTTTTGTAGGATGCAAACTCGGCTAAGACGCTACAATAATTTGCTCCTGGTATACTCTTTATCAGCAAAAATATTTATCTTCAATAAAAATTTCACTATTTCACGCTTGTTGGGTGTTTTCACGGAAAGTGGCAGATTTCACGGAAAATGTCACGGCCGTGAAATCGTGAATTTGGTTGGTCCCTAATGATGACATAAATGGGTAACACGTAGGTATTTGCTTTTGTTTAGACACATTAGTTTATGAGTAGGAGCTAGCTATTGTATTTTTGTTTTTAGTTAGTGAAGTTAGATTTGCTTTATTTTCTTTTTAGCTTAGGGTTTGGGTTGAAGTTAGTAGATTTTTTTTAATCAACTTATTTCATTTTATATCACTGGTTTTCATGGTGTAATCCTTAATACTAAAATGATTTATGATTTCATTTTAAGTGAAGCACAGTGTTCCTGGCAGACATTTTCATCTACTCTGAAATTGCGTTACTTTTATTTTACTTAAATTTCCTTTTCTTTTCTGTTACATTCCTATTCTTCATGACATCTATAGTAGGAAGACGTAACACCCAACTGCATACTTCCTCAGGTTGACCATCAGTTCAGTCACTCTCAGTGCCCTCAAGAAAGCTCAAAGGGGGAAAACCACATGAAGGCTTGTGGGACCTCTCGCACTGCGAATTAGATGGGCTCTAGCCACTTATCATAAATTTTGCCATCTTCATGAACAAACTTCCAAATTGATTTGTAATTGATTCATAAAGTCAATTGATTCATAAAGTTTGTGTAATAATCATGACATAAACATTGTGCCTTGATCAGCGAGAGTCTCTTTTGGGATTCCCACTCAGGAGATTATTTGAAACAGTGCTGCGTAGTGTGACTGCCTCTGGAGATCAAGCTGCATAGTCCACGATCACTAATGCAAATCAATGACCCCATGCTGATCATTCTAATGGTGGTACAAATTCTTTTGAAGGGGACCTGCATGAGAGGAAGGGTGCACAAAGATGCTTTTGGAGTGGCCAGTGAATTCAACAGCTGACATTCACAACAAGGCACACACCATATGTGCATATTCTTGTGAATGCCCAGCTAAAAACAAGATGGGTCATGAGACAATCTAATGTTGTTGACTGTCTTGACATAGGATTGCAGTGAGCCACCTGGAAAAGCATTTCCGATAACTTTTTCCGATAACTTTAACAACTGGGTTGTATCCTGCTTTGTCTGAGTATCTTGGTTCACTGGGTACAACCTATCTATTACAATAGCAAAATAGGCATAGGAGAGCGGGACCGATCTTCTCAAACTCTTTCTTTAGCATGTTATCCTAGGACTGCTCCAGGGGAAAGTCATCGCACTCTGTGAGGATCAGCCTCCCAATGGTGCTCGATTCTCCTGAGGCAGGTCCCATAAGTCCCGGTTCAGCCTCCCTAACTGTGCGAATGGTTTCCTCGCTCCCATTCTCTTTCCCCAAGAGACATTTACACATAAATATCCTAATAATTGTTTGCATGGTGGCCAATTTATTCCCAAAATTAGCAGATGTAAGAGGTGCGGGTCAACTGCCACCTCCACCCTAGTCTTTTGTCTTGAATAATTGAATAACAGCAGGCATCAAAGATATTTCACCACCTCCCCATGCACACACTGCACCTAAACCATGCGGCTCTTATCCAAGGCCTCTGGTTGAATCAGGCTTTGATGGATCAAGGTTCGTTTACATCCTAAATACACCAAAGCCTGATATGTACCCTCCTTAATACTCACATTTGGTACAACCCAGCTTGAACCTGTCCCCGGATCAGTGTCCCTACCTCCATTGCTGGACACGTGTCCACGAAATGCCCCGGGTCCCCGCAGTGCCAACAGGCCAGTCCAGGTCTCCCTGCCACCCTGTTGGCAGTAAGTAGGTCAATGAATTGGCCTGAAGAGAACCAGCTCCGCTTTTTGCACTTGGACAAGGGCTTGGAAACAACGTTCTTGGTCTTCTCTCATGTCAAGAAGTGCTTGATGGTGCTTTTGATTGAGTCCCGCAAACGATTGTATCACCTCCGCAAATGGCATACCAGATGGGGACTGTCACAGTCTGGTCCAGATCCTTATGTTTGTCCCTCATGTGTTGCCGTAGCTGTCTTGTTTGTTTTGATTATCCATTTAGTTCGCCACCTGTTTGTTATTTCCTAGTGTATTTAACCCTCATGTGCTCCATTGTGATTGTCAGTCTTTGAATGTATTTATGTTGCTAAAGGTTCGTTGTAGATGTCCCTTTCGGGTTTTTTGAGTATAGTCCCTTTCGGGTTGTTGTGGATTTCCTTGCGGGTTTATAGTTCCCTTTCTGGGAACTCGAGCTGTGTCGAAGCACTAGGGGAAATAGCCTTGCGTGAGTCACGTGAAGATCTATGCAACCAATGAGAAACGAACGCGTGTGAATGCGTCACTGCCGGCCGCAGCCGGTGACGTCATGAGGCAGAGCATAAAGCGCGAAACCGGGGCGCGTCAGCTCTGAATGCCTTCAGCGTGCTGTGTCTGTGTGAGAGTGATTTTGAGTTGAGATAGCTAAAAATCATCAGAATGAGTGTGAAAATGTGGCGAATGAACAGAGGTTCACACCGTGTGTTTATCCTTGCCCACGTTTCATAACGGGCAGGGGTACACATGTTATGTGTGTAATCTGTTTGGGAGTGGAGCATGCACAGTCGGCACTTGAGAGTGCCGGTTGTAAGGACTGCGAGAAGTTCTATCTGCATGCTCACTGTGGTACAGTGGATAGTGTGTTTGCCTATCATGCGGTAGACCGGGGTTCGGAGCCCCGGTGGGATGAACTTTTTCATTGCATGATCTCCGCTCCCGCCTGGCGGTCTGTAACGAGGCCGCCTAGGCTAGTGTTCCCCGCGATTCGGGACCTGCAGTAGCCGAGGCTTTGTGGCGCTCTCGGTCCTGGGGATCACAAATGGATCTCGCTGAGGCTGCTGGGGTGGGTCCGTCCTTACCTCAGCCTTCACGAGATCAAGCGGGTCCCAGTCACGAGCACTCTGAGTGAGATGCCCGTGCTGTGACTCCAACACTAGCTCTATCAAGTTCAGAGAGTGAGATCGATTTAGCTAGTGTTGACCCGGTCGAGGAGGATTCGCCACTCTCCTCGCCGGCGTTTGAGGAGCTTGTTGAGGTTGTGGCGCGAGCGGTCTCTCGTCTGGGGCTTGATTGGCCAGCAGAGACCAGAAGGGCTCGTCCTAAGTATGTTAGACGAGCGTTATCTTCTGACTCGCGTCATTTCCCCGCGCCGAGCAATGCCTTTCATACTTGATTTACATGCCGAGGTATCTAGATCTTGGGGAAGGCCAGCCTCCGAGAAAATTTATACACGTAATATTACGATGTATAATAATCTAGTGGGGCTCAAGATCATTGATATGGAGGGTTGAAGAAAGTGGATGAGGGCGAGTTACCTCGTCCCTCAGTCCGCGTCCTCCATTAAAGTTCTGGCGCTCCCCTCCAAGCCGATGCGCGTCACATCGTCTTTGGTGGGGAAAGCATACTCCGCATCGAGTCATGCCACAGCGTGTCTGCACGGCACGACACTGCTGCAGGCATATCAGGCGGAGTTGCTTGGGGACCTCAACGAGGGCGGCGGTATCGGTCCGGAGGCAGTGGCAGAGCTGCGCCGGACCGTGGATCTGTCTCTTCGGGCCACTAGGGAGATGGCCTACTCTGTCGGCCGCTCCATGGCAGCTCTGGTGGCTACGGAGAGACACCTTTTTGGCTCA
Organism: Rhodeus uyekii; assembly: GCA_037043235.1. Classification (NCBI taxonomy): domain Eukaryota; kingdom Metazoa; phylum Chordata; class Actinopteri; order Cypriniformes; family Acheilognathidae; genus Rhodeus; species Rhodeus uyekii. Next base: position 340,049 of record JAWRVZ010000016.1, read on the forward strand.
ATTTGTCAGCTATGAAAGATAGGACAAATTTGTTTTGCTGGACGCTCCTCTGTCCCCTTCGGGCTTGCTCGGCGACGCCGTAAAAAGCGTTGTCGACAAGTTTCAGGAGGCTGCACGACAGCAGGTGTCGTTCAGTAAAGTTATTCCCCGCCGCCCTCCACGTGAGACTGCCAGTCAAGGGAGGTCTCAAAGCTCTTCACACAGGGCCGCTCAAAAATGAAGTGTCGCCACCCGTCTTCCTCCGGTTAATCCCGGGGGGTCGGGTCGACAGGCTCAAGCCTCTGGCAAGAGGGGCGATCTGAGGGTTGTCCTGAGCGCTAAGAAGGCTAAGAGCAAGCGGCCCTGACGCCAAGCCGCAACAAGGTGGTGTATCCCTGGAGCAGCTGACCAGTCAGCCCGCCATGGGAAAACCACCCCCTCCGAGGAGGGTCCTAGAGCACTCCACCCGGGAATCCGGAAATCCCGGCCCAGTGGTGGACATGCTATCAGCACCAGAGGCCAGCCCCGGGAGGCTGGTTCCCCTAGTAGAGTTCCGGGATGCGTGGTCACGGCTACCCGGTATCTCTCAGTGGGTCCTGCACACGGTCACCTTAGGGTACACCATTCAGTTCGGGGTCTCACCACCCCGGTTCTCGGGGGTCCTACAGTCTGCTGTAGGCCCTCAGCAGGCTCTGGTCATGGAACAAGAAGTAGACACTCTGCTGGCGAAAGGGGCCATCGGGTATGGACCCCTCGTGAACAGCAAGTCCGGGCTTTTCAGCTGTTACTTCATAGTTCCGAAGGGAGGATGGAAGGTTGCGGCTCATTCTGGATTTTTGTCTCTTAAATTGATGCGAAGAGATGCGACGCTCAGGCGGATCGTAGTACAGATTAGGTCCTATAACGGGTCCGGCACGATCGACATCAGAGACATATAAATCCCTCATTCCCATCCTTCCACAACAGGAAGTTCCTGTGGTTCGCCTTCAGGGGGGAAGGCGTACCAGTATCAGTGCTTCCGTGTTTGGTCCGGCTGCTCTAAGCTCCTCTGTACTTGCAAGGGCAGCACAACATCGAGGTGTTGTGCCCGCACACAGAGGAGCTGGGGTTAGGACTAAGACCAGGGGTTCTCCCTGAGGGGTACCCGCTTCGCAATCAAGGTCACGGGGCGATGCCCACGCACCCTGAGCATGCGGAAGAACTCCTGGTTCTCGTCGATGCTTACGGCGGAACACCAAGAAGAGTGTACTTTCTCCCACTCAGAGAACCACTTTCTTGGGAGTCATTTGGGACTCAGTGGCCATGTCTGCTCGGTTCCTCCCCGAGAGCATCCAGGCCGTTCGTTGAGCTGTTAAGCGACGAGTGACACTCTTACGCTGAACACCAAGAAGAGTGTTATTTCTCCCACGTAGAGAACCACTTTCTTGGGAGTCTTTGGGACTCAGTGGCTATGTTGGCTCGGCTCTTCCCCGAGCGCATTCAAGCCTTCGTTCAGCCGTCAAGAGTATCGAGGGGCAGCCACTCACGTGAGACACTCTGAGGTGTTAGGCTCCATGCAGCGGCTCCAGCGATTATTCCATGGGGCCGACTGTGTGCGAGACCCCTGCAGTGGTGGCTGAAAACCAGGGGTTCTCCCCGAGGGCTGGAACCCTTGGTCCCCTTGTTTGGAGCAGATTTGGGACAGATACGGCAGGCACAGGTCTCCTGTTTGCCTCCGTAAGAATTTCTCTGCCCTCTGTGGCTTTCGTTTAACATCCAGGGCCTCTGGGGCGGGTTGTTATGGTACAGGCGTGGCCGAGGCTACGCCTGTACGCTTTTTCCTCCCATCACTCTGCTCCCGGGAGTTCTGGGAAACTGTGGGTCTGGTCCCTGAGGGGGCCCAGCTCATAGAGGCCGGTCTCTCAGCCGAGGTTGTTGAGACCATCCTTCAGTCCAGAGCTCCCTCCACGAGGAGACTCTACGCCCTGAAGTGGAAGCTCTTCACTTCTTGGTGTAGTGAAAGGCAGGTGAACCCAGTAACCTGTCAAGTTGGCAAAGTACTGGAGTTCCTGCAAGAAAGATTTGTGGCAGGGCTGTCCCCCTCCACCTTGAAGGTCTACGTGGCTGCTATAGCGGCTTGCCACGTACCTCTGGGTGGGGTACCCTTGGGCAGGGACCCCCTAGTCACTCGTTTCCTCCGTGGTACACTAAGGCTGAGACCTGCGGCACAGACCAGGGTGCCGGCTTGGGACTTGTCCGTGGTACTCCTAGGCCTGTCCCAGCCGCCCCTTGAACCTTTAGAGGAATCTCTATTAAGTACCTCTCTCTTTAGACCCTTCTTTTGCTGGCAATCGCCTCGCTCAAGAGGGTCGGGGATCTTCAGGCCCTCTTAGTGGCCCCTTCATGTCTTCAGTTTGCGCCCGGGATGGGAAAGGCATTTCTCCACCCGAGGCCAGGCTATATCCCCAAGGTTCCCACTGAGGTGGCTCGGTCTATCATGCTGCAGGCCTTCTGCCCTCCCCCATTTGATGATCATGAGCAGGAGCAAGAACAAGGTCTGTCCAGTGCGAGCACTGGACGCTTACGTCCAAGACTGCCACTTGGCGTAGGTTGGACCAACTGTTCGCCGCACACATTCATGAGGTTCTACCAGCTAGACCTCGATGCCGCCCCGGGAACCAGGGTGCTCTCTCAGTGAGCTGGGACACACCCGGATGCTGACGTCGCTGAGGTGGCGTTGGCATAGCGTTCCCCTAGTGCTTCGACACAGCTCGAGTTCCCAGAAAGGGAACGTCTCGGGTTACGTATGTAACCCTGGTTCCCTGAGGGGAACGAGACGCTGTGTCTTGGCCTCAGCTCCTGGCGCCTCCGGGCCCGCTTCAGGCATTCATGGCTGACGCGCCCCGGTTTCAGACGCGCTTTATGCTCTGCCTCATGACGTCACCGGCTGCGGCCGGCAGTGACGCATTCACACGCGTTCGTTTCTCATTGGTTGCATAGATCTTCACGTGACTCACGCAAGGCTATTTCCCCTAGTGCTTCGACACAGCGTCTCGTTCCCCTCAGGGAACCAGGGTTACATACGTAACCCGAGACGTTTTCTGTTTGCACCCTCGCGTGCCCTTTTGTTTTCTAGTTTAAATAAAAGTATTTCTGTTTGGTATCTCCGTCTCCTGCGAAGTTCCTCCGTGTCAGAGCAGGATACAGGGTCTGCATGACATTGGCACCATTTCTTCCCAGGTTTCGGCACGAGTGTAACAAAGTTCATTATTTTGGGGAAGAAGACCGGGTCGGCTGCCTGAGTACTGTGAATTTTATTGCTCACAAACACGTAATTACATTTTTTTTTTTTTTTACGTACACTCAACGTCCTTCAGAAATACAATTTTCTCTACCAGAATTCTCCCTACACTCACGAGTCTTAGTACTCAGTTCATATGGTTCGGGAAGGCTTTTATGAAACATTTTTGTCATTTTAGAGTTTTACAGCCCTAGTCCTCATTATACACATCCTTATACTGAAACAGTGACTATATATTCTCAAATAATTACTAAAGAAAGTCACATGAAGATGAGTAAATTTTGTTTGTACAGCATTTTATCCAATAGAAATTTCAGCTTTGCAGTAATAATCAGTGTGATAACTGAGTGTTTACTGAATTAATGAGGAGAGATTACGGACATTCCATTTTTGCCATGATCAGAAGGTTGACAGATCTTGTGAAGAATTCAAATGAGTGTCATCAGCAAATGAGTGGCATATGATAATCCTTCATAAGGATCACACTGCCCTCAAAAGAGATTCAAGCAATAATACCATCTTTCCTTTAAGTTACAGCTTGTGTGCAGTGGTAGAGGAGGATGGGCTGCTCTGTCCCCGATGACTCTGTGGCCTGACCTTCTCTTTCTGCCTTTTGTCCACCTCTCTGACAGCGTCCGCAATGATTTCTCCATCCCAACTCTGACAGGACAACACAATGAATTGGAGCCATTACAAAAGGGACTTTTCCACTTCATTAAGCCAGGGTCCCACAAGCTTGGAGGGCACAGAATAAGCTATTTATCTTGAATTACAGCTGCTTAGAAGTGGCTGCATGATAAAATGTGAATGTCTTATTTTTTCTCGTTGTAAATATCCCCCTGGACATCCTCTGGTATGGGCATGAAGAATCAATATTAACAAATGCATCTCTTCAATTATGGAAATTGGATCCTGTTTAAGACAGTGCATGGCATGCTTACAGGCATTTGAACAAGATCAAACAACAATGGGTCAGTTATTCTTGTGCAGGCTGTAAGAGGAAATTATGCTGATGATGACGCCGAGACTGGGAATGAATCATTGTGTCTGTGGACAATGACAGCGTAATAATGTCTCTCAGCGGGCTTGAGCTGATTGATTCATCATGACCCTTGGTGCAAGCCTATTTCAGATGGAACGTCAGGGCAGCATATAGATGGATTGACCTGTACTGCATTCAGGCTTTAAATGAAGGATGCTAATGATTGTCTCAGGATCCAATAACAGAACAAACAGGAGAGCATCATGTAGACATAATTTTTTGTGTGAATTTGTCCATTCAAGCATTAGACTTGAAAGCGAACTCAATATCTATGCGCTGTCTGAGATTTTCTGTGCGCTTTAATTAGTAAATTAGTTAGGCTTAAATGAGTTTAGTTTAAGCACAGATATCAACATTTGCTGTTCAGGTGCCGCCTGCATTCCGTGCTATCAACATCTGGGAGGCATAATGAATGGCATAAATGAATGTCCGTTTTCACAGACTGATGTGTTTTAACAGTCATTATAAACCTGCAATATTTTTTATATTTTTATGTTTTTATGTCATTTTTGCATGCACACACAATACACTTTGTATTATATTATCTTTTGCCTCAAACTACAAAAAAAAACGACTTAACGCTGTCAGGTTTGGGGAAAGAGCGAGGACTCAATCGCTGAGAGGAACAGGGCTTTATTGGAAAAATAAAACAAAATGCAAACATAAACCACCCCCAGGGGGAAAACCATAACAGGACTAGACAAGAATAGCAGGACTAGACAAGATGCACGACACGACTGATGGCTAGGAATGATAACAAAGCGACACAGGACGGCAAACACGAGGAGATTAAGTACATAGGAGGAAAAGCAATTGATGAGAACACAGCTGGGAGAAAATCAAACTAATGACAATGAAACAATACGGGCCGGGTAACGGACAAGACATGAACACGCAGCCAATGCGGATGCGCATCGCAGCTGGTGACAACCAAACTGTTCATGACAAGAAAACACAACATGAAAGCACGTGGCCGACGTGAACACAAACTACATGCTTACAACACTGGACAAGGACACGAGAGCACGCGATACAAGCATAGCTTGAAACCGCGCCCATTCACAAAACGTAGAGTGCGTGAGAACGAGCAACCACTCGTCTCACGCGCTCACGGCAAGGACAAACACACGTGTCATGAGTGTCCGAATCCCGACACAAACCGAAACCAGACAAGACCAGTATTGGGATCAGACATCATAACCCGCACATAAGACCGAAGCCATGCGCACACACATCAAACACAAAACATTACGGTAGTGCCAGAGCTCTGCCACAAAACCAAGAAATGACTAGACCGAATGCGGCAGAACCCTGACAAACGCTGCTGTGAGGGTTGTTTCTAATGCAGCGGCTATAAGAATGATTGTAAAGGTGACATCTTTCTCTCATCCCATCAGTCATATTTTTTGTGTTCAACGTTTCGAAAACACTGTTGTAGAGTTTTTCTTTAGCTATTTGAGACAATGGGAACCCAAAATATATATTTAATGTATTCTCTCTTTCACATCTAGAGAAGTTTACCCAACTATGAGAGCTAATGCTTCTGAGCAACACAGAAATGTGAAAAGGGTCAAATATATTATGTAGCACTCGCACTGAACAGTTTAGGGGGAGCTAGAATGCATATCCATCCACAGAAACATACATTAGCCTAATTCTAACGTTATGCGTTGTTATTATCAATAAACCATGTTATAAATGTGTATGCGTCATTGATTTTAAATGATCCAAAGTGCAAGTGTGTGGTGGACCATGCGTGGAGAATGGGAGAGTTGGATTTTGTTTTACAGAACCATTACACCTCTATAACTTAGAGAGTAACTGTTATGTTCTAAGATGACTGCAGGATTTTTTTTTTTTTTTTGGTGGTGGTGGTTATTATGATGTTATTATTCCTCAATAGTCATTCATTCATCAACAGACAAAACAAATGCATCTTTAGGCAATATACATAAAAAAGTATGCAGTAGTTACCTGATATTTAGTGTAATATACCAACACATATGATGAATCTGCTTCTGCTTTATCAAACATTCATCAAAATTGATTTGGCATGTTTAGTGGTTATTTCCACAAAACACACTTGCTATTTCAAAACAACTTTGCTGTCAAAATCAGGGAAGTTTGAGAGGTTTTGGCAAACCATATAGTTTGAAACAAATAAAAAATCTGAAACAACCAAGATTCTTGTGGCATGGCAGAAGTCACTATGTATCTAAACCAAACCTCCCTACAAAAACACACAACCATCTATTTTGATATTTTTGTAAATCTCTGGGAAATTTCAGATAGCAGCAGATCTCATATTCTAATAAAATGCTGGAGGCTCAGAAGTGGTTTCAGATCAATGGGTTCGGGAGAGAAAACGCCCTAGTGGTTCGAGGGGTTTCCTTAAAAGCCAAGATAAAACCTCAAAGAAAAATATACGTATCCTTTCAGTAATTACAGAGTAGATTTATGGCAGAGGTCAGATAAAGGACTGAGGAAATATTGCATTTGTATTCTGTCTTAAAGGAATAGTTTACACAAAAACTTAAATTCTGCCATTGTTAACAAATAGGCATCATAAATTTGTAGTACTAGATTATCCTGGCAAACTAAAATATCTTTAAGGAATGTTTTGAAAACATTCCGTTTTTTATGCTCTCTGAATGTTCCAAACGTCAGTTTAAAAAAAAAACTTGTATTCTTGGTTATCTGAACGTTAAGGCAACATTCCATATGCAATTCTATTGTATAATTCTGCACACATTCTGGAAATTTTAATTTTGAATGTTCTCTGACAATTTTCTCTGACAGTTCTCAGCTCGCATTCCACGTGGTTCAGGTACCACTGCTGCTGAATCACAGCATCAATTCAAATCATGGGGTTCACTGATGGATCTGGCAGAGAGGTTAGGGACAGGAAGAGCCATTTCTCTGTCCTCACCTGTCTGGTTCAGTGCCTTATTCTCAAGTTTGGAAGGCGGTTTACTTCACCTAGGGTAAGGCACCAGTACTGCAGCTCTCCAGTTCAGAGGATATTGTTCACTATTGAAACAGGAGATACGGAGACTTAACATCAACTGGTCTCCAGAGAACCACAAGGTCTAAATAAAATAAAAATATATAAATCATAATTCCCTGACAGGGATTACCATTCTCCTTGGTGTAGAGGTTGTGGAAGAGACTGGTGTCATTTCGGGTGTTCATCCCCTAAACGTTAAACTATTCTAACATTCTGGGATTGAAGCACTATAGCTATGGGGGATGACCAGGGCTGAAGACATGCTTGCAAGCTATCTCTCTCCTGAGTCTGTGTCGCCCCTTAAATCCCCAACTTTACCCACCAAGCCATTGTGAGTTAAATCAGCGCTGGTGGGTAAAGTGGTAGAACCCAAGTCAAGGTTGCAAAACTTGACAAACGGGTGTGGTGAGGACCAGCCTGCCGCATCACAGACGTCCTGCAGGGAATAAGACATAAGGTTTTAGATGCAGCCATACCCCTGGTTGAGTGGGCCCAGACAGCCAAAGGAAGAGGGCTGTCCAGCCGACTCATGAGCAAGTGAGATAGCCACCAACTTGCTCATTGTCTGCTTAGATACAGGGGACCCATTCTTTGGTGACCCAAAAACACTAAATTTTTGTTCGGATTTACTCCACAGCAGCTCTGTGGACAAATGCATCTAACACCCTGCAGAGCAGTTTCTCCTGGTCCGAAGCCAGGAAGTGTGCCACGATGGAAACTGGTTACTAGCAGGTGTCTTCCCAAGGAAACACTACCCAGAGGAGTGTGGTAAGCTTCTTGACTGCCACATACGCATTCAGGTGCAGGGGGATTGCCCTGCAGAGAACTTCAAGAACTACAGCACTGCACCCACCAGGCAGTTATCTGGGTCCAGCTGAAGATTCATACTCCATGAGGTGAAATATTTCCACTTGTGGAGGGAGCTCTGGAGTGCAGGATGTTCTCAACAATCTCAGTTGAGAGACCTGACTTATGAGCTGGGCCCCCTCTGAGGCCAACCCCACAGTTTCTGATCTCTGGATGGGTGAAGGATGACCCCTTTGCCTAAGACAGAAGGTCCCTCCTGACAGAATCTCCATGGGAGAGCTGTCGAGGAGAGATACAAGTTTGAAAACCACACTCAAGTTGGCCAGAAAGGGGCAAACAGCACAAGACTGACCCCGTCCTAGCAAACTCTCTCCAGAACTCCCGGGAGCAGAATAATCAGGGTAGAAAAAAACATACAGGTGAAGCCTCAGCCATGCGTGTATCAAAGCTTGGTACATAGCACGGAACAATAGCTGGTAATGAGTCTCTAGCGTCCCGAAGAGATCTACCTCTACTTTGCCGAATTTCTTCCATATGAGTTCCATCCTAGAGGTGAAGTTTGACACCTCAATATGGCGGTCAGGAAAGAACAGTAAGCCCTTACGGGGAGGTTGTGCCCGAGATGGCAAGAAGAGTTTGTCTAATTATATATATTAGCAATTGACAGAGACACAACCTCCACAAGCTTCTCAACTGAACACCAACCTCCACTTTAATTTATCTTATTATTTTTCAGAGCGCTTGGCTTATATCTTATATCGTATTGGCTTACATCGTCACTAATGTTTGCTGTTTACTGTAATATAGCCTAGAGTTCATGACAAGCCTTCAGATGCTAAGTTTAAACTGTGTCAAGTTGTGTTGTGTTTATTGATCGAGCAAAAATAGCTGTCTGTTTTTTCCCCAACTCAATCAATGTCTTCTTACATGCAATAACCTTCAACATAGTTGAACACAAGACAAAACAGACCAGAGAAAATATATTTTAAGATGCTTTTACATAAAAAGTGAAATTTGTCAATAAAATATTCACTGACAATCTCAACAATACGCCTAAACTTACATAGTTAGTATTCAACCCGTTTCATTTATTTATTCCCTTAACAGCATGCATACAATTCAATTCTAAGTAAACTTGCTATATTTTAAAAACACAATTCATTAGAATAGTTTGCAGTTAATTAAGCTGAAATATAATGAGATATGTTGTTCTAGCTAGGATGGATAAAATGTTCTCATAATCAATGATAATGCATCTCAAAAGACAGATTGTTTACACATTTATCATAACTGTAAATACTGGCAATATACAGTAAATGTTTTGTTTAACTGCAGCACAGATGGCTGTGCACAGATACATAAATGTGCAGTAATTGTAAATAACTTTTTTGGGGGAGGTTCCAGTTTGTTATCACAATATCATAATAAAATAGTGATGTGTTGCTTCAAATATGTATAGTCAAATATGTGTAAAAAAAATGAACAAAATGCAAATGTGCCGTCACCCAAGGTCAGACATAATCAGAGCGCTGAATGGGTTTCTGGCAGTCTCTTGATTCTCACACATGCCATGGTTTTTCTTAGAAATGAGATTTGATGAAGAACCAGACCACAATATGTATTCTGTTGCACTGCCTCATTTCACAGGAATTGTAGTGATTTGCACCTCTGCTGTAAGGTGATTTTATAAGAGAAGACGAGAAAAAATAGCTTGTTCTCAATGAAGCAGTGTGGGTCTATTGATTTTTTTTTTTCAAAGGCGTAGGTAAAGACATTTGTCTTAGTGTACAGGCATGTGTGATCCTTTTACCCTCAAAGATGGCCTACAAAGGTAGTGGAGCTACTGTAAAGACACAGACAAGCCCTTATTTGTACTTCAAACTACAGTACTGAACTATAAAAAGATGCAACATAAAAACGAAGAAAATCACTTATTTTGAAGTATAGTAATAAATACATTTGAATTTTTCCACAAAATAAAATAAATTATGTCAATTATCTCTTGATATTTTGATATTTGATCAGATAAAAACAGAATGGTATATTTGGTAAATTTAATTTACATGTTAACTTTGACAGCTGAAAAAAACAAATCTTGACTCAACAATATTTTCTAATTTATTTTAAATTAATTTACTAGAGTAACATGACCCAGGGAAATATATCTAAACTTGTCCCGATGTTATACCAAAATATACATTTTTTATATATCATTATAAAAACACATGATTGTGAAAAACAGGTTTATTAAACTGTGAGGCAGGCAACTGGTGAGGTGAATAAAGATCAGTGAAAAATGAATGACATCGGATAACAGTCTTATTTGGTTTCAGGTATGATGGTACGTTCGCTGACTGGATGTAGGAAGAAGAAAAAGAACGTTCTGATCTCTTAGATCACATGAACGTATGAACATCAAGACCAGACGACTGGTGACTGTTTCGTGACTGCTTATGAAGGTTGAGTGCTGAGGGGAGGCAGGTGTAGATTATTAGTACTTTTGTGACTGTGAATGAGTAGATGGAAAATAGAGGTCTGATGCCGAGGACGTGACTGTCTCCGTGACAATTTTTTTCTATGTGTATATATATATATATATATATATATATATATATATATATATATTTATATCTGTGATGGATTAGTGTGAGGGGATAGAATATAGTATAAAAACATTATGTATGTGGAATTTCCCTATAAAATATGGAAACCCAACATGTGTGGGGAGTCTGTTTTAACAGATAAAATCAAACAACAAATATTAATAATAAATATTAATTAATATTTACATTAAGATATCAAAAGAGTTCTAAATAACTCTTGATGATGTCTGCTATAAATATACCTGTTGAATTGAGAGTGGAGTTGAAGCTCTGTTTTCCTCGCTGAATTACTGATGTATTGCTCAGTAAGAAACCCTTTCTATGTGCATTATTGTCAGGTTAAAAAAAAAAAGTCAGCTACAGGTAATTCATCTGCTGACTGGCATTAAAATATCACTTGGTCTTACGACAAAAATGTCTTTAAGTTTAAGTTTTTGTTGTTAACACCATACAAATCATCAGTTTTAATTATTAATGTGTCCCTGAGAGAATTGAATTTTGTTCCTGTGCCAAATTACAATCAGACGAGGACTAGAAACCCACCCACCGAGGCCCATTACTTGTGCCAAGGGGGAGAACAGAAGGGTTTTGCTTCCAAAAAAGTATGGTAGTATTTTCTCTAGTAATTTACTCATTCTTGACTCTCATCGATACCATCCACAGGGTCAAGAGCTGCTAAAGCTGCTATGTAGACTAAGCCCAAAGGAAAGCTTTTCCACTGACAGATGCTCATACACAAGCAGTGATTTATAATTTTTTTCTAAACATCAAACAGGCGACAGATGTTTGCATATTAATTGAGTCAAGAAACCTCTCACTGCCTTGTGAAGCTTAAGAATTGTGCAGCACAGGCGTGGATCAGTGGAAAAGCTTCACAGATGGGGAACATCCTCAGTATAACCATCGTGTAAAGGTATTTTTCTAAATAAAAAGTTCAGTCAAGCGAGATAACATTTGTATGGCTAGAAGCTCAGCCTTTGTAGTTAGTTCATTAGAGGAATAGTCATAAAAAAGCAGTAGGCTGTTACTAAATGAGATTGGCATTGCCACCAAGGAGATTTAAGTTTAAGATTTAAGGATTTAAGAGGTTGTGAAAAACATAAGAAGTCATGACATTTTGCTAATGAAGGAACCAAGCGTTTGAATCTCGTGCACCTGGAAGAGGGGACAATTAGCACTTAACAAGAAGGTTTTAGCAAGCTCCATCATACCTTGGAGGCCACATAAGCAGAATAATTCACCCATATAGTACAGCACAGTATCTCAGAATCCATCGCCAGGACAACTGAACATGAAAAATGAGTGTATGTGTTCATGCGAATGAACCAAGAATATATCCCTGGAGAACACTCAAGGTCAGTTCTCTGGAAGAGAGCACTCACTTCTGGGAAAATGCACTCGCTTTAACTTATTTGATCACTGTTGGGCCTATAATTTCCATTTGAGACAAATGAAGCTTGCATTTTCTTGTAGTTTCTACAGAGTGATATTTCACCAGCTTCTTCTGCTATATTTTAAAAAGCCTGGTTCTTTGGTGCTGCTACACTTTGGTTTACAGCTTTTCGCTGTGTATTTAATTATTGGACATTCATAATAAGTAATGTTCATTTAAAATTACATCATTCACTGTGGCCAGCATCACGATGCCTGCAGCTTGGCTGATTTGTTGTATTATAATTTTCATTTGGAAAAGCACAACAAGCCTGAAAACCTAGGCACAACAACAGTACACAGCGCCTCGCTAATATGTCATACTTGTGTAAATGAAAATGTGATGGGTTGGTTTTTAAATATGCTGTTTCTTTCTGCCGGGGCTGCATTTGAAGTTAACACAGGGCTCTGATTGCCTTCAAAGAAGCTACTCCCACACTATGTATAATTTGCATTAAGTCCTTTCCTCTAAATGACTTTCATTCTTATCCTATATGTGACCCCAAATGTAGTGGGACCATAAGGGAGCGTAATCACTTTCAGAAGATGAGTGAGTGTTCTGAAGAGTTGTTGAGAAACATGTTAACAGTCCGATTGTGATTGTCTTTTGCAAAATCAAGCTCTCTTAAAAGTAAACATTTTCACTCAGAGCCCATTATATCATACACACTGAATATAAACATTGCTCATTAACAACAACATAAAACATCTAAATCTAATGGGGCAACAAGGATGTTATCAGCAGTTAAAAAGTTGAGCCATTTATTGGCAGCTTATTGGCAACGAGAACGTATGTGTTATGGTCTTGGCTGGTGTGTGATGCGGAGAGAAGAGGAGACAGCTCTGCAGCAACACTCAGGCTTTTAATAACGAAACGGAGAAACAAAAACACTTTAAATACTCAACATAAACGGCACACGGGGGTGCAAAACTCAGAACACATGGAGAACTTGGAGCAACATCCACACACTAAGTATACCCATGAACACTGACGATAACCGACCAAGACAAAGGGTAACATGAGGGTTTAAATACATGAGGAGATTACAGACAGCTGGCAAACTAATCGGGTAATTAACTAACAAGACAGGCGTGGGAAGGAATGGGGAGACACGGGGAAACCCGGAAGTGACAGACGTGACGCGACTGTGACAGAACGCCCCCTAGCACAAGGCGTGACCTCACGCCGTATGAGGCACACCTTGGGGAGGGAAGGGAGGGGGACCCGGAGGAGGACACAAACAAGACAATACATCCTAACATGGGTGGGAGGGTGGGCACCCTGGAGACCGGGTTAATACAGAGTCATGGAGGTCTCCAGGGTGGTACAGAGGTCCAGGGCGGCACCGGGGGAACAGGGTGACTAGGCATTAATGCAGTCCAGGGAGGCGCTGGGGGAACTCTCTTCCTCGGAGGCTCCGCCTCCTTTGTCCCACCCACCCTCATAGTCATACTAGTACCCCCCCCAAAAAAATTCTTGAGGGGCCTCCCCGGTAAGCTGTCGGGAGGCCCAGGTGGTCTTTGGGCGAGGGGCCACAGATGTGCGGGCAGGGTGAGGAGCACAGTTCGGTCAACGGCGGCCGCGGGACTCGGGCACAGGTCAACGGCGGCCGCGGGACTCGGGCACAGTTCAACGGCGGCCGCGGGACTCGGGCACAGTTCAACGGCGGCCGCGGGACTCGGGCACAGTTCAACGGCCGGGTTAGGGTTAGCGGCGCTCGGGAGCCATGATGACGTCGGCGGCGCGGCGCTCGGGAGCCATGATGACGTCGGCGGCGCGGCGCTCGGGAGCCACGATGTCGTCGGCGGCGCGGCGCTCGGGAGCCATGATGTCGTCGGCGGCGCGGCGCTCGGGAGCCATGAGGTTAGCTTAGCGCTGGTCATCTTGCCTTGTGGGTGGCAAAAAACCCGGTCGGTTATCCTGTTATGGTCTTGGCTGGTGTGTGATGCGGAGAGAAGAGGAGACAGCTCTGCAGCAACACTCAGGCTTTTAATAACGAAACGGAGAAACAAAAACACTTTAAATACTCAACATAAACGGCACACGGGGGTGTAAAACTCAGAACACATGGAGAACTTGGAGCAACATCCACACACTAAGTATACCCATGAACACTGACGATAACCGACCAAGACAAAGGGTAACATGAGGGTTTAAATACATGAGGAGATTACAGACAGCTGGCAAACTAATCGGGTAATTAACTAACAAGACAGGCGTGGGAAGGAATGGGGAGACACGGGGAAACCCGCAAGTGACAGACGTGACGCGACTGTGACAGTATGACATTTCAGGGCACAACAACATTGTTTTGTGTGTGTAAGCAGCAGTTGCATCTAAAGTGAGACTAAACATTATTAGTTGAAGTGTAACAACCCATTTCATAATTAATATTGTTTACTTGCATAGTTTGGTAATTAACTGGATCCTTTCTTAACTGAAACATCATTGCTCTAAATGAATGAATGTCTGCATCTAGACAAGCACCTGCTGTTTGTAGGGACTCTTAAAGATTGCCCACTCTCAAAAGATGATGCAACAGAAAACAAAATCATCTATCTGTTCCTTATGCAACTGCTATGGGCTATTGGCTTTGGCTGTTCATGGGCACAAAGACAAATATGGAGAAGAAATACACATATTTTATTCTGTTTTAACCAAACAGCTGATGTGTGATGTAAACTGGCTGCTGGATGATTCGATAAGCTCATTCTCACCATACCATGACCGCATCCACAGATGAAAAATGAGGCTGCATGAATTCAGTGAGCGGTAAAAAAAAAGAAAATGGAGTAAGCGAGAAAAGGAGGGTGAATAATAAAGATGCCAAGAAGAACAAACCAATGTCCCCGGTGCCAGCTGTCCAGTCTATCTAGTTTGCTTGAGAGGGCCAATTTCCTCAGTGTGCTGTAGAGGTGGCAGTGTGGATGTAATAGCTGTAATAGCTGATTAAATGTCTGTGCACGTCTGAGCACCACTTTCTGTCCCTCCCATCAGAGGAAATGTGGGTGTGTTTTGAACCCTTTGGAAATGGAGGTCTGTGGGACCAACACGAAAGAGAGGAAAGGTTACTGTACTTCAGTGTTCAGGGAGGAGCCATCCTTGGAAAAAAAACCTTTTCAGGAGTGTTAAAACTGAAAGCGTGAGAAAGGGCCGCTCAGGGCCCAAAGAACATTGTCTCTGTGGAGATGAAAAAACCTGCTAGAGAATGAGTCGTCTTTTGGGGTTCCCACGGTCTTGGAAAACCTGGAAATATTAGGGAATTTAGAAAGTTTGATTTGCCTGGAGAAGTCATTGATGATAAATAAAATCAATGAAAATTCACAGAACTTTCTAATGTCAACCAGTGGTGGACAAAGTAAAGAGGAAAAAGAAAATGTGCGTAAATGTGTCTTGACAAATATAAACATAAAATCAGACAGTGTTCACATTTTAAGAACAACACTATGCAAATACTAGTTTCATATCATTTTAAACTGCTGCGACTGTAATATACGAATATAAGCATGTCTTCATTCAAGTATTTCATACAAAAGCTTGCCCTTTTTTAGCAGATGCAATTCACAAACAACTGGCAGTCATGATCTAAATATAATTTTCATTTACAACAAAGAAATTACATTTTGTCCTATCAGTCATTCACACACTCAAGCTCCGAGGATCTCCCATTCCTGGTTCACCTTTAGACTTAATTAATTTCTGATTGTTAACTGGAGACTCGCTCTGACCAGATAATTTCATCATTTCAGTTTTTGACTTGAGAAAACATGCAATCACATCAGTCCAAATCATGAATAAATTGTTTGGTGCGATTCGCAAACCAAATAAATTCGCAAATGTATGAAACACCGTCATTACGTCAAGGAGCGGTTGAAGAGTTCTTCTGTTTAAAATAACGAGGAATGACAAGTTTTTATTAAATGTTTTTGGGGTAAGAAGTACAATATAATTTTGTTCTTTTTCCCCCAAATAAAAATACTAAAAAGTAAAGGTATATTGTGTAACCAATAAGACAAATACGCTTTAAAAACATTACTTTTTTGTTACGTTCAAGTTTGGCTAGGAAATTGAGATAAGGCAAGCTGGTCTAGTATTCTTTGATAAGTGATCCATTTAAAGATCTAGGTTGGATATGACCCACTGCGTAATCAATTGAGGAAGGAGACAGGGAAGAGCTTGGGGTCCGACCGACAGAGGTGAAGTCAGGCGTGGGGGAGGCCCAGGTAAGTGATAGAGGGACTCTGAGACCAGGCAACATGGATGAGGTGCAGCCTAGGGTTGGAAGACCATGGCTGAGGCAAAGTGACATCTGACCAAGGTAGACCTGGAGGGACAAGGGAGCCTGGTGGAGCTGAAAAGATGACAGTCCCAAGTGGAGCCAGGGGAGCAGTGAGCCAAGGTGGAGGCAACCGGTCGACATTCAGTGTTAGAGTAACAGGACAAACATGGAGCCAGAGGATACATACACCAATGCAGAACTGGTGACCAAGAATCCCAAAGCAGATCCAGGCTGCTGGGCAAGAGCTGAAATGGTCCAGTGTAGACGGGGCTGACAAAGTGGCTGAATAAGATAGAGGAGGATGATTCGGAAGCCTGGTGGGATTACTGACGATGAAGGTAACTTAGAGCTGGGCAGGACCAGCGGTGATGAAGGAGACTGGATGATGAATAGGAGCAGGAAATTCATCCATCCTTGCTACCGAGGGAGGAAAAGACTCATGGCCGAGGAAAAGGGTGACAATTGCTTGGCTAAATCCAAATCAATAAGACACTCTTCATAATCTAGTTCCACTAGAATTTCCATCGGTATGGACATGGGGACTAGTTCACACACATGGGTAGACTTTACAGCAGGATCTGGCTCCAAAACGTTGACTCCATGACAGGCATTGGCTCTGGCTCTAGGTGGTCTCAGGTTCAGCCTTCATGGTGGGTTGCTCTGTAAAGCATTGTATGGTTTCAGAAGGGTGAGCTGGGTCTGTTATTTTCTCCATCCGTAGGATAGAATCAGAATCAGAAAGAGCTTTATTGCCAAGTGTGCTTGAATAGCTTTGCCTTTGTTGAGGTGTTCAGTCCGACAAAAGCAGTTTTCTTGGTATGTTTGGTAGGCTAATTCCAGAAATTCCTTTTGAACTGTCCTTGAGAAATTGATCATCCTACATGAGGAGGAGAAGACTATTTTGTTCTAGATCCATTTCCCCCCCAGTCTGTCATTCTGTTATATTCAGGTCAGGAAAGGAAGATGAGGCAACATGTTGATTTGTTTGTCTTTTCATTGTGGATGATCTCTATAAAAATTTTTTTTTTTTTTTTTTTTTTTGCAAGGACTGGAAAAGTAATGGGAATAGTCTATTTCTCTGGTCAGTATCTTCTATTTCAACTATATATCTTATCTAGAAATTACTATGTGTGAATATGATTTAAAAATCCTAAGCCTAAGTCATATTTCAGTATTTTTGGAAAACACGAAAAAACTCAAAACTGCCTCAGTCAAAGAGATGACTAATTGATAGTGTTTGTGGATCCTAATAAGTGTTGTGATTGGCTAAGGACATTGGCAGAAAGGCAGGATGATGCAGCAGTGGAAGGACAGTAAATACGCAGAAATCACAATTTGGCCAAAAAATGACTTAGGCAATTATGCTATGAGGCTAACGAAATGTAATATCCAATCACAACAAATAACTTGAAATGTCAAAGAATGTTCTAGTATCAATCTGAATTTTTATAGTTCTAAAATATTTAATCAGCTACAAATCATTTTTATTTGAGATCCATAAGTTATTGGAAACAAAGAAAGTAAATAAAGGTCATGCAAGAATATTTTTATGGTCAGTGTAACTTTTTTGTACTTCTAATGTACAGTATATCTTTGTCTAGAAATTAATATTTGTCAGTATGAATCTGAAAAATTATCTACTCCTCACAAATGACTTGAAAAGCCATAGAAATGAAGAAAATTTGTGGAAATTTCTACATTCAGCCTGAATGTTTCTTCTTCCAAAGTGTTTATATGGCCTGCAATTTCTTATTCAGTCATCAAAACAAGCAATTGGAAAACTAATGGAAATGTATTTTTCGGAAAGTGTGGGAATGTAATTCTTTGCCTTTAAGAATTTAAAGGGGGAGGGTAAGCATGCAAAGGGGACAGGGGGAGGGGATTGCTAAAATGGTGGGTCAAGTCCTGCATGCCAATGCCAGCCAGCATTTCAATATAGTAAAAGTAAAAGATATATATAGTATAGTAAAAGATTACAACCAGTTACTTTGTTGATCTCAAATTGTTTTCCCATCAGTTGCAGCTAACTTTTTTTCCTCCCAGACCTTCCAAAACACATTATCCAGCGACTCTTAATGACAGCATGGTATGAATATCAATTTAGTGAGCAGCGTTCCTTGGGAAAATTATACTTGTCAAGAGCATGGGGAATCCCTTTGAGCAAAGACTGTCATCATCCTACAGCTGGGGTGTTAGTAGACAGCTGTTATGAGCTTTTGTGTGGTTCCTCAGCTCTACTCCCACTCTTTGAATGCCACATAGCTCCAGGACTTTCCATTAAGCTGTCTCTGAACTTCAAAACTTGGAAAGGATAAGGCAACACAGTGAGAGAGAACCTAAGTTCCAATGGAACTGAATCAAATGAAGTAAGAAAGATGGTTTTAAATGGTTTAAACAATCTCTATTAGAGTTTGTTTCAGATTTTGGAAGGGCTTGCAAAAGATTTTTGTAGTCAAAACTGCAAAGTAAGTGGACGACAGAGAATGTTGATGACACAACAAATGTTAATTCTGTGGTAAATATAGTAATAAACACAGGTATCAGGATGTGAACGTAACATCTATAAGTGCAGACCCACGTTGCGTCAATGACGCTGTGGGAATGCAAATGCCCAAGCCGCCACGTCGCCTGTCTGGTGTGAAATTGTACTTAGATCAGAGCAGACAGTGAGATGTCTCTTGAAATGAAACCTATCTGCTTGGCCTCAAATATGTTGCACCCCTTTGGGTAGAGCCTACATTCCCTGTGCCTCAGTCCTGCTTCTACAGGATGTCTGATCCCTGATTGTGGACCAATCAGGCTTTTTAATTATGGATAAAAGGTGTTCTGATTGAAAGCAGCTTCCCCTGGGAGGATTTCACCAGTTTGCAAAGTGGACACAAACCCGCCAAACACAGATAAGTTGTCTGACTGGGCAAGCACATTGTGGTCCCTCTGGAAGGAAGGCTCTGAGAGCCAGGAAGACAGACATCATCTCCAGTTGATGTACCAGGAGAGGTGGTGTCCACTCCACAGGCCTTGAGCTGAGCATCTGTATAGGGCCGCTTCCCACCACATGAGGGAAGTATCCATTGTTAGCTTTCTCTAATGACAAAGAGCTTGGGACCTTGGGATAGCAACCAGGGTTTCTTCCACATGGCCAAGTCACGTAAGTGTCGCTGTATGACCTTGATCACTCAAAAAGGATTGCTTCTGGGGAAAAGCCCCTGGTCCCGAACCACCACTGCAGGGGCCTCATGTACAGCAGGTCAAAAAGCATAACATTGGTCACTGCTGCCATCAGACCCAACAGTTTCTGGAATTGCTTCACTGGCCTAGCTTTACTGGTTTATGGCCAAAAGCGGTGCGCACTTCAAAAACGAATATCATACAATGCCTAGATAGATTGTGCTCCATACTGGAGAAAGCATACTCTTCTTTGTGTTTAGCTTTATCCCCAATATTTTCATGTGAGCAAGAATGTTGATGCCGAACCGTTAACTGCTGCGGCTGAGCTAAAGTCAATCAGTCGTCGTTGTAGGACACGATGCAAATGCCTTGAAGATGCTGTGGTGCTAGCAAGGTAAGCTAGACCGAATTTTAATATTAGCACTTTTTACCTCTTTCTCCATAACCAGAGATGGCCTACACGGGGGCCACCACTGTAGAAAACCCCACTGAATACTGTATAGGACCTAATGAGATATATTGAGCAGAAGCTTTCACACTGCCAAAAATTTTCTAATAGGGGGGCCAATGTCTCAAGACTGACCTCTGATGTTTTTTGGGCAACAAGCTCGGTGCCCTGAAGCTAGGCACTAGCAAGGAATAACCAAACTGGTCACTCTTGATCTGCAAGGTGGCGAGGTTGGTAGAATGGTCCACTGGGGGCAGTGAAGGGAAATGGGTACCATAAAATTGGGTGTTAACCATTTCTCCCTGGAGGCAAAGAGAACCAGCCTCTTGAGACTTGTCTCTGGCATTCCTCGATTCAGTGCCCTGAACTGGCATAGAACAGCCAAACCAATTGTTCTGAGCCCCTCCTCAGAGACCACTGCGCCCTGAAGTGCACAAGGTGGCGGGGTTTGGCAGACCAGACCACTGAGTGTATCGAAGAGAAATGGGCACCATAAGAATGCATTGAAGTCTACCTTCCAGTGTCTTCACCTGGGCTAAAGTTACCACAGAACGTCATTCATAATCTAGGCAAATGCACTGGATCTGGCAGGTGAGGACAGAGATAAGGGCACGCCTGTCTCTAACAATTCTGACAGATACATTTGTGATCCCCAGGACCTAGATCGTCACCATCCCTTGGCATCAGTGGGACACGAGTCCTGAAGATTGTGAACCTGGGTGCTCTCCTGAAAGAGTTGGGAGCAGAGCGTTCATAATGGACACAATCTACACAGCTGGTGCCCTTCAGAGCTGACTGTGCATGCTCTGCTCCCAAACAAACAACACAAAGATCGTGTATATCCCCACCCGTGATTGTAGTGTGGGCAGGGAGCACCACACAATCTAAAATGCTGCTCACCATCTTTCAACTTTTCTTTCTTGGATGGTAGACAACACCAAATAAGACAAATGTTTAACATATAAGGCTAACCGAAGACAAAGAAGCTGCTGCTACTTTGTTTTACATGCCTTTATAGTTTTCCGGTTCATTGCGTCACAAGAAGATACGCGTCAAAACTTGTGGAATAACTAAAATACATTCACATGTCCTGTACACTTTATAATAATATTCAGTTATAAGACATTTATAAGATTTAGTATAACTAATCATTTACAAAGCATGAAAAATATTATTTATAAAGACTACTGAGTAATATGCAAACATTTTGTAAAACTAGTAATTGGCCTCAATCATTCATAACATTTTAGATAATTATGAACTAAACAATTTCAAAACATTACTATACTTTCATAATGATTAATAAGTGATATCCTAACATTTTATTAATATTTTGTTGATTCATTTATATGTCATTTATAAGTTATTAATTAATGATGAACAAATCATTTAAAAAATATACTGTCACACCACCAGTTGAAGTCATGAAAGGAAACAGGATCCATGTGCGGCAAATATTTATTAACACAAGCTTAATAAACAAAACAATAGTGTGCAAGAACTTCAAAAACAATAACAAAACATTTCTGGTACACGTAACATAAGCAGAAAACTAGACAGGACAGGTATTAAATACACAACAAACTGATCAGGAAGACAAAACACAGCTGACAGGACTTATGATAAAAACAAAGGTGCACATGGGGAAACAGAATGAACAACACAGACGGTTGACGTCTTGAAAATTATTAAATTGTTTAATGAACATTTACATATGACACACAGTCAGGGGGATTCCAGTGGGTTATGCTAAATCCTCTCACAAAACGTAGGTTGGAATGTGTGGGATCTAGAGATAATGCGAACATCTGAACCTTCCACTGAAGCTCACAAGCAGGTGCACAGCATTTAAAGAGTCCATGTGTGTCAGAGAAGACAGCTGTCTATCGCTTACATTACCAGTCAGCACTTACATTACAGTACAAACTAGAGGTGTGTTTAACATCTGTTATGTGTAAACGTATGAATAAATAATTTACTAAGTGTGATGACACAGTGGTCAGATACTTAATAATATACCTTAGTCATGGATTCAAAATTACCCTTTACTTTAACTGAAATAAAACATATTCAAAATATTGATTATGAAATCTAAAAAAAACACATTTCCATGCTTTTGTCATTTCCATTTCATCGTTTCCTACACAAAAACTGTGAGATTAAAAAAGGTGGCATGACTGCTGTGACTGAATCTATATGACTGTGCAAATTTCTCTTGGAGAAAATCCATGCAGCAGCTGCTCTGTATTTAGGAAGCTCCACCCACGCAAACAACACAGCAACTGGAGGAACAGCTTTTAATAAAGCTATAAAGAATTCTATGTGTTATGGCTTGGCAGGCAGACCAACTAAATCTTCCTCAAATATATTCAAATGGCTCCCGTCTCTCCTCCCTGACAATATCATTATATGCAGTCATTGTATTTTATGATTGGAATAACAACTCTCTGGATAGGAAAAATATAACAATGAACGGCAAAGCCAATTACCATAGCCTGGCACCTAGTTTTGTCCCCTAATTTATCGTAGGAATGTAAGGTTCCCGTGTGTAAGGCGATATTTGATTTATTAAACATCTCTCCAGTTACATTATAAAGCACAGCACTTTCATTTTTCATGTATATGCATTCCCTTTTTCTGCTCTCCTCTCTCATCCGAGCTGAATGTTCACGCTTAACGCTGCATTACAGCAGTAATGGAATAAAAAAATGACTTAATCTTACTTTCACACTGGGTACTTGTTGTACTGTGTAACCACTCGCAGCTTGTTTCCTGTAGCTCTTTAAATATCTCAGATCACTGCCATCACCTCATACTTGTAATGCTGAATGTTTATTCAAATAAGATAAAAAATAACAGTTCTAATGAGAATTCACAGAATCCACAAAGAAGATGAAGGTGGAAGTGTACTCAAATGACAGAGGTGGAGGAAGTATGCTGCATTTAAAGCTACACAGACTATAAAGGATAATTTCACATTGCACAAAGGTTAACATCTTTTTACTCAAAGATTTTACACTACAAATTTTGAACAGGAATTTGAATCCCTGAAACTTAATTATTTAGCCCTGAATAGTGGAGCAAATAGCACATATTGAAATAATGTGGTGCTGAATGCAGAGGTTTCATAGCTGCAATTCCTGATTTTGTAGAGTTAGACACTGCTGTGTCAGCATATTTTATTGGTCCTGGAACAACATTTCTGTACAATATTTCCTAACCATATCCCTACCCCTAAACCTAAGCTTACTGTGGCGAGCAGGGCGGGGTCGAGGGACCGTGAGAGCGTCACGAGAGCCGGTGGCGTGATTGAGAATGAGCGTCACCTGCGAGCCACCGGTCTCTCGTCTCACGGAGGAGCGGAGACTTAAAAGGAGGAGCGACGACAGTGAAGAACGAGAGAGGACCAGGCCTGGATCTATGTTGTGTTTTGTGTGGGCGGCAGTCGACCGCGAGGGGCTGCCGCCATTACTTTCATTTTGTATTTATGTTTTATTTTGGTTATTAAAAGCTTTAAATGTCTGTTAGTTCCCGCCTCCTTCCTCCCTGAACATTTAACTCTGTTACACTTACCTATTAGTTATCTTAAAATAAGAAGGAAATGATAGATGAATGACATGGATGTAGAAGTAACTAGTTGTAAGCCTAAACGTGACAAACTCAAAAAATTTCCTTTTTAAATGTCAACAAAAGTGTTGACCCAGAAATATGTTGCACTTAGTAAAAAAGGGTTCTGCTTCTTAGCTACAGACAACTAATAAAATAGCCTCAGTTCTCAACTAATTAAATATTTATGATCTTTGCACATACATCGAAACTTTCACACTGTGCTGAATATCCATATCTGTGGGAAACAGTTAACATGTCAAACAGCGATGGCAAATGTAGTAACTAGAGTGATGAAGAAACTATTATTTTGGAGTGCTTACAGAAGACATAAGGTTTATGTGGTGACATTTATTGCAAGGTTTAATTGACAGTGTCTTTTAAATTACTATTCCTAATTTTAATTTGAACTCAAGTAGTAAACAGAATATAGTTAGATTTTGAATGTAAGGAAATAAAAAAAAGAAATTCAAAGACATTTTTATCATTTAAATATTTATGTAGAAAATAATAGCTTGTTAGGACGTTGATGATCAAACAGACAGGTAGCTCAATGTGATTATCCTCAAAAATCTGCAAATAAGAACGGGTTTAGAAATGTACAGTGGAATTTTAATATATAAATGTAGTTGAGGTGGTATTTGCATGTGTGTCCTGTTAGGTGCTCACGGAAGAAATTCGTTTTCAGCTGTCTTTTGAATGTTAATATCGTTCCACCAGCAAGGATCGGTGAACGAAAATGTTCTTGAGAGTGATTTTTTTGCCTGTCTGTGATGGTACCACGAGTCGTCGCTCATTGATCAATCGTCGGTTTCTGGAAGGTGTATAGATCTGTAGTAGCGAGTGTAAGTATGAGGGTGCTGAGCCTGTGTTAGATCTGTAAGCAAGTGTCAGTGCTTTGAATTTGATGTGAGCTGCGAGTGGGAGCCAGTGCAGAGATAAAGAGTGGTGTGGGCCCTTTTGGATTCATTGAAGACTAGACGAGCTGCAGCGTTCTGGATCAGTTGCAGGGGTTAGATTGCACTAGAAGGAAGTCTAGCCAGAAGAGCATTGCAATAATCAAGCCTGGAAATGACCATGGTCTGTACTAGAAGTTGTGTTGCTTGCTCAGCTAGGAACGGCCTGATCCTCTTGATGTTGTCTTCAAAGATTACGCCAAGATTCCTGCGAGACCTTGATGGGGTAATCGTTGAGGAGCCAATCTGGATTGTGAAGTCGTGCTA
This sequence comes from Rhodeus uyekii, assembly GCA_037043235.1. NCBI lineage: Eukaryota > Metazoa > Chordata > Actinopteri > Cypriniformes > Acheilognathidae > Rhodeus > Rhodeus uyekii. The sequence goes on from JAWRVZ010000016.1 coordinate 364,923, forward strand.
TAGAGAGGGATTGGCAGGAAAGACGAGAAGCTCCATCTTTGCCAGGTTGAGCTGCTGATGATGCGCATTCATTCATGCCAAGATGTCCCCTACACAGCTTATGAATCGCGCAGCTACTGTGGGATCATCTGGTTGAAAGGATAGGTAGAGCTGTGTGTCATTGGCATAGAAGTAATAAGAGAATCCATGTGCTTATATTATGGGACCTAGTGATGTGGTGAACATGGAGAAGGGAAGGGGTCCAAGAACTGAGCCCTGAGGAACACCGATGATCAGCTGACATTCTTTTGAGGCCTCGCCGCACCACACAACCCTGAAGGAGTTCCTGTGATGCCTAGTGACGAGTCTCACAGTCATTTCGTGTCTCTTCACACTTCCCGTTTCCTTCCATGTGATTCATGTGTAATTTCTTTCACCTGTCTTGTCAATCACCTTCTCGCTAGTCTTGTCACCTGTCCCCAATCTTCACCCTCATGTTTTCCTGAGTTCCACAGGTTTTTTGCATGAAGTGGGCTTCTTTTGTTCATATATTTAAAATGTTTTGGTTTGTTTAAAAAAAGTGAGATTTCTGTTACCTTCATTATCCCGCACCACAACGCATTACAATGAGAGGGTGGACAGAAGGATATGATGATTAACAGTGTCAAGGTTAATGGTTAAGGTTAATGTAAAGATCTTAAAGACCTTACATTAGCTTGTCTGTCCAGATCTGCAGAATGGGCATATAAGGTTCAACCCTTTAGTTTAAAGACAAACACATGGAGGGGACATTAACACAGGCTCCAGCGCAAATATATTCAGCTGCCCTTATAAAAGAATCACCTCCACTGTAGAGCAGAAAGGTGAGGAACTATCCAACCTGTGTTGTATTTCACATTTTACTGACTCTGTAAAGTAAAAAAAAACATGTGAACATTTTGACCCATGTATTTACACTAGATTTAGAGGCAGTGATGTCTTCCATTAATCAGCCCTGCTTCCTCCATAAGACATCATCTAAATTATCACACAATGGAGCTTTGACAACTGCACTCAGTGGAATGCAGTAATAATTGAGTGCATAACAACAACGTATTGAAATGACAATAATTCAAGCTGACACATCACAATGACTCGTACTGAGCGAAGCATGTATAACTCTCCGCCATAGTTCTTCAGAAGCTCCTAAGAAGGAAAAAATGGGCTGAGAATGAGCCATGTTTATGTCAATATTGTGCTAAGAATACATATTACAAAGGATCTTTCACTAAAACTTTTTGTGCGGTCTGCTGTGGCTCTCATCAGTTAGTTTATGTATAAGTAGTAAAATATTCTTTGCCAAAGTAAATTGCATTATATATGCATGGCTTTGCAGCTGCCAGTCTGAAATCTTTATGCATGTAGTTTAAAAAAAAAAACTACCTTGAACTACTATATAATTATAGGACCAAACCATTATATTTGGCAGTCAATTTAAGACATTTCAAAATTCCTGCAGACTGGCCACATCCTCAACCATCTTTTACTTTGGCAGACTATTTTATAATCTCACTGCTGTATGAAGCAGTGACAGGGAGAGAGCAAGGTCCAACAGTGAGCTATTTTATGAATAGGGCTTTGATCCGAGTCATATTGCAGAGATTTTGGATTAAGCTGTGAACAATAGGGTCTTTCATGAATGGAGATGCACATATTGTGTGAACAGATAGCCAATCATCCTGTTAATCACATCTTAGATATAAAAACAAGCATTTGGTTTTCACATTTTTTGTCAAATTGCAGTCAAATGAAGAGATGATAATTCATTTGAATTTTCTTCTCCATCATGCTAGGTATCCCGATTCTGCGAGTTCCCAGCAAGGAATATAAAGGCCTCCGGCAGCTGCAACATCAAGAGTGAGGCTAGCATGTTGAAGCCTGTCATTTAGATTTGGAAGAAAACTATTAAATGTCTTCCTTATGGGGAGATTAAATAATTCCAGCTGGCTCTGGTGTGCTATTTCTGTCTAACACAACACACTTTAGGTGTCAAGACCTCTAATGAGAGAGCAGAGAATTGGTAGGAAGAAGTATAATTAGACTTGATAAATTAGCGCAACATTAAGTTCAATGTTTCATTAGAATGCATCCGATTACACAGGAGAAAAGCAATTGATTTTTGAACGTGATGTTAATCATTTTCCCGGCCGTTATTTCTCAGTAATTTCTTTCAGACAGATCGTAGGTTCCGATCGCATGCAATTCCACTGTCATAAAGCCAGATTGCAGTCAATATGTTGTTGGAGTCAATATCTGTATGGCAGAAAAGGTTTTGTGGGCTTGATATCAGGCTGATCAGATACTAAGGAGAATAACATCAGCGTTACTGGTATCTGTGGCCCGTGTTTAAACACAACCACTTTGTTGGTCGGCATCACTTCTGGTGCACCTGTGACTATAAGAGGGTGCCTTGGAGCTCTTGGGCTCTTGGAGATCACAGATCGGCCTGGCTGAGGAATTTGAGATAGATATGTTATCTTTCTTTCTGTTGAATCTTCTGATCCAGTGGACAGCATATTGCAGGCACCGTCTTGCCAGAAGGACATGGTTGAGTAGGACGAAGATATCACTGACAGAGAATCTTCCTAGCCTGCCAGCCCTGCTTAAGAAGAGCTATTGGAGGTTATGGCCCACGCCACACAATGCCAAGACTTGATCTGGTTTGGGGGCGATAAAGGAAGGAAGTCGCTCCTGCCAGACTTGACTGGCACTTCCTGTTAGACCACAAATGTCTTGTTCTGATGAGCCTTCTGTTTCTGCCCGATCTTCACGCTGAGGTGAAGAGATCATGGAAGAAACCTTATTCAGCTCACATTTCTCCCTTTCAGCATTTGATTAGTAGAATGTTGAGAGATTGCATTATAAGGGATATGTGAAGATGTCTTGTATTGAAGAGAAGTTTGCAAGCAATATCTATCAGGGTGATACATTTTGTTTAAAGGCCCCAATCCTAACGTCTAAGCCGTTACATACCAGGGACAGGGTTTCCTTACACACAATAGCCGTGTAATAATAATTGTTCAACATTTATTTTTTTATTGTTTTAAGCACAAACTTGAATAAATGTAATGCTTTTTTCAGAAAACAAGACTTAAGTTTTTTCCCACCTTTCTGTAATGTCTGTAATATGTGAGAAAAAAGCTTTCCCTGCCACTGAGGGAATTTTCCGGCTTTCCATTTTTTCATTGTTACATGGTAGAAGGCGCTATTACACATTTTCTGAAAGAGGACTTAATACAGTATTCTGATCAAAACACAGAAAACAATGAAGAAGATGCAGAAAGGAGCAACATCATATGTGTGGAGCATGTGTTCATGTGCGTCTATAAAATAATGGGATCACCAACATTAAACAGCATATAAATCAAACCTAATGTTACTGAATGAAACGTTGACCCAGCACGAGCTATGTTGTTGATGAAATCGATCTACTCCATCTATGTTTTGATCATCATTCTGAATCCGATCTGGATGTAGTCATTGACAAAAATGTGATTTTCTATGGTTTTTTGCTCAGAATACTTTTTTTTATTTTATGAAACTTACCCACTCACCCAAGATTTGATTTTTTTCTTCTTTTTTTTTAAGAATAAAAGCTTTTTTTTAAAGCAGGGGGTCTGTTCTGTCTTTTGATTTACTGCATGTTCAGATATTCAAAAAAAAATATATATATATATGCTTGCGGCCATGAGTTTTTGGTGAAAATTATCAGTTGCTATTGTCACGGTTCTCTCAGGTTCAGTTCCGTTTCTAGTCACAGAACCGTGGCATTGCTCTTCCTCCCGTGTTTGTGTCTTGTGATTGTAAACCCCGCCCATCTTGTTACCTCAATTCCCTTGAGTGTTGTCAGCTGTTCTCAGCTCGTTACCTTCCCTCGTGCGTCCCTATTTAATCCTGTTGTGTTTGCTGTCCTGTGTCGTGTCGTTGTCATTCTATGTTCCTGTTTCCCGTCATGCCTGGCGATCTGGTTAGTTTGTGCTTCCTGGTTTGTTCTAGTTATGATGTTTCATTTTAATGTTTTCCCCCCTCGTGGGTTTTTGTTTTCATGTTATGTTCTTTTGTGTCTTTGTTAATAAATCCTTAATTTCCCCTGCACTTGAGTCCTCCCCGTACTACGTCCGTGACAGCTATAGCTGGCAATTTACAAGAAAACATATTTAATAACAATACAACATAAACAATGCAATATAACTTTCATTGCAGTGTAACTATTGTATAAAAGCAAAATAGCACTTGCAATCATACTATTTCTGAATTTAGCAGCTTTGTTTTGTTTTTTCTGTGAAGATATTTTGACCGCATTCATGCTCAAGTGACATTCCTTAGATCATGCAGGGACATTGATATATTTTTGAGTGTTACATAAGTGTCCAAATATTTTAGGGCCACTGTATATCTACAGGCACTGTTTGGTACTAGTCCCTTCTCACAGTTCAGACTCACTTTCATCCTAGGATTTGCATAAAAAGGGCTGAAAGCAGCTTGCAGATTTGGAAACCCCTCTATCATTTGCTCAGTTCCTGCCATGTTAGCATGCAATGATATTGGACAGCTGCACTGTTTTTTTTTTTTTTTCTTGTGCTTGACACCAGAGGTACGGCACTGTGAATAGCCTCTGGTAAAGGCAGTATGTCCCCATTATCATTATTCTATGTGCTGTATTCAGGTAAAATCCTAAGCCCTTCACTCAGCAATCAGGCAGCTGTGCTTCAAGCAGCAATGGCTCTCTGCTGATATTATGCATTATCTGACCAAGCCCGAGGGCTGCTACAAACTTGCATATTTAAGTGAGCTTTTCTTTTTCTTTCTTTTTTTTCCATGTTCACAATTGCGTTTTGCCTTTAAATTTCAAAGTGATTCTTGAAATTGTGCTTGACCTACTTTTCTAAACAGGAACTCACGGACCAAACTTTTACTCATTGTTGCATACTTTCAGTATGGGCCACAAGCAATTCTCCTTCAGTGTAAATAAAGAACACATTTTTTCTCAAGCAACTTGGAGTTCCTAGGTACAGGCACACCTAGGTCCAGTCCTAGGTACACTATATTATTAGAAAAACCTCTAGGCTGCAAGTCTCCTTCATTAAAGTCCCAAAAGGATGAAAATATTGGCTTAACTCAGTGAGCCATTTTCAGTCACACCATCATCTCATCATATAAAGCAGTAAGCTTTATTTGTAGGCCCATTTGTTATTATATTCTGTAGAAGATATGTTGTTGTTCCTGTAATAACTATATTAAATAACTTTACTATAAAACCGCTTCATACAACCATGTATTCTTCATACAATCTTATTGAGTGAAAACAATCAATAAGAAGAAACCAGGATGAGCCACAAACTGAACATGGCATACAAGCGACAAGATAGGACCAAAGCAAAACAGGGTTGATATACACAAGGGTTGATGAGCAAACAAATCACAGCTGACAAGACTAACAAGTTGATTAATGAGAGGTGAGAAGAGAAACACTGGGAGGACACGGAAGGAACCAGTATGTAAACAAACATTATTTACTTTATTTTTTTATTTTTATGTATCTATTTCATAGAATTATGTTGTGTAATTAATTTGTATGTATGTAAAATGTAAAAGTGCATGGCTAACTATAGAGTACTTTATTGAGTATTTAACAATAATAAACAATATAACAATTTATAAATAATGGTGAAAAGAATATTTTTTTAAATCATGTTTAAAAAGGCTGTTTATAGTTTAATTATTTTTTCTGCATACTACTATTTGGATGTGTTCAGATTCCATCTACAGTAATACCTCGGTTTACGAGTTTAATTCGTTTCAAGAGCGAGCTCGTAACCCAAAATGCTCGTACACCAAAACAATTTTCCCCATAAAAATGCATTAAAAATCAATCGATTCGTTCCACACAACCATAAATGCCCGTTTTAAATGTTTTTGTTTGGTTTTACCCTATTAATTACAGTGTTACTGTCAGCAAGGGAAAACAAAAAACCCGGATTCAAGTGCAAATGAGTGAATTTATTATAATAGTGCAGAAAACAAACAATGTCCGGTGGCGCAGGGATCCAATGTGCTGAAGTGCAGATGAGGTGAAGTGATAATCCAGAGTGACGGTCGGGAGATCCAAAGATAGCGCGAGCACAACACTTCAGTATATCAGTAAATTAAATAAGTAAACTGGTTAAAAATATCTGTCAAAATTGGCTCCATCCTTGATGCTACCCCAGTTTTACATTCCATCTTGATGATTGGTGTTTAAGACCTACACCATATTTTTTTATCCTGATTATACTAATAATGTATTGATTGGCTTGTAGTCAGACTCAGGAATGCAGCGTACTGTTGGGAACATCCAGACCTGCCAATTTCCTCCAGGCCTTTTGTACCTTCTCATGATAATGCTCTGACTGTTACACCAGGCTGAGATTCATTTCTTGTCTGCTCTGATTGAGATATATAACCCAGCTGTGTGGCCTCGACTGAAGCCTGACATGTTGCAGGGTCTCAGGTGTCAGCGGCCATTTCCCGCTGAAGGTCCCCGGAACAAGATTAAATCCATTTATCTGTTTCCAGATTGCGCTAAACCCAATTCTGCTGTCGTTTATTTTGTGCATGCGATCCTTCAGTGCCTTGTTTTGTTGTGTGAACAAGCATGATTATCTCACCTCTGCATCAGAATATACCTGATGTTTAATATACTGAAGACGTTTGGTGATATACTGCAGGTCTCTGTAGATCACAGAACAGAGGATGAGGTCTGTTACCGAAGGATATCAGTTAATTTAAAAAAATCGCTTCTGCTTACGGCACTAACTTTCTATTCGATTTTATTTCTGCTATTTAAACTTGTTTTATTGCTCTTCGGATGCTACTGAGGTCTGTTAACACACATTTACTTTTCAAAGATTATATACAAATTCAGTCCAGAAAATAGAGCATATGTCAGTTCTCAGTTGCAGCAGGGATGAAAAAAAGCAGGATCGATGTGCAGCAGTCTTTATTTACAAAATCAAAATAACATGAACGCACTTGGCAATCTCCAAAACCTTAAACAGAAGAACCACCTTACATTGACAAATGCAGATTTTGATTAATTGAAACTGAGGGCTATGAATACACAGGGAAATACTTGGACTGTATTCGAAATCGCATACTTCCCAACTGTATCGTAGGTTAAAAATAGTATGTGAAAAAAACAATTCACGAATGGGCTGTCCGAATTCAGAGTAGTCATAAAAGAGCTGGGAAAAATCAAAGGAAATTGTATAGATTTGTATAATTGTGTAGGGGTTGACAAGTTGATTAATGATGAGACAGGTGAGAAGAGAAACACTGGGAGGACACGGAAGGAACCAGTATGTAAACAGACATTATTTACTTTATTTTTTATTTTTATGTATCTATTTCATAGAATTATGTTGTGTAATTCATTTGTATGTATGTAAAATGTCAAAGTGCATGGCTAACTATAGAGTACTTTATTGAGTATTTAACAATAATAAACAATATAACAGTATATAAATTATGGTGAAACAAATATTTTTTTTTAAATTATTTAGGGGTGTTACTGTCAGCAAGGGAAAACACAAAACCCGGATTCAAGTGCAAATGAGTGAATTTATTATAATAGTGCAGAAAACAAACAATGTCCGGTGGCGCAGGGATCCAATGGGCTGAAGTGCAGATGAGGTGAAGTGATAATCCAGAAGGTCGGGAGATCCAAAGATAGTGCAAGCATAACAGATAAAACGACTCGACAAAACAGGAGAGGAGAAAAGGGAACTTGATGAGATGAGAATCAGGTGCGTGAGATGATGGCCACGGCAGTGATCAGTGAGCAGTGACCCCACTCACACATATACACAGGCAGAACTAGGAGACAATGAATTCATGAACCGTGACAGTTACTAGAGGGAGGATTTCGTACCTTCTTTCTATATGCTGTACTGTACGTATATATTTCACTACATGAAAAATAGCGATCACAATTAATATTAACAACACGAGGTAAAACCACTGTAAATCATTTATAAAAGTATCACTGTGGTGAATGATGCAACTAAACCGAGTGACGCTGAGAGAATGAACAAGTTAAGGGGTGATAAAGGGGTTGGAACTGCGTGACTCACTCGTAAACCGAGGTATTACTGTACTTTGTCAAATATGAAGGCTAATGTGTGAGACTGGTAATGAGCACTTTTCCTTTTCATGTGGAAAACCATATGAAGCTAAATTATAAAATGTAGTTACTTTAAATGGTGCTAAGAGTGATCTAATCTATAACAATATTCTAATAATTACAACGCTCTCCTATATAAATGACTCTTTAACTGCACATATTCTGTTGTTTGAATGAGTAGCAGAGGTAGTAGTCAAAAAATGCACAGTTTAAAACCATGGTGATTTTAACAATTGTTTAGTCATTTCCGCCGTACAGTTCAGTACCACAATACTCGGATACGGTTGCTAGTGCAGTTTTTTTCTTCTGTCCAAGAATGATGGGGCATTAACGGCTGAAATGGCAATTAATGTTTCAGCTAAAACATACTGTCAACACATGTTCATCCTCTAAAGTGCAATTTGATAAAGTGACACTTGCAGCCATGGAGACAAAGATGAAACACCTCAGAAGAGAATTGTGTCAACATTTGCCATCCTGTGCTACTGGCTCAGAGAAACGGATTGCACTTCACAGCCATAAGTAAACTGGGTCAAGGCAAGCGATGGGGGACAAGGACTCGCAGGATGCTGTAAACAGAGCCAATGACCTCACACCTTTGCCGCACATCCCTCCCGCCTCACACTGTTGTTCTCCCCCTAGCGTGCCCTGCGTAATGAGGACATTTTTTCTCATTGAGGCTTAATGACATTCTGACAGTGTGCCTGTCGCTCAGAGACCCCTGAATTCAGCCAGGCAATTTTACAGTGTGTTCCTCCGTTTTTTTCTGCTTCTGTAAGGAGAGTCTATTCACCGTTTGAATGAGTCAGGTAAATCCAATTCCAAAAAGCAATGGGATCTCAGACGAAGAGGAAATTACAGCTGGGAAAAGTGATGGCGGGATGGATTGAGACCCCCTTACAATTGGGCTCCGGCCCAGACAATGCAGGATACCACTTTTACTGCTCCTGTTAAATTCGTTTTTATAATTGATTCCCACAGTGGCACAAGAGCAGAGCATTGAAAAGGCTGTCATTTGTGTCTCTTTGTGTTGTACACTGATGAGGTCATTCCCTCAAGGAGGCCAGTGTTGACCTTAGAGTCAAACCTCAAGGACATTGATAGGAGAGACGGGACCACACACATACAAAAGTTAAAGATATAAAAGTAACTGCATTTAGTGATATAATATTTTTCCCCAACCAATTTTGTTTCCAGTCAGTTCATGGTGGAAGTACGATGCACATTCTTCATCTATTTCAAGCACATTCTAATTTGTTTGGTTGTCCATCAGGATCGAACGACATAGTCATCTAGTTTTGCTTTTCTTTTTGATACAGCGTGTTCATTGTGGCCTTGCAACACCTGTGAAGAAATTAAAAGTTTGTCAACTTGTGGGCTGGAAAATTGTTTGTGCTCCTATTGTCAAACAAAAACTCACTGATTCAAACCTGGAAAATGATCCAAACAGTTGAAAGTTCTTCTGGATTAAGGTTTTTCCCATTCTGCTCTCTCAGAGCAGCTGAAGTTTTCGCCATACTCTTGTGCTTTCTGAGGATTGTTTATTAATGCTAGACAGAAGCTTAGACAGTTTCACCTCTAAAACTATAGGCTTACAAACACTATTGTTTTTCTCCCCTAAATACTTTGAAGACACCTGGTTTGTGCCGCTCTTTGCAGTTTCTTTGACTGCATCACTTTGATTTAGCGTGGGGAAACATACAGAAAGAAAACTACAGCACAAAAAGGAATGTGTTATGAACTTATCTGGAATTATGTCTTATGAACATATGCTAACATAAAGTCTTATGATATGCAGCCCCATTTAAGAATTGTTACTGAACACTTTTTCAATGCATACATATAACAGACAACCATTTAGATAACAATTCAAATGAGGCAGGGAATGTATGTGTACAGCATGTTATGATCAAATATATACATAAATCAACAATAATGGGAAATATGTATATTGACAATTATAACAGATTGTAATAAATTCTGAATAAATATGGCTTGATTCGGCTTGCAGAATTAATCTTATTTTTTAAGTTTATTTGTGTCTTTTCAGACTACCGGTACTTAGCAAATTTTCTGATGTTGTCGAATTTGGAACAGATTTTGACTTAAAAAAGCAATTAAAAATAAAATAATATGATGCATTTCAGTGGAACGTAACATCCATTATCATTTAAAGTCTAAAACGTTACATTTATATAGCGCTTTTCCAGAGCTCAAACTGCTTTACATAGTAGGGAGGGAATCTCATCAACCACCACCAATGTGCAGCATCCACCTGGATGATGCAATGGAAGCCATATTGCGCCAGAACGCTCACCACACATTAGCTTACTGGTGGAGAGGAAAAAGAGTGATGAAGCCAATTAGAGTATGGGGGGGGGGGGGGTTAGGGTGCCATGATGGACCAAGGCCAATGGGCAAATTTGACCAGGTTAAACCCCTACTCTTGCGAAGGACATCCTGGGATTTGACCACAGAGAGTCAGGACCTCGGTTTAACATCTCATCCGAAAGACAGTGTCTCCGTCACTATTCTGGGCATTAGGACCCTTTATGGACCCTTTAGGTTCCACTCTAATGTCTTGTCTAGAAAATATCTGTGTCACGGTTCGCAAATTCATTGTCTCCTAGTACTGCCTGTGTTTACATGTGAGGTGAATGTGGGAGGCGTGGTCACTGATCACCGTCATCATCACCCACACCTGATCCATATTCCATCTGCCTATTTAGTTCACCTCTCTCCTCACCCCTGTGTCGAGTCGTTGTCTTCAGTTTGCCACCTCAGCGAGTCGGCTATGTTCCTGCTTCCTGGTGTCCGTGTCTTCCTGTGTCCCGGTGTCTGCCCGTCAGCGTGTCTTCGTGTTCCTGGTTCCCGTTTCCTTGTTCACTTCCACGCCATGCACCTTGGGGATTACACAGCACCACGCCTTCACCACCAGGCCCATTGAGTCTCTGCGCCGCCTGCATTCCTGGACATTTCTCAGTTTACTTACCATCTTTAATAAATACTCATTTTCAATTGAATCCTGCCTTTCTCATTCGTAACAATCGGTCTACTCTCTTCCACGCCAGTGCATGCTACTCCCACAAACCATTGGCTAACTGATGTTTTTCGTGAACACCGGACCAAACTAATGGCAGCTGAGAGAAAATGGCAATTTTTTTTCTTTCTACTGATGTCCATACTGCCAAATCACACTAAAATCAACAGTGTTTCTTACACACATACACTTTTTAAAACATTCAACTCTCTCCTCTGTTCCCCTCATCCTCCACCCTCTACCTCTTTAACTGCCAATGATTTTGCCAATTTCATTATTAACAATGAAATTAGCTTCTCGTCTTTTCTGCCAATCTGACTTTACAACACGACTTCATCATCCAGTTCGGCTTCTCATCGATCACCCCATCAAGCTTTGCCAGAAATCTTGGAGTGATATTTGAGGGCCAGCTGACCTTCAAAGATCACATCGCAAAGACGCCTAGATCGTGCAGGTTTGCACTTCATAACATCAGGAGGATCAGGTCGTTCCTAACAGAGCAAGCAACACAACTTCTGGTACAGGCCATGGCCATTTCCAGCCTGGATTATTGCAGTTTTTTTTTTAATAGCGCTCTTCTGGCTGGACTTCCTTCTAGCGCAATCAAACCCTCACAAATGACCTAGAACGCCACAGTCCGTCTGATCTTCAACAAACTCAAAAGGGCCCATATTGCCAAAAACCGCCCTAGCAGTTTACGACTGCTAAAAGCTCACCTTTTTCGTGAACACCTAACATGACACACATGCACACAATACCTCAAGTTAAAAAAAAAAATCCTCCTTCTATACTCCAGGTTTGTACTACAAGTATCTTTAATGTTTTAAACTTTGTGTTGTAAGCACTCTTATGCACTTTTGTATCTTCATGATGAATCGCTTAATGTTTTCCTCAAGTTGTAAGTCGCTTTGGATAAAAGCATCTGCTAAATTAATAAATATACAGTAATCCCTCTTCATACAGGTATAATCCGTTCCAGCTCGTAACTCGAATTGCTCGTATCTAGAATCATATTTTCCCATAAGAAATAATAGAAAACAAATTAATCCGTTCCAGATCCATAACAATGGAAAAAAACATGATTTATTGGTTTAGACACACACAATTATAGTACATGTATATCATGATATCATATAAAATGTGGTTTTTATTCTAAGAATTTACACTCAGTAGTGGCAGGTGCGGAGGAGGGAGGTAAACTTAAATTAACATAACTGAACTTACCTTGCATATTTTTTTTACTTTTCTATTTTATAGAATTGTTTTGCTTTTTTCGATTAGTTTTCGTACCTTTCTTACCTTTTTTTCGCCTGACCACTTTCACTTTCACTTGGTGCAGACCTGTTAATCGAGGGAGATGCCTCCCTTTAAAAACCTTCTGCCACATAGCCATCACTTCCTTAATTTCAGTTGGAGAAATGTTTTCCTCCGGTTCCTCCTCCTCCTCCTCCTCGCAACTGCTGAGCTCGTGTAACACCTGAGTATGATCCATGTCTGCAGCGCGATCAGCGATCGACAGTTCTTCCTGATGCTCCTGCTGCTCGATTATTCACGCGAGCACCCGCTCATATTTATCCACAATTTCCTGCTTCATTTCACATGCGTTTCTTCTTCTCACTACCATCCTTACCACTCACTTTCTTAGGAATCGTCGCTATTATGAAGAATAATGCCCAAAATGGAGAGAAAATCAGCTACTCGCGGGCGACGCATACAGAAGTCAGTGAACATGAAGTGAACGTGCGTCGGCATCGGTGTCAGTACGCGTGCTCGTATCTCGAATATTTACTCGTGTCTAGAAGCAAAAACCTTCCCGAAAGCTTGCTCGTATCTTGGAATACTCGTATGTAGAGACGCTCGTATCTCGAGGTATTACTGTAAATGTAAATGTAAATGATATGGTCAGTTGTCCTAGCATCCTTGTCTGAAGGTGTTGAACATTTTTTTGTGCTGGTCCACCAAGATCCAATCAAAATGTAAAAAAAAAAATAAGTTTATCCATTGCTGCAGTAAGAGAAGGACACTGCCATAAAACTAGGCCCTGGAATGTGCTGTTCCCTACATTAGTATACTAGCTTTAATTTGGAATACACACAGTATTTTGTGCAGCATTGTGTATCAGTTTGAATAGACTTCAGCTCTCTCTAAGAGGCAATTGAAAAAAACTCTTTACAGCTATTATCTTTGCCATTTAGACCTGCTGGCCACTTAATGTTATAGTCTATTATGGAGTATGATGTGAGCATTGCAAAAGTAGAGATATAGTGCAGAACACAATAAGTGTTTAGAAGAGAGGAAGGAAGCAAATGTTATTGTGACAGAAGAAATATCATCTTTCAGGCCCGCGTGCAGAGTCAGGGTGCATCACCTGCCACATCAGCATCATTCGGGGCCTTTTCGGTGGTGTTTTCCTGCTAATCAAAGATGAAGGATTCTGCTGCTCAAAAACGCTGTGTTTCAGTATGCTGGCCATAGGGTGGAAGAGGCCTTTCAGAATATTGTCTAATGATGGAAAGTGGCCATAAAGGAACTGCTGAATATTATCACTTTCTCCAGGTTAGGAAATTACAACACTTTTGTGCTGCATATACTTCAATCAAGTTAATTTAAAGTGTTTGTTCTCTCAAAAATGAAAAAAAAAACCAACAACTTATCAATCACTTACGCTCATGATTACTTCAAACATGTAAGACCTTTGGTCATCTTCAAAACACAAAAGCAAAAGTTTTATTTAGATTTCCAGGTTTTGATATGCAGCATGTTCATATTTTGAATTTGTATAATTTTGACAGGATGTATTTTTATGGAGAGCAAAATCTTTTGGGATATTTAAAATGTAAGTTTTATATAAAATTACATAAGAGTAAATAAATTTGAATATTTGTTCTTTTAACGGTTGCTTTATTTCAAATTTTTTATAATTTAGACAGGATATATTTTTATTTTTTTAAGTATTTTTTAAGTTATTTAAGGTATAAGTTGATTTATTCCAGAATAAAATTCCTGACTGTTTTTATTCACATTTATGTTCAAAAAAGGTACATTTTAAAAGTTTAGTTTTAGTGTGTTTAATAAATGTTTATCCTGTTCGGCCCGCGACCTAAAGTGATTTTAAATTTTGGCCCCTTGTGCAATTGAGTTTGACACCCCTGCTTTAAGTGAAATACAGTTGTTTAAGATGACTTTTTAACTTGCTATATTATGTCATTTTAATTTCAACACAATACTACATCCCTACAAATACTGCATATTTCCACATCTCCACACACAATTTTTTTTAATCACTTTATAATGCCATAACTGGTAACAAGAAAAAAATCAACAGTGATAATACTGAATTTTCCTTTTCATAAAATATTGCTTGATAAAAACGTCTCAGGTTACGTACGTAACCATAGTTCCCTAAGAGGGAACGAGACACTGCATCGAAACGCGATTGGGAACGCCTTAGCATGTATGTCTCTTGAAGCACAATAAAACCAACGTGCGGGAGTGTACGTCGCCAAGATGACGTCATGAGCCAGGAGTATAAAGGCACGCCACGACCCGGAAGCGGGTTAGCTTGACCAGTGTCTGAAAGCCAGCATGCGTAGGAGCTGAGGCTGCGAGACGCATAGAACCTAATAAAGGTATGCGGTGAGGACCAGCCAGCCGCATCACAAATATCTGCAAGGGAAGCCCCTGCGAAAAAGGTTTTAGAGGCAGCCATGCTCCGGGTAGAATGAGCACGGACAGATAGCGGGCACTGCTGTCCTGCGAGCTCATAAGCTTAAGGAAATAGACTCAGATATCCATCTGCTCATAGTAGGCTTAGAAGCAGGGGAACCTCTAGGCGCCACGTGGCAGTTCTGTGGACGTAGGCGTCCAGTGGGCGTCCACTGGGCCCCCGGGATATAAACTGCTCGAAGAGAGAGCAGCCTCCCTTAGGCCCAGAGGAGGATCCTGGCCGCCAACTTGGATAGTCGACGAGAACGGAGACCTCCCTGGTGGTTCAAGTAGGAGCCCACCGACGTATTGTCGGTCCGGACTACTACATGATGGCCTCTGAGGTTGGGGAAGAACGCCCGTAGCGCCATCCAGACAGCCATAATTTCCAAGGCGTTGATATGCCAGGAGAGATGGTGCCTGTCCCATAGACCTTGGGCCGAGTGGTCCTTCAGGACTGCCCCCCCCAGCCCGAGCTGGACGCATCTGTCGACAGTATACGTGGTGACAGATGGGCCCCAGTGCGAGCTTCTGATCAGACGGAAGGGGTTGCCCCTCAGGGAAAAACCCTCTGGTTTTGAGCCACCACTGCAAGGGTCTCATGTGGAGCAGGCCGAGTGGGATAACACTGGACGCTGCCGCCATGAGACCCAACACTCTCTGGAAGTGTCTGACAGTGACTAGCTGGCCTAGCTTGATATTCTGGACTGTGGACAAAACAGTAGCAATGCGCACGGGGAAGAACCATGCGCTTCCTAGGTAAGTGAGAGTGACATCTCGATGCCAGACTGCTACCTGTTGTGACTGAGAAAGGATCAACAGATTGTTGATAAGATACAGCCCAGAATCTTGGAGCTAGGGAAAGCTAGTGAAGCTGAACAACAGCATGACGTCCCTAATGTCTGGGAGAAAAGTCAGACAGACCTTATACCGAGCGATGCCTCAGGACCGCCCAAAACCCATGAGAGAGGTATCTGTCGATGGCATACGCAGTGACAGAGTGCTCTCAGTATGGGCCTTTTGTGGGACGAGAACCAGAATTGCTCCCACATACCTGAGGTGCATAGGCATTGCCTCGTGACCTTGATAGTGTGGAAGCGGTTTCCTCTGGGAAAACCTTCTGGTTCTGAACCACCACTGAAGGGGCCTGTAGAGTATGGACGGTGCTCATGAATGATCGATAAGATTCATTCTTTGATTGAAAAAGTGATTCGACAGGATCGGCTCCGAAGAGTCTGTGAACTGACAGTTAAGACCTCTGGAACACAAACCATTCTCATCCAACCTAACTCCCTTCTGCATTTCAAAGGACTCCATCGTAAAACGGCCCCCACCTCTGAAGACCCAGAGAAACTCATTTACACTTTAAAACACAGACACATACCAGAGCACACAAGAACAGGCCATGTGACTTTATTCATCTTATTTTTCCATTTTTAGATGTGTTGTGTTTTACCTATATCTATGCATGTTGTTTTATTATGACCATTTTAGGTGTGTGTGTAGTTTAGTGGCTTATAATCAGTAATTACCTATACATAACCAGGCCAATCTTCATGTTGCCTTCGTGTTAAGAGGTAATATAGCCACGAATGGTCTTAAAATCTTTGTCTTTCAATTTGCAGACCGTCTAGGTTTGTTTCACTGTGCTAGGATGCATCAGACTCTTTCTTTTATTCCAAAACCCAAAGGTCTGCATTCTCAAGTGGGCTGTAAAACATGCTAATCGCAATAGACCAGGGACAAAGGGAAGTTTCCCGCTTCTTAGTTCCTTCACTCTGATTGGCCGGCCCGACAAAAGGGGGCACAGCCTGAGCATTCCTTTAAAACCGCCTGCGACCTAAGGGCCAGTCCTCTCTCCTCTTCTTGCACCAGCTCTTCCAGCCACTTCCTCTTCTCCCTCTTCTCTTACTCTTCCAACTCTCCTCTGGTGCGGATTCTTGGATCCAGCGCCATTTTCCACAAAGGACATTACCAGATTAAGAACCCAATTTGAACTTACCGCGGACTCCAACGGACCCGCCCAGCAAGACGCAAACCTCGGACCAGATCGGAATTCACACGCACGAATTCCGACCAGCCACAGAAAGAAACATAAGCAAGTAGCCCTTAAGCGATCTTTAAGAGATTTGAGTTTATACCAATAAGTTGGTCTGATTCCTTGTTTGTTCTCAAATAGGTTATTGTCTGTAATACTACCTTCCTTTGTCTCTCCCTCTCCTACTCTCTCTCTCTTATTCTCTCTTCTTCCCTTTTTCAATTCATCTGTGTATGTTTGTCTATTATTTGTCGATTATTAAAATATATATATTCACACGTGATTGCCTCTGAATTGCTCAACCATAAGTCACTTTAATGGTGACTGATCCTTGTTACAAATTAATGGAAAGATCTTTCTTTGTGGCCAAAAGAAACCTTTCCTTTTTATAGAGTTCATAAGGTCAATATTTGCTGGACAAATTATCCGTCCTTTGAACTCTTTTCTAGAATTAAAGAAAATTCTACAAGTCGAATCAAGCCATAGATATTAATAATTGTTATAATCCGTTATAATTAACTGTTAATATCCAAATTCCCCTTTGTGCAGATTTATGTGTGTTTGATCAACAAAACGATTCACGCACACATAGATCCGCACCATTTCCCTTAGGCTTAGAATCGCTAAGGGGGCAAATGTACAGCCAACGAGTGGACCGCACTGGAAGCTGTTACCATGATGCTCAGCAGTCTCGGCTGCTCAGTGAGTGATTAGTCTAGCTTTTGCTATTGACTGCTGGTGGGATGATGTCGATGAGCACGGGTGAAAGCCGTGCTGGCAACGACACAGAATCCCAACAACGCTTCGGAAGATGGCTCCCAAATGAGGATACAACACCTTCTTACTTGCGTACAGCTATTTTTTTTTCTTTCTCGAGAACCAGAATTGCTCCCACATACCTGAGGTGCGTAGGCATTGCCTTGTGACCTTGATAGTGTGGAAGCGGTTTCCTCTGGGAAAACCTTCTGGTTCTGAACCACCACTGAAGGGGCCACATGTACAGCCGACCGAGTGGACCGCACTGGAAGCTGTTACCATGATGCCCAGCAGTCTCGGCTGCTCAGTGAGTGATTGGTCTAGCTTTTGCTATTGACTGCTGGTGGGATGATGTCGATGAGCACGGGTGAAAGCCGTGCTGGCAACGACACAGAATCCCAACAACGCTTCGGATGGTGGCTCCCAAATGAGGATACAACACCTTCTTACTTGCATACAGTCTGAGCCCCAGCTCCTTCCAGTGAGCAAGAACGACATCTCAATGCCGAACTGCTACCAGAATCAACCAAACGGTGATGAAATCTGATGAAATCAGAAACCTTGAAGGTGCAGGGTAAAAGCTAGACTGAACAGAAGAACCAGACCGAAGCCCGTAAACTCTGGCTGGGAATTCCAGCTGAGCGTTCACTTCTGTTCCATAACCAGAGCCTGCTCGGGGTCTACCACTCGGGCAGGCACCCCGGATGTTATTGCAGGACCCATTGGGACAAAACCGTACTCCAATAAGGAAACCAGCCTCTCGAGGCTGGCCTCTTTTATTTCTCGAACATCCGCTCCAGGGCCCTGCTTGCAGTCCCGCCTCGGACCTGAGTGCCTGGCTCCCTCGGGATACCAACACAGCACAGTGTCCAACGAAACCTGGGAAAGGTTCTGAGCCACTAGTGAAGGGAACACAAGTACAGGTGACTGAGTGCATAGCACTGGAAACTCTGCCTTGACGCCCAGCAGCCTCAGCTGCTCAGTGAGTGACTGGCCATTCCTAAAACGTGCATGACCTGGTTCCCTCGGGACACCAGGCCGCAGTTAATCGTTAAAGGATGCTTGCCCAGGCAGTCCCCTCGGAGACTGCAGGGTGAGAGTGGAGCGACAGCGAGTACAGTGCGCTCACGCACCGGCTACGCATGTCAATCGCAGGTGAGGAAGATCCTCATCAATGTGACACTTACAACATCCAGTTCCTCAGAACTGGATAGCTGCAGTATCCCCCCCTCATCAAGATCGGAAGAAACCACCACAAGGTGTGCTTCCGGATCCTGAATGAGGGCATATCTGCCAGGTAAGGCTGACAAACCAGACGGGATCGAAGTGTTCGCAGTGGCTGCAAACCGTCTGCGCAATCAATGCCCTCAAGCACTGATCGTGCATATTCTTCACCCATGCAAGTACCCAAAACTGTAGATTGAGGCTGGCCCACCCTCATCTGCAGTCTAGTCTCGGTGCTGGAAAAGGTACATCCAACCGGGGCTCAAACACCGGTCTCTGGCATGATAGGCAAACACAACAGCCACTGTACCACATCAGTTGTAATAACTGCACTGGTTGTGCTTCCACAACTAGAAAAGTCGATCGCCGCTGAGCCTCAGCTGCAACAGGACGTAAACCGCGAGTCTGAACAGTCTCGCGGTTTAGGTCCTGTTGCAGCTGAGGCCTGATGCCTACACAGTCGACGCCCTCGAGCGGGGACCGTGTAAGATTAGCCCTCCCCCGCACCTTCCAGTGAGCGAGAACGACACCTCGATGCCGAACTGCTAACTGCCATGACTGAGCTATGATGAGGCTCAGAACATGGATCTCCTGAAGGCGCAGTGCCCAAGCATTAGTGAAGGTGCAGTTGGTAAGTTTGCCATATCTGCTCACTTTTCTCAATCACACGTGAAAACCCTTTTCTTTTAAACTAGACTCGGGGCACGCAATTTTCCAGCAAAAACATACACACACACGTTTAGCTTTGAGCGCTGTTGAAGACACAAAAAGCTAACCCGCTTCCGGGTCATGACGTGCCTTTATACTCCTGGCTCATGACGTCATCTCGGTGACGTACACTCCCGCACGTTGGTTTTATTGTGCTTCAAGAGACATACATGCTAAGGCGCTCCCAATCGCGTTTCGACGCAGTGCGAGTTCCTTTGACAGGGAACACATTGATATGAAAGTCATTACTGTGTGTCATGTTGTTGTTGTTGTTTTTTGGTGCTTCTATAGCTTTTTAATCAGAGGAATTCAAGTAAAAATCTAAAGCAAGGAATGTAAAAGAAAGCATTATGAAATTCTTTAATTTAAATAGTAATGCCCCAGTCTAGGCAGAAGGCCAGCAAATCAACTGGTTTAAAGGCATGACAAACCAATTGTGCCATTTCACCAAGTCTCATTTTTAAATAATGGTTAGGCAGATTGAGGTCAGCTGTTTAAGACTCCCGGTTACAAGAGTCAGCCATGAAAAAAGGGAAAAAAAAGAAAAAATTCAGAAATGATCATACTGTTGCTTAGGATAATATGCAAGAAGGAAAAAAGTGAAAGGACATATTCATTATGAAAAGGACATAAGCCTGGTCAAGTCAAGTCAAGTCACCTTTATTTATATAGCGCTTTTTACAATGTAGATTGTTTCAAAGCAGCTTTACAGGAAAAACAATATAAACAAAGTTTGTTTGGCTGAACAGAAGCCCCAAAAGAGCAGGCGAATCAATAAAATTGATGAATTTTAAGTGTTAAGTTTCTGGTGAGCTCAGTGACTTCCAAAGTAGTTGTCAGTTGCCCCCACCCCCCAAAATAAGATTCAAAATATCTTATTTTGTGTTCAGCAGAATAAAGTATTTTATACATGTTTGGAACAAAATCATTGAGTAAATGATGACAATTTTATTTTTTTGGATGAATTATCTCTTTAATG
This sequence comes from Rhodeus uyekii, assembly GCA_037043235.1. NCBI lineage: Eukaryota > Metazoa > Chordata > Actinopteri > Cypriniformes > Acheilognathidae > Rhodeus > Rhodeus uyekii. The sequence goes on from JAWRVZ010000016.1 coordinate 385,552, forward strand.
ACAAGAATTCATAAAAGTTAAGATGCTTCTAAAAGCAAGCAGAGAGGCAATTAATTTTGTTTTGTAACAGATACTGTCTCTTAACACTGTTCTTTTTGTCCACAGAGGCCGACTGCAAGAGACTGAAATACTGTCACATGCCTCTACACCTCTGGCTTTCAATAAAACACAGACAAGTGATTTTTTTTTTCCTTTCAAAGCCAATTATACAAATGGCCAGGGCCGCTTTTTCCCTCTGTGCTGAATAGAGTGTGCTTCATTACCTTTACCACATCACAGTGAGCAGGTGTGGGTGCAGTAGAGGTGAACATTGTGTCCATTCAAACCTAAATAATCCGTTTTTGCTAGCGCTTCATAACTTCAGTGTTCTTAATAAGTGTATATGTAATGGTATTATAGTTATTATAATATTATAAGTTATTATATAACTTGTTTGTTGTTGCAAGGAAATATTTATCCTTTTCATTTTGTTGAATTTACCCCCGGTTTCACAAACCAGGCTTGAGGTAATCCCAGACTAAAATGCATGTTTGATCTGTTTTAACTGAAAGCAACTTGAAGTGACATATTTTAAAATATGCCAGTGCCATTGTTTTGTCTCAAGATGCACATCAGTAATCTTTCAGTAATAATGCACACCAGTAATGCCAGTAAAGGCATATTTTAAAAAGCTACTTAAATGTCCTAATTGAATTAATCTAAGCACTGAATCTAAGTCTCTGAAACCAGGCCTTAATGTACTATACTAGTTAAAACTGAAACTGAAAACAAAACAAAAATGTATATATATATATATATATATATATATATATATATATATATATAGTGGAATCCGTTTATCTCAAGCTCGGTTGTCGACGTTTTTGAAGTGGAACCGCCAAACTCCCTATTTGTCTTAGCATTTTCTTATCCTAATATCTGGAGCACAAAAGAGGGACAAATTCACGACTTCACATGGTTATCTTGTGACTAATGATCATATCTAGTTCACTGTGCATGCGCTGAGTTTGCGTTGCAAGTGACCGAACAGAAGAGCAGAAGAACTTGCGGAAGTGGCGGAAAAATCAAGCCTTGCAGATGCTATCTTGGAAGAGGAGGCGCAGAAGTTAGCATCACTGTTCAGGAATTCCCAGATTACATTGACATCGACAAAGATGTTGTTACTGATAGAAGCATTTGTTTTCAAGCATACCATTAAAGGCAAAAAGCAACAAAGCATTTTAGACTTTGTAAAGAAACCATAGTAACCGCGTATGTAATACTTTTCAGAATTGTGTCAGAGCGAAATGACTGTGTTATGAGCGAATGTGTTTATGTGTGTTGTGACTGTGTTTACGCTGTGAGCGAAATTGTGTTTGCAATATTGGAGAATATGATTAAAGGTTTGTATCAAGAATCGAAGGTGTTTTTTATTGTATACTGGTAAATCTCTGCTGTTAGTTGGTGCACATATGCCTTTTGTTGTTAGCAAACATATACAGTGTATGTACATTTGTATAGCATGCCGATCGCTTCATCAAACAAATCGGCATATTGGTTGTTGGTTATCTCAACGCTTTTTTGCAACCCCCAAGGCCTTTGACATAACCGGATTCCACTGTATATGTAAATATATATATATATATATATATATATATATATATATATAGATAGACATAACTTTAATAGGATCTCAAATAACACTGGTGTACATTTGTGGTTTTGTTACAGCCTGCAGCCAGTCCAATATAGAGTACATAAAATGTGTAATGAATAAACAGTGTAATTGATTTTAATTATAGGATTCTTTTTTAAATTTTCATTCTGATTTGTGATTTTCTACTTCTAGGCAAAGAACTACCTTGCCTGCGTTGGGCTAAATATAATCTAGCTGTTTAGAATAGATATTGCATTTTCCATGAAAAATGACAGGGTAAAAATAGGAACTTGTGAGACTCCCACATTTGTGTTAAAGGGATCAAACAAAACCATTCAAGACATCAATTTCATATCCTGCTTTTCCTGCAGGAGATCCACTGGGACATGTGGGCATTTGGTGAGAATGGATTTCTGCTCTGAGGTGGGACTCCCCAGGAGGTCAAGCCTTCATATTCTTTGTTGCATTTCTCTAGCTGTGTATTGATGGATGTTTGTCACTTTCACCTGTCTTTGATGTGCAGTTTTGGGGATAGTTTTGAGTAGATTGGAAGGGCAGACTCAAGGGGATGTGTGTGTGTGTGTGTGTGTTTGCAGCCTGTCAAACTCAATAGTCAGTCATCCTCTTATAGAATGGCATTTCCTGCCAAGAACGGCTGTAGGGTTTCTTTCTCGGCAGATTAGTGCATCTAAAGAAAATTGTGTGTTGTGTTGATTAAATTGTGGAACTCAGTGAGTTGCTGCCTCTATTATCATGTTTGTAAGTCGATTTGAATGAATCAGTCAATCAAACAATCAAATAATGTGTACATATGGTTATTTATATATATATATATATATATATATATATATATATATATATATGGATTATCAATTTTCACTTTATTCAAGATTTAAAATGTCCAAATAAAGAATGTGGCACATACTGATAAAAAAATGTATCAGGTTACATATGTAACCTTGGCTCCCTGAGAATAGGGAATGAGATGTTGCATCCCCTAGGAGTTGCTATGGGGAATACCTCTGGTATGATACGTGTCTGAAGCATGAGTCTAATCATGACAATGAATTTGACATTGTCTGGCAGCTGACTGGGGCTACATGTGCAATACGTCATCCACTTTTTATCTGAAGGAGACGCATCCAGGAATGCCCGAAGCACGGCAATGGGTCACAGTGTCTCGTTCCCTATTCTCAGGGAGCCATGGTTAAATACCTAGAAACCTAGAAAGGGATCTCTACACTGAATTCCCTTACTGAGGACCGCTGTTAGGTCATGGTAAGCCTACGGTACAGCTGCTAGGTTCACCGGTTCCTCCTGTAATGTAGAAACACACATTAAAGGAGAAAATGGCAGTAATTGAGGTAAAACACCAAACATTGAGGTAAACAAAATGTGCTCCAAGCCACCACAGCATTATAAGCCCAGTCAATGCGTGGGCTATGTTTAATCAGCCAGCTATGTCAAAGACCACTGGAGAGGAAGGAGAGTATATAAGAAGGAATCGAATCTCCTCCGTATGATTTCCAAAAATAGTGAGGTTGACCAGATTGTTGGAATGGGTAATCCTGTTAAGTGGAGTAACACAAAGGGTTTTGGTTGAGATCGATTTAGCCAGGAGAACACGTGTCCCCTTGCGCTCAGCCAAACCAAAGATCATCATAAAACCCTTAGCTTCAGAATCAACCAATGATGAAACCCGATGGGCCGCTCCCTCCAACTGTAGACAAGCCGGGAGGATAGAACGCTCCCCAGATGGCAGCAGCATGCTTGTAATGCTCACCGTGCTCACCCGATGATAGTACTCCACGGTAGTCAGATGGGCTCTCCCGACCTGCATGGACTCCTTCTCAGGTGACTCAAACTGCTGTGAAGTGTCGCCCCTCATGCTTGAAGCATTGCTGGATGACTTGTAAAAGAAACCCACTCTGTGATAGAAATTTGATTGTCGACTGGATAGCAAGGTCAACCAATCCGTCAAGAGAAGGGGGTCATTCTAATGAGTTAATCTCATCTTTGATGTGCTCAACTAATTTGTTGAGAAAGTGGTCCCACTGTTCCTTGGCGTTCCACCCACAGGATGCTGCAAGTGTACAGAACTCGATGGAGGAACTCAATGGAGTTCTCGGACATGGACCAAGCTCCATGCTGTAACAGCCAAAAGGCTCGTTCCACCTCGATGCTCAGTGCTGAATAGTCGAAGACCTTACAAAGTTCCCGTGAGAACTCCTTGTATGACCTGCAGCAATCATGCTCATTGTCCCACATAGCGGTTTTCAACCTTTCCATTGAAAAGCCTTGTGAGAACGAAGAGCATTGTGAAAGAAATGAATCACATGAAATGAGCTCACCGAAATAGGGAGCCGGTGGGATAAGGTGAGGCTCAGAATGGCGTGGAGTGACCACCTCTGTGTTGGGCAGATTTGATGCAGAAAGGTCAGTGTGACAATTTGTCTGGAGCTGGTTGAGCCGTTGATTAATCCCGGCTAGCTGTCGTGACATCTCCATCATGGCTTGATGAGAAGCTGTGAGTTCCTCTTGCTGCCATCCCAAAAGAATGCCTTGTTGAGCGATGACTCAAGTTCTGGAATTCAAGTTTATCTGCTGAATCCATTGTGATCAGTTGAATCTGTCACGGGCTTGCAATGGACAAACAGGACAAACAAAGCTGGCTGTACAATAGGGGTGCTAAACTGTGTGAGTTTACACACAATTTATTTGAGAGAAATTACTTGTATTACCCATCAGCTCTAAATTACTCGCCAAGTGGCAAGGACCTTTTGAGGTCACATGACGAGTTGCAGATCTCAATTATGAGGTCCTTTGAACAGACAGGAATGGCACATGCCAGATATATCACCTCAACCTCCTTAAAAAAAGGAATGAGGCGGAGTCAGTGATGCTGGTGACAGCAGAGTGGAGAGGAATATTTTGGGCCAGAGGTGAACACTAAAAATCAATCCCTTTATCGCCCCTTATTCAAAGAAAAAACAGCCTTCATAACATCGTTTGGATTGCACCAATTTGTCACCTTTCCCTTCAGGTTGTTCGGGGTACTTTTCAGCACCTTATGGACCAAATCCTACACCCAAATCCTACATATGCCACTGCCTAGCTGGATGATATCATCATCTACATTAATGACTGACAGCCACATATGGAACACCTGTGGGCGGTCCTGGGGGCGCTGAGAGTGGCTGGATCGACGGCCAACCCGAGAAAGTGTGCGGTTGGGCATGCATGTGGAGGTCATGTATCTGGGTTTCCACTTTGGTCATGGGGAGGTGCATCCCCAAATTGATAAAACTGCAGCAATTGCGACCTGCCCGTGACCAAAGACCAAAAAGGAGGTGAGGCAGGTCCTGGGGCTAACGGGATATTATAGAAGGTTTGTGTAGATATAGGGACCTCACCAGCCCGCTGACTGACCTTACTAAAAAGGAAGCGCCAGAACCGGTCCAGTGGACGGAGCCATGTCTGCAGGCTTTCACCCAGCTTAAGGCAGCTCTGTGTGGCGGCCCACTATTATACTCTCCTGACTTTTCTCTACCCTTTTTTTTTGTAGACTGACGCGTCAGACAGGAGTCTGGGAGCAGTCCTGTCCCAGGAGATAGAGGGGGAGGAACAGCAGAAAAAAACATAGAAAAAGAGTGTCTGGACAGGCCGTCCTCACCCTCCGCTATTATTTGTAAGATGACAAACACCTGTGTCTTGTTGCAGTAACTGGTGTGGAGGGACCAGATAAGCCACCAAGAAGTGGAAGATAGGGAGAGAGACCTGGCTAAGACTCGTGGGGGATGGACTGAGAGAGAAAGAGGAAAAAGTACAATTTTGATATTGAGAGCCGAGTGCGAACGTTTGATTTTTGTTGCATTCTTTGGCATAATAAAAGTATTTGCGATTCTCAATCAAGCCGACCCTGTCTTTTTCTTCCCCAAACAAAGAAGCCAATTGAATTGGTCATTGAGAGCCAATGGGCAATGTGTGATTTAAGTGCTCCCTTAATTTTTTTTAATATATATATATATATATATATATATATATATATACAGTATATATATATAGTATGTGATGGAAATTACATGTGGTGTGGATTAGGAAGCATTTACAGGTTATGGCATCTTGGTTATTAATTTGACCTGTATATTACATCATCAGTCAAACAGAAATAAATCAGATGGTGATACAAATCTAGCACTATAATGCATATCTCACTTCTTATTAGAATACAAAAAATTAAGTGTGTCATCTGCTGATTGTATTTATCAACTTCATTCTGACAGACATCCGTCAGGAAGCAAACGCTGCCCTCATCTTCATCACAATATCTCTCTCTTTCTCATACACAGGCCTTATTTACAGATGACAGGCAGATCATTCATGACTAGCAGCCTTTGAGCCTGTCACAATGGCTTTGTGGCTGAAAAGAAACAGGTAAGCCTTTCGTTTTGACTAATACTCTTCATTTCTTCTCTAATGACCTCTGCATATTTTTGTTTTATGGGTTTTTTATTATAAAAAGAAAAATCTTTTTTCAAATGTTTCATTTTAGCATGCTGATTTTGTTATATTTGCAAAACCTATTTCATCACACCATGTTCTATTATACCAAATATACTCTGCATTCTTATTCACATGAACTTCCCACTTTCCTCTATATTAAATTTGTGTTTATCAGAATGTACTGTTCAGTCCCCAGTCAGCATATCGATAATGAGGTGGTTATGCACTTTTCTCAGTGGGACTGAAATATATGGAGAAAGGTGCTGCCTTCCTATAAGGTTGTCCTGCTATTTCACTGATATATCATGCCTTTGTCTCCCTACTCAGCCTTGAGACTATATTCATTTCCTTGCTGCTCATGCCAAGCGACATTTGTCTTTTTCTTGTCCTTCTGTTGGAGATTTATTCCATTAATAATTCATTACAGTTCGTGGACTTCACAAGACCTTCCCCAGGACACTGCATTTTTTTTTTTTTGTCAGGTTGTGGGGTGTTGCAGTGTCCTCTTTGAATTTACAGAAGATGTGACCTGTTTGGACTGGTGACATGATGGCTTTGTAGCAGGAGTTTTTGTCTCGTAATTAAACAGCAAATAAAGCTCTATAATTCAGGTTGTGAACAGCAAATCACATATAGTGTGTGGAAAGTTGCATAAGTTGGGAGGGGCATCTCGGACTAAGTGAACGAAATGGTTCTTCAAATGTTCTATTAATTTAAAATTATCAATGCTCAAGTAGTTATGTGTATATGGCCAATTACTTCAGATAAATAATTGTATGGAGAGCATGTGGTATATGTAACCCCTTGCACTTTTTAAATCAATGCTGGTAATCAATATGAACATGTTAATTACGGTACAGATCAAGAAAATATAACTAGAAAATATTTCTAATTCCTCCTGCTTTGTTACATACTATAATGCGGTGGGTCCAGTGTGCAATGCGGAGAGACGAGAAGACACGGAGATCCAACTGAAAAGACTTCATTTACAAAACGAGAACATAAACGGCACTCACTAGGTGCAAAACTCGAAGAACTAGGAATCACTTGGAACACGGAAAAGAGAGAGAGACTCACACACACACACACAAAACATCCAACTAAGTACACATAAATTCTCATGAGGAAAAAATAGGAAACAGCTGACCAGACTTTAGGCAAGTGATTAGACAGTGTAACATGACTCACAGGCAGAAATCCAATCCTGTGTCTTTATTAAGAGTAGTCGTACAGGCAGATGGTCAGGACAAACAGAGAGCATACGTAAACGATATTCCAGGCAAGAGTCAGAAAGGCAGGAAGACAGAATCAGGTACGATAATCCAGGCGGGGAAGTCAAGACAGGCAGATAACATTCACGAGCAATAATCCAGGTACAGGTCAGGGCAGGCAGATCAGAAACAAAACAGGAAACCAAGACAGGATAATAACGCTCAGAAATGTCAGCAGTGCTAGAACAAGACTTCGCCCTTTGTGTATGGATGATGTTGTCTTTATAGTTCATATAATGGTGCCCAGCTGGTGTGACAATCAGTCATATAATTAGTGATGTGACGCTCTGTGCCGAGGCTTCGGAGCGTGTGTCGAGAAGTTTCTATCGATTTAGACCGATGACGTCAGAGATCACGTATGAAGCCTCGCTTCCGCTTGAGTGGTTCAGTAAGCGGTTCGAATCTTGCTGCAAAATTTTTATTGATCTTTTTATAATTGAAATTGTCTTGCCGAACCAAATATTGGCCGATTGGAAGATCCACTTCAGTACTGGGAGAGACAGAAAGTTATATTTCCACATCTGTACAGGCTTGCTGTCAAGTATTTATGCATCTCGGCTTCATCTGTGCCTTGTGAAAGGGTGTTTTCAAAGGCAGGAGAAGTTGTGTAAAAAAAGAAAGAAATCGCCTTAGCCCTGAAACAGTTGAAAAATAATATTCTTGAATAAAAAAAGTATTTCCTCTTCATTATTTTTATTGTTTCCTAAAATCACAGTACAAGATACACAAGCAGATTTACTGCTGCAGAACCGCTGCCCTCTGCATAGTTAAACCCAGACACTTATACCATTACAATTTTGCCCAGTCTGCCTATGACCAAACAATTGATTTACAAACATTTGACTTATATATTTATTGAACCTTTATTTATCCAGGAAAATCCCATTGAAATATCATAATCTCTTCTAATCTTTTCCAGGGAGACCTGGTCAACAACAAAAAAACGCAGCACACATAGTTTCAGACCAAATATAAAAACACGGGCAATCCAACAACAGTTGGATATAGTCGATAGTCCCATAAATTTCAAGCCAATACATTTATTACAAAGTTATGTTAATACAATCATTATATACCACAAGAAAATACACATTATATGTGCACAGTATATCACACACAACATCAGGCACATCTGTAATGTATCTGATTGTTTTATACTCTTTGGCCACTAGATGATTTTGTGAGCAAATGAGGCTTCGAGAAAGGAACTCTTTTGTGAACCACTAGGTTGAAAAGGCTTCATCTCGCCATCATTACATATAATGGTGTCCAGCTGGTGTGTGACAATCAGTCCAATGTGTGGGTTTCTGGGAAATGTAGTGTGTGTGTGTGTCAGTATATGTGTGATCTCCCTCTGGTGGCCAGAGAGGGGAGCTCATATTCATAACAGACAGACAGGAGCGTGAAGGACCTGGAAGATATGTAAATAAACCTGGAGGGGAACAAGGACCACACAGGACTGTGAAACATACTAATAGTGATTAAATATTGCATGTGGTTTCAAAAAAATTCAAACCTTTGAAGAATCATTTGAATTTGCTAAATTCAAGGCTTTGCATTCATATTGCATTAGTTATTTGTAATTTTCCCAAACAGAATGTTATGGGGTGATTACATTCGCCTCTGTATATGTGACATCAGCGGTAAATACAATTCTGTCCAGTTCATTGGAAGAACAAATGTTTTAATTTAAAGATGATGTCACATATAAAGGGGTGTGCACACATTTCGATGTGTAACTTACTTCATGTTTAAATAACATTACTACAGCCTTCACCACAATCGGTTCAAATCAAATTTCCTCCACAGTCTGTGCTGGGTGATCTTTATCAGCAGCCACATTTAACACCTCCACTGAGAAAGATTTAGAAGATTAGATTTCTTTATATAGAATTAGTTTTTTGCTTTCAATCCATTAATAACAAGGCAGTCTCAGGTTTGCTCTTAGTGAATATTGTTTGACTGCAGATAAGATACAGCATATACAAAGCTGTTGATTTTGCAATAGTAGGAATGATGTTCATTTATGATTATATTTGATTCTAGTCAAAAAAGAAGACAAAACTGGTGAAAACGTTTTTCCATTGTCCTAATGACAGAAGGTGAGAATCAATGCATTTTTTGTGCCTTTGAAGGGCACTGCAGCAAGGGCACACTACTCATACGGGCAATCCTTGGAAAGTCTGCAAATGAATTTCCTGATTGTAAGACAATGTGTCTTCACAGGCCCATTGTCAGGCGAATCTGGGCTCGCACACAGGCACACATACACACACACACACACACACACACACACGTATATCCCCTCAAAAAACCATGACAATACTCTCAGTGATATTAAGGTGTAAAGTGATGTTTTCAGTCCAAGTAAGAAAATAGTCAAAGCTATATGCAAAACTAACAAAGAAAAACTGTTTGAAAAAAAGAAGAAAAACCACAACAGCACTCTTACCTGCAATGGTTTGGGGCTCCCTTTTAAAGGCCAAGCCACTTCCCTTCAGATTGCCCAATGGCTGTTAAGTATCTACATATTTACAATAACATACAAATATACAAATAAATAAAACTTCCACTCCATAAATACACAGTATATACAAAAATAACAAACAAATATATAAAAATGCCGTAACATATTGTCATTCATTCCATTTTGTCCTGTGTCTACTGTCTCAGCTCATATTTGTGTTCCAGGTCGGTGTTTCCCTATGTCAGGTAACTTGCTGGAGACTGCAATTGGTCCCTCTTCCAAACCTGATCCAGATATACGGAACGCCCCAATCACTCAACCTGGTCTGTTGTTGTGCCATCGTGTGCCGAATGTTTGTACCTCTTTGCTACTACTTTGTGTTGTCGTCTATCAGAGAGATTGTGACTGATTATTTGAGATCTGAGAGTGAATTTGGTCCTGTGATAATTCTTGTTTACCCATTCATGATTGACTACAATGTTTTCCAAGGCCAAATCTGGATCTTTAGAGACGGAAGCTTCGCACCACACAACTATACTCGACCAGACTATAACAGAGGTATAATATAGCCAGAATGTTGTGTGGTGCTCTGGTCTGGTTGGCCGATGGAGATCAGAGGAAATCAGACATTTCTTCATAGAAGAAATTGTATCCCAATAAGCCTCTCAGTTCAGTAAGGACTGACTAGGGTGTCAGCTATTTTAAGGGCTGTTTTAGTTGCAAAATCCGTCCAGTGCACTGGAACGTTCGCCCCCTGAAAAAAACAAAAACAATAATGCACTGAAAAAAAACGAAACTTTGATGTTTACTATTCTCCCTTATGAGAAACTGGCACATTTCTGAAGAGCGAAGCATTAAACTCATGAGCCAACTGAATAAACATAATAGCTTTTTCTCAATGTGCTTTCTTGTCTGTTTTTGTGGACCCAAGATATGTCATCAATGGCTGTCCAAAAATTGTTCCCATTCAAAGTTCACATCTGGCCAAATTCATTTCATGTTGCTCAGTGTCCTTCTGACATTTGCCACTGGCTCTGACATCTCTGTAGTGGTTAAACATGAGATAATTCATCTTTTGTAGATCTAACAGGCAATCTTTGGTCTACCATTGTACTAGAGTGGTGTTGTAAATATACCATGCATGAAGTGAAGATAATCAGTGTTGCCTGAACCACATTTGTGTGGCTATTAATGTTTAATTTTTTTTAATGAATATGAAAAGTGTCAGGGTGGTGTTTTATAACACTTAGTTTTTGTTATAAATATAAGTACAGATAACCTTGGTTAGAGCAAGCAGAGTGGTGCTATCAAGAATGCTGTTGTACCATAAACAGAATTACCAATACTTGGTATTGTAAAACACCTAATTACATGCAATGTTTTTTTTTTATTATGTCAGTATAAACACATCGCTAGACATAGTGAATCTAGCTAACATTTATAATTAATATTCAGTTTTATTAGTTGTAAGGATATGTTACCGAAATATGAGTTTAAACTCATAAATAAATGAGTTTAAAGATTAATATAGAATAAAATATGTCCTGCCTAGCTATTATTAATTATTACCAGCAGTAACATTGTACGTGAATATTGTACGTAGGCATGTCACCAAAAATTTTGTAGTCACTGTCCTAATGAAGAAACCAGTGCCCAGATTCATGTACACAATATACTGGAGAAAAACACGGGACAGAGGTAAGTAATAACAAAATAAAATGAAAAAAGAGAGACTACTCTGGTGGACGTCTGCCTGTGTGAAACGAGCGTGCCAATGACGTATGTGTGCACCCATATTGCCTCATCAGTGAACAGAGGAGGAGTCACTTCAAGGAAGTAATTGTAATCACAATCACTTATAACCACATAAGTGGCCTCGTTATTCAGCTTGACACCTGAGGGAATTTCAGGGGATTTTAAAATGTTCAGTAGCTCTCATGCATTCAAGGTTGGTTGGCAATTTAACGCCAAGCTGGCTTTCTTGGCTATTTTCATGGCAAGTAACAAGTTGGAATACTATAAAAGAGCAATTTAAAAAACGTGTGTTTGTTTTTTGCTTTAGATAAAAAAATAAAATTCAGGGTTGAATCTGTACGAAATTTCTTTGAAAGTGTTTGATTAGTAATATTATCACCTAAAAGCATTTAGCCTAAGTTAGTGCACATACATCAGGATTAGTGGGTAGTGAACACACTGAAAACAATAGACACACCCCCCTTTTTTTCTTTTCTTTTTTTGCTGTGGCAATTGCTCAAGGGCACCCTGGTCATTTAATACCAGTATTGAGAATCAATCTCGCAACCTTCAGATTACCAGTCTGACTCTCTAAAAATTAAGCCAATTATTAAAAATAACAATTTTTAATAAAAATTGGAATAATTTCAAATAAAAGTTTTCACAAAATATTAAGCAGTTTTTATCTTGTTTCTTGAGAAGTAAATCAGCATATTAGAATGATTTCTGGACTGTGAAACTGAAGACTCGAGTAATAATGCTGAAAAATCATGCTGTGCAATCACAGGAAAAATTGAATAAAAGAAAAAAATATTTGAATAGAAAATGGTTACTTGAAATTATAATAATATTTATTTTTCAATAAAAACTTATTTTACTGTTTTTTTTATCCAATTAAATGCAGCCTCGGTGAGCATAAGATACGTTTTTGTGTAATTCTATGTGTACTGTAAGCAGTAAATAGACTTACATTAATGTTGACTTTGTCCACACATCCACACAAACACCTCAACAACATCCCAGAAAACACATTTTTGTTGTGAAATACAGGTTTGCCTCATTCTTCTCTGATTTCACTCCTCTGCCCCTTCCGCATGTAAATCGTCCAGAACATCAGCCCTCGCAACAGGAAATTAAGCCTGTGCTGAGCTTTATTGTCCTTAACCAAGAGACCTAAGGGAATGGTCCTCTCAGTCCACGGCGATTTCTGTCTTCACTGCGTTGTCAGGCCATGCTTCAAGGTCATTATTACAGCTTCACAAGACCTGAATGCTAATGTTGCACTGTAAAGCAGCATTACAATGCCAGTCAGTCCACACTGTGCAGTCCATGTCTCGGGCCACAGGCTGTGAAGTGGGAAATCAAGCTATGGCTGAGTATATTAGAGCTTGTCTGATATTTGGGTTCACATCAGGTAGAGATGACCTTTCTTGTTCCCGTACAGCAGGGCAGTGGAGAGAGCTGAGTCAAACGTAATGACAACATGCCACCAGATCCAGCACTCCTGTGCCCTATTCCAGCCTTCCACCGGGGAGAGGAAAACACCACCGGCATTAAACACAGTCAGCAGTAATGACAGCCCACAGCACATGCCTAAACACCGTGCAGGAAGATAAAAGGAGAGATGGAGAAAAAGACAAGGCAGCTGGCAGGAATAAACTGCAGAGATAGAGATGAAATGCAGGTTTTGTGATTGAAATGTACAGCTTTTTGTGCTTTGGAGGCATCTGCTTGGTGAAAGAATATGTGAGTGGCTTGAAAAAGCAAAGAGAGACGGATATCGAGTATTTGGATTTTTAGAGACTAAATTTCACTAAAGTGCTCGAATAATTTCTGAGAGAGTGTGATGTGAACAAATGAGGTAGTGTTTTTACCAAGGCCAAATTAAAAAATGTATTTAACAAAAATACAGAGACAAAACAGTAGTATTATGAAATATTATTACAATTTAAAACAACAGTTCTACATTATGAACTATCAGCATTGTCATCATAGAAATAAATTATACTTACATTTACATTTATTCATTTAGCAGATGCTTTTATCCAAAGCGACTTACAACTTGAGGAATACAGAAAGTGATTCATCCTAAAGAGGCAAAAGTACACGAGAGTGCTCACAGTACAAACGTTTGAACATTGCTTGAAGTAATATAAGTTTGGAGAATGGAGAGAGCAACAGGAAAGTAAGGAAAGAATAATTTGTGTGTGTGTGTGTGTGTGTGTGTGCGTGCGTGCGTGCGTGCGTGCGTGCGTGTGTATTTTGAGTATTGACAGGGATTCTGCATTCCGGATGAAGGCAGGGAGATCGGTCCACCAGCAAGGAACGGTGATTGAAAATGTTCTTGAGAGTGATTTTGTGCCTCTCTGTGATGGTACCATGAGTCGTCGCTCATTGATCGATAGTAGGTTTCTGGAAGGTGCATAGATTTGTAGTAGCGAGTGGAAATTGGAGCTGCTGAGCCTGTGTCATATCTGTAAACAAGTGTGAGGCCCTTTTGGATTCATTGAAAACCAGATAAGCTGCAGCATTTTGGATCAGTTGCAGGGGTTTGATTGCACTTGAAGGAGGTCCTCCCAGAATAGCATTGCAATATCCAAGCCTGGAAATGACCATGTCCTGTACGAGTACTTGTGTTGCTTGATCCGTTAGGAACAGCCTGATTCTCCTGATGTTGTGAAGTGCAAACCTGTATGATCAAGCTGTCTTTGCAACGTGATCTTTGAATGTCAACTGGTCTTCGAAGATTACTCCAAGATTTCTGGCAGACTTTGATGGGGTAATCGTTGAGGAGCCAATCTGGATGGTGAAGTCGTGCTGTAGAGTCAGATTGGCAGTGAAGACAAGAAGCTCAGTCTTTGCCAGGTTGAGCTGCAGGTAATGCTCATTTATCCATGCCGAGATATCCGCTAGACAGCTTGTGATCCATTATACCATGGGATCATCTGGTTGAAATGATAGGTAGAGCTGTGTGTCATCGGCAAAACAGTGATAGGAGAAACCGTGTGCCAATATGATGGGATCAAGTGATATGGTGAACATGGAGAAGAGAAGGGGTCCAAGAAGTGAACCCTGAGGAAACCCAGTGATCAGTGACCTCCCCGCACCATGCAACCCTGAAAGACAGGATTCAACCGGTGAATTGGCGCTACAGTAATGCTCAATGATGTTAAAGGCAGCAATAACTAATAAAAGGCAGCAATATCAATAACAGTGTCAAAGGCAGCAGATAGATCCAAGGGAATGAGAAATAATGACTTGGAATTAGCTTTTGCATTCCTTAGAGCTTCAAAAACTGTAGTGCAGTCTCGGTTGAACGGCCCTTCTTGAAACCAAACTGGTTGATGTCCAACTGGTTATTCTGTGAGAGGAAAGATGACCTGGTTGAAAACAACTGGTTCAAGTGTTTTTGCTATGAATGGTAGGAGAGAGACTTACGCCTTACATCTTCTACAAGCCATCTCTCCTACTCTTTTACAAGCACTCACACACATCAACATATCTTTTCACACGGAACCTTTCCCACCGCATTCAAGCAGGCTTGGGTATCCCCACTGCTCAAAAAACCCACATTAAACACATCACTTGTTGAAAATTACAGACCTGTCTCTCTCCTACCATTCATTTCAACCATTCAACCGAGACGGTATTACTATTGTAACACCGACTCAGGCAGGTTAAGATCCATCTGCAGTTTATTAAGATCAGACAGTATCAGGGTACAAACCGGCTTAGGTCGAATCACCAGGCAGAACAGCAATGTCAAGGGCAAGGCAGAGAGAATGGTCATAACAGGCAGTAGGTCAGGATAGGCAGCAAACGATCAGAGTCCAGAATCCAGATAAACAATGAACAAGGGGCAGGCGGCACAGAATCAAACACGATGAACAAGGCAGAGTCAGAACACAGGCAAGGTTAACACAGGGGAAATAACGCTCAGAAATGTAGCCGGGGCAAACAAAACTTCGCACTGAGCTGTTGGGATTCCAGTGTTTAAATAGTAGTGATGATGTACAGCAGGTGTGTGGTAATCAGTCCATGGAAGTGGGTGCATGGGAAATGTAGTCCTACAGAGCTAGTACTCTGGTGAGTGCGACCTCTGGTGGCCGTTGGTGGGAACCTCATCAGCATTTGTGACAACTATCAGTTCACGAGTTCACACTTACGAATGATTCAGGAGCAATGAATGGTAAGCGTATTTGGCGAGCTGTCCGAGGAGAGGGCTCCGAGCTCGGTATTAGCCCGAACCTGGAGCACTCCCCCCGTATCCTGACTTTGATAGGAACAATTAAGTGTGAGGAGTTGGGGTGGTGGCGGGATGCCGAAAAATGTCAAAGAGCTGTAGGTGAGTCAAACGTGTCTATATATACGTACTTCCTCTCCTGCTGATAGGATGAGGAGTAATTGCTGATGACGTGTTGATTGTATTAATCATTTGAACGTGCTCCTCCCGAACTTTGTTAATAAAACATCATTCACTGAAGCTCCGAGTGCAAAAGCTGACTCTAAATCATTAGTTCTCATATTTTTAAGTTTATCTGCTGCCTTTGACACTGTTAATCATCATATCCTTTTGTCCTCCCTCTCATCACAGGAACTCCGCTTCAATGGTTTTAATCCTATCTCACAGATAGGTCCTTCAGGGTTGCGTGGTGTGGGGAGGTCTCCAAAAAATTTCAACTGATCATCGGTGTTCCACAGAGCTCAGTTCTTGGACAACTTCTTTTCTCCATCTACACCACATCACTGGGTCCTATCATACAGGCACACGGATTCTCCTATCACTGTGACGCCGATGACACAGCTCTACCTATCATTTCAACCAGATGATCCAACGGTGGCTGCGCGAATCACAAGCGGACAGCTCAACACCATCTGCAGCTCAACTTGGAATCTTTCAAGTAAAGAAGTTCATAAAGTCATTACTGCTGTGCTGTTTTAAACCATCTGGGGTTGAGGCTTTATTTCTCTTAAAAGTCACTGTATCAAATAAATACCTAGTGTTGTTTTTGTTTTTTTCTTAGAGAATGGAAAAATAAGCAGATCTAGCTGATTTTGAGACCTTTCTGAAAGCAATAGAGCTGTCTTTCCACAAAATGCAAAAAACCTCTTTTCAAAATGCAAAAAACTTTTTCCCCTAGCTCTGCTCCATTTTTCTGGCTGCTCTCTTGAGAGCTCGGGTGTGCTCATTGTACCAAGCTGTTGGACTATTTTCTTTAAGTGCAAAGGAGCAACTGTGTCTAAAGTGCTGGAAAAGACAGAGTTACAAGTTTCTGTTGCGACATCAAGTTCTTCTAGGCTATCGGAAATGTTGAGTTGATCAACCAGGGCAGGTTGTAGGATGGCTGGAGAGAAGTTTTGATACATCTGCTTCTGTTAGTGGGCAGAAGGAGGAGAGAATATTTCTGGTTGCATCAGTCTAAGTTCCTGTGTGTGTGGAGCTGAGAACTGAATTCAACTGAAGCAACTCAAAATTGCTTGAGTGGCGGAAGAGAGAATGAAACAACGGAGGAAAGATGGGCAGGAGAAAGAGAGTGCAAGTTTTGTCTGAAAGTAACTGGTAGAGGGGTTGATATAGAAGTAGTAAGTTGTAGATTAAATGTAATGAAATGGTCAGAAACATGCAAAGGTTTTACCAGAATGTTGTCTGCGATGCAGTTGCGTGTGTAGAATAAGTCGAGTTGGCAGCCCAATTTGTGAGTACCTGTGGTGATGAGTCGTTTAAGATTAAATTAGGCTAGTAGAGAGAGGAAGTCTGTACCGCAAGGCTTCTCCAAAAGAATGTTGTAATCACCAAAGACTATTGGAATGACATCCTCAGGGAATTAGGACAGTAGCAAGAAACATTTCTTTAATGAATAGAGAGTTCAGAAGAACAGCATTTATTTGAAATAGCTCATCCTTGATGAATAAATATCAACTACAGGTACAATGAAAAGAAAAATAAGAATTTAAATCTTACTGACCCAAAACCTTTAAAAGGTAGTGTATATTAAATATTTTATGAAATACATTAAGCAGCATCATATGGTAATAAAAAATGTACAGCACTTCAGGAATGACCTAGTTTATGACATGTCAAAGCTTGAAAATTGTTTCTTTTCTTTTGTCATTGTATTTTCCTTCACGGTACACCTCAGGCAAGATAAAACCTGATTTGTTTGTTTCCTGCAGTTTGCTACTCCTCAAAAGGTGGCAGGGTCTCAGCAGACATTGTCCTATATACTGTAACATTTCAAGGACGTCTCTGAACAGGGCTTGTAAAACATGTTTGGTATGGGTCTGGAACATGAAACCTGCCATCCTCCTGTAACGCCCCCTTCCTCTCACTTGGAATTGTATTGGGTGACGCCCAGATTCTTAGTATAATAATGGGTTTGTTTTAATTTGTGATCAGCTATACGACAACAAATACACAGAATATTTGGAGAATGAAATGCAAAATCACCACAAATACCAAATTAACAACTTAAATTTAATGAATATAAAATAAATCCCCTTAGGAAGTCAAAAAAGAAAAGAAATAGAAATAAAAATATGTTATGACACTTCAAGGCAAAATAAACAATCAACAGTCAATGTAAAGAAACCAAACCCAAATGAATAATACTCTAAGTCGGCAAAAATAAACTAACCCCCATAGTCACTGTTGCAGGCCTGTTTCGCTGCTCGGGTGCGTTGGGGCCACAAATGAACGGCCGCTTCACTCAGATGAGCAACACAAAGAAAACAAAATGAGTACCTTTGCCAATGAGGTTGCATCTGGATCGGTGACAGTTCGGTCGTCTCCAAGCCGGAATCGATCTCAGTCGCGAGACGCACGGACGCGCGTGCGCGCACACACACACACACACACACGCACGTGTCTGCAGGCACACTCCAGTCGTAGTTCGGTGGTATTCCTTCGACGCTAAACAACCGGAACCACTCCAGTCGTTAGTCTCCAAACACAACACGAAACGATTGCAACCCCGGACAGTTCGCTTTGAATTTACTGGCTTGCCGCCAGTGGTTCCTCCACTCGTGTCCGTGACGCACTTGAAAAATACTGAACCCTTTAGTTACACTTAGCCAGCAGTAACTTAGTTCAAAGTCCACTCTAATATCCTGGAGATGGACTAAAATGCATCATCCGCATTCAAACTCATCCTTCCCGGAGGGTTGTCTCGTCGTTCTCCGCTCTCGTGCTTTCTTCTCGCTCCTTCCACACTTGTCCCGCCTCCCCATCCAATCCTGATACCTCATTGGTTATTTACAAAAGTACCCAATCACATTATATACAAATAAAATAAAAATACCAGGCCATACAGTTTAAATGATCACAGTATATTTGAACAACTTTATACATTTTAAATAAATCTGAAACTCTTAATAAATTCCTACACGGGCTACACTCCGCTGAAAAAAGGAGCTATCATTAGTCTTACTGCATTTCGATGAGCCTCTTCAACACTTAGCCCTATTCAAATACATTTAAGATGAAAATTGACATCCTACCTATTAATTCATTTACCTCAGCTTGGCCAAACCCTATAACCAATCAGTTCTTTAGTGACATTTATTTAATCAAAAGTGCATTCTAGTGCATAACATTATTACTGTCACAAATTATTTTACTGTTTGAAAAAACTATACAATTCAAATAATGAAATAAAATAAAATATTAATATCAATAAAATGTTATGGTATGATATGTTAGGTACATTTCTGCAATTATCTAAAGTAGCAAACATCTATGGACAATGCACTTGACATGAACTGACAAATGTTTCACCGACTCCAAAGTCTTTTGTTTCTCTCACTGATTCCTCCTGGTCCCTGTGGTTCGAACCACACAATGAGGGCTTTGCGCACCCAGCATGCCACACTAGCATGTAGGATATTTCTGCACTCACATGGGGGGTAATAGTGCTTTTACACAGGAGCAGGGGCTCAGCGAAAGTGTTTACTTGCCCTCAGTATTGATCTGTTGTATGAAAATAGTAGAAAGGTATGATCGATTAGCAGGCACTGAACTTGTTTGACTCAGAACTGTAGGTAGTCTGAGAGAGAAAGAAGAGGATTGAGGGCCAGTCGAAGCCTTGGCGCTCATGTCCCAGGATCTGTGAGTTTTGTCATGATTGGCATCACTAATGCTAAGGAATTTGATGTCAACACCATCTCCTGGTGACCACATCTCAACGGATCGACAAACTGCTTGATAATTTCATCTAAATGTTTATGCCATCATTTTTATTGAGCTCTGGTTCAATTTACTGCAGTCCGTCTTCCAAAATCAATAGGCATTGATTTAAAAAAAATGATTTTTTTGAGGGAAAGTGAAAGTCACATGTCTGTACATGTTAATAATACAAAGAGAGTGTAAGTATGTACTGAATGCACTAAACAGCTCGTGTAGCTGCGCCATAATTTTACGTCCAGTTTAAATTAATTTTATCATTAAAAGAACAAGCTTGGTTTCTGCCTGGTGTCCTTGCTCCATGTATCCTTCATAGCCCCATATACACATAAATACATCCTGGAGTTTACCAGCCATATTAAGATTCTACAGAGACATTGTCATTCTGCCTCAAGAGAGAAGAAAACATTGTCAGGAAGCAACTGGCTGTAATGAGTGGCAGGGTTACCTACCACAGTGAAATCTTAATGAGGGATGGTGCTTTTTGCTGTGCATTCTCTCTGCAGAAATAGAGGAGAGGTCCACCCGCTGCATTATAGACCCATTATCATTTCATTTAATGTACAACTGAATGCTAGGCCACAGGAAATTACAAATACCACATGTTGCCTGACTACAAATGAAATAATTAACGGAGGGAAAATAGGTCTCACAACAGATTAAATTGACATGCAATGTTTCCTTTTGTGAATGAGATCGTTGTGGATGAAACAGAAGCCAGTGTGTTTCGCATTTATGTAATAAAATGGATGAAATTGTCAAAATAGTTTTTTGCAGATACTTAACACTAATTAAAGAAATTCATGCTCTTTCGAATTATTGTTCAAAGAGATGTTTGGACATAATTCATGACTCTTAATATAATCTAATCACTGTTGACATGGTCCATTAGCAGATGATCATATTGCAACATTAATAGTAAAGAACAGAACAATGATTAAAAAAATTATGCTCAAATAGATGTAGCCAGATGCCAGAAGGCTTCACGAAAAAATACTTGTGAAAGGATAAAACATTTTCTAAGGACCGTATTTGTGCAGTGCTTAAAGTGAATTTGATACTTTTGGTGTCCTCCTAACAATCAATTTTTTTAGGTACAAAAATCAAGGTACAAATGCAAGTGAAACAATATATGAACAGACTGGCACTTTTTAATGACCTGAGCCATGTGGCATGTGTTTGTGGGCAACATAGCTGCCTTAGATAATTTGATTTTATGAATCTGATGAGTATAGTTTTGACCCGACTACTGTATAATTTGAAACACCGTTGAGATAAATTCTGAAACTGTACATCATGAATGGACAACTTCGGTCCTGAAGGGCCGCTGTCCAAAGTTTGAGTTTAACTCCAACTCTAATCACACACCTAAACAAAACTAATCAATGTCTTTAGGATTGGACACCACAGGGCAGCTTGTACCATGCTCATACCATGCCCGTATGGGATAAAGTGGATTTCTCTTTTACTGGTCTGGTTCACTGCAAGGAGGGGGGACAGAAGGCATGCAGGACAATAGATTTTGTCACATGACTGAGGACCTTGGGAGTGTAACCCAGATTAGGGTACAGGAAAGCCTTCACCATGCCAGAGGCAAACCAAGCACAACGGGGCAACCAACAGGAGTTCCACCTCTCTGACGCTACAAAGATACTCTATCAGAAATTTTACTGGAACCTTTTCCATCGGCTCAAATGGAGCCTGGGAAATACTCAGGAGCACCAAGGCCAACTTCCTAGCCAGTACCCTTGTGTGTTTTCACTTTAGGGCATAAAACATTTCCACTTCAGAGTATACAATTTCCTCGGGGAGGGAGCTTGAGTGAAGGATGGTCTCAACAACCGCAATTGAAAGACCAAAGTCTATGAGTTGGGCCCCCTCATTAATAAGTGCCACCTGATCGGAATGTCCCAGGGAGAGGTGTCTAGGAGGATCACATGGTCCGAAACCACATTCTGCCTGGCCACCACAGGGCTATCAATGAACCCTATTCCAGCGAACTTCCTCCAGTACTCTCAGTAGCTGAGCTGTCAGAGGAAAAGCTTACAGAATGTCATGAACATGTCTGAACCATAGGATCCAGTCTGTGAGGAGTTGGATGCATGAGGGAGATCCACAGTGGACAATGAGAGATCTCTTGAGATGCAAATTGTAACCCAGCGCGAGCCTGGGCGCTCTCCTCAAAGAGCATCAGGTGTAAGCTGAGCACCCATTGTGCAAGCTCCACTCCCAGACAAACAATACACAGATCGATCTAAAATAATGTTCACTTGTCATTTCCTTCTCTTTTCTATGTAATCATTGGTAGACAGACAACAATAAATAGGACAGAGGATCATACTAAGCGCTACTGAAGACACAGAAGCTACCACTGCTTTGTTTGGCATACCTTTTATAGTTTCCGGGTTCATGACATCACTCGCCTATTACGTCCCTTCATGGTGCAATCACTCAGAACGTTCCCACAGCATCATCGACACTTAAAAGGGATTTTGCACATTTGAAAACATGTCAAAAACACATGTGAAATATGTGTTTTGCACATGGGAAGTGTGTGCTTTTGGAACATTTTTGTATGAATCTAATGTGAAATACATTGTGATATTTATATGGTTTTTCTGTGCTCTCTCTTATATCTCAATTGTTATTTAAATTTAACTTTGGAGTGAAAAAGATACTTTATCTATTGTAAGAGTGTTATTGTAAATCATTTGCTCCAGTTCACCCTTCTCCCATGTACTTCCAAACAATTTTTCAAACCTTTTAGTTGTCATGGAGCCTCTGACAATGACCAATAAAGTGAAATTATATCTAATCCTTCCTATTCACAACACTTTCTATTAAGATGTGCATATTAAAGCCATTAAGTAATAATGTGTAATTTCTCTGCCAGAAATCATATTTTTCTTTTAATAACTTCACGGTTATTTCTTACAAATGATGTGCCCTTGACAATCAAAGGCTCGTTTTAATAATTTGTCATTAACTCTCCATCTGTTTTATAATCAAATTATCTTGCTTAGAGTAGATCCCATGATTTACTGTTACCATGGACACAATTAGTTGTGATATTTATTTCACGTTATAGGTCTTCATAGAGAATCCGTCATCCATCGAAGGTGTATTCACATTCATATTGCATCATTTTGCTCTATTTTCATCAGCTCCATCAGTATACCAATGAAATCATACCTCATTAGTCAAAGAACAGTGATTCCCAACCATTTCCTACTTTAGGAAGTATGTAGCAAAGGAAAGGGGATAGTGCAGGTCCCCAAAGATCTGTGTCTTGTCGTGCGACCCCTAGCCCGATACATTATTGAACCTGCCTGTGCCCTGTACATGCCTCCAAGCAGCCCTGGCAGGTACCTAGCAACATCAATTTACAAAAGTTGTGCACATGGCCTCTGCCATGTATTGCCATCACTATGGGGTAATTGGTCCGGCACTGCTTCCAATTCTGTGCAAGTCAAGCCTATTTTTCCAGTCAGTCAGCCTTGCTCTATGTTTAACAAGCTATTATACCCCCATAGCTCCGCCGCTGAGCCTGGGGACATTGCATGTACATGGTAGGCGAGGTGTACTGAATCAAATGGAACTGAATCATGGTCCTTGTTAAGATAGAAAAAAGATTCAGCTGTTTCACAGTTCATACAAGGTTACAAGTGACAAACTGAAGTCTTGCAGACGTGTCATACCCTGCTCACTTCTTTTTTTCTTCTTACTTTCTCTGTTTGTGGTCTTCTGTAATTTCACATGCCATGATAAATTAAAGTGCTTTCATCACCTGGGGTTTGCCTCTCCCTTTCCCTCTCCTAACCTATATTCCCAGTGGTCTGAACATGGCAAGGTCTTTTAAAAGCTCTTGAAATTTCACTGAGCCCAGCTGGATCATGGGGCCACAGGGTTGATAATTGGGACCCACTACAGTTCCGGCTTTTCAAGCACAGTTGCCAACATTCCTGATGAAATTAAAATCTTAAACCAGCCTAAGACAGTTTCCTGGTCTTGGCTGGTTTAAGATGGTCCAGTTGCTCTCCCAGTCTGATTATGTGCTTAGCTGCTTTAACTGGTCTGTAAGCCAGCAAACTAGACCAGCTGAGATGATCAAACCAACTAAAGCTCATTTAAGCAGGGAAAATAAATGTTGTTTGGGACATTATGAAAGCTTGTTTCTACCTCAGAGTAAAAAATAAAGATGGTAATTGTGAGATAAAGTTCACAATAAGGAATAAAGTCACATGTGACAGCGAGTAAATCAACATGTTACACATGATATATGATCAAATAAATTAATTATATCAATAACAAATTGAGTAATTTTCAACATTTAGCCTGCATCTAGATGATCAAGTGTGTGGCTAAATTGTGTGCATGTTCTACTTGTCTCAAAGTGAATGAGCGCCACAGTTTTGTTGGCTACACATACTCAATACTCATTGTGTTTTCAAGATTGGCTACATCCGCTATCTGAGTGACGTAAACCCGTATTAATTATACAATTAAAAGAAATATCTATTCATCTTCCACAAAACAGTCACTATTTACATTCTATATCATCAGTGAACTGTTGCATTACCAAGTGAGTGATTTAAGCATTTTTATTACATTCCAAATACAGTGATACCTCGGTTTACGAGCGACTTGGTATACGAGCAAATCGGTGTACGAGCATGGAGGGTCGAATCCGTGTACGAGTATTGTATCGTTGTACGAGAAAAATTTTCCCTCACCCATGCGCAGTTTTGCGATGAAAAGATCCCTTTCTCGTTCATTCTCTCAGTGTCTCTCAGTATGGGTGCATCATTCACCACAGTGCATTATTTTATAAGTCGTTGTGAATACACATACGTGAATATGATTACATGTGAATATGTTGAAACTTTATTAATGGAGCATGTTACCAACACCACACATTGCATAGTTCACACATTCAATTCACATTCACATTCAACACCACACATTCAATTACGTTCTTAAAGGGCCATACACTTTTAGAGAACAGCATACTATAACAGTTATAACTCTGTACAGATCATATACATAAGTGATTTACAGCGGTTTTACCTCGTGTTGTTGCATTAATTGTGATCGCTATTCTTCACGTTGTAATATCGTTACAAATGTTGAAGGAACTAGTTAATCTGATGTGTTCAATAAGTGTTAAGTTAACAGTCTTGTCACTTTAAGAGGGCGGGGTTTCAGTCAGCGCTAGAGAGAGTGGAGTTCTGAGGGATTAAAGAGACAGAGCTCCGAAGCAGAGATAGTTTTGATTCTTCTGTTATGTACGCCGTGGGTTGAAGCCTGAACCGCAATCCGATAGTTCTCAATAAAATCTCTGAATGAGAAGGAACCTGTCTGGTTATTAAAATAAGCAACGGTACAATGTAGTGAAATATATAAGCAGTAACACCCCAACCCCCCCTCCCCTGTCCTCTCGTCTCGATCATGCCAGCAGTGAAGAGGTAAAGTGCGTGTTACAGTAAATAGTTAATAATGACAGTTAAACCCTAAAAATATTTAATTAGTATTTATATGAGATCTTAATGGTTATAATTTTAAATGTAATTAATAGGTTAAAACCCAAAAAAAATATTTAAAATGGGCATTTATTGTCGTGTGGAACAAATCAAGTGATTTTTAGTGCGTTCTTATGGGGGAAATTGTTTTGGTGTACGAGCATTTTGGTTTACGAGCTCGCTCTTGGAACGAATCAAACTCGTAAACCGAGGTATTACTGTAGTGAAA
Source organism: Rhodeus uyekii (assembly GCA_037043235.1). Classification (NCBI taxonomy): domain Eukaryota; kingdom Metazoa; phylum Chordata; class Actinopteri; order Cypriniformes; family Acheilognathidae; genus Rhodeus; species Rhodeus uyekii. Next base: position 411,090 of record JAWRVZ010000016.1, read on the forward strand.
AATTAAGCCATTTCCGTACTGGCTGGGCCAGATCGAAACAGAATGGAATGGCTTGCAAAGTTAGCTATAAAGTCAGAAAGTTTCATGTTGAAAGTCTCAAATGCAAGAAAAATTGTCACACGATGAGAAACTGTATTGCAATTTTGAGAAAGTTACATTGTCAAATAAATTCACAATTAGTCTTTAATTCTTTTTTACTCTGGAATGGGAAATATTTCCATAGGAGAGCCAGCTCTCTGTACCCTTAACATCACAGCCTCCCTATTTAAAATATGACCCCCCGTGAACATGTGAAGAATTGTATGTAAGGCTCTCAGGAGAAGCCCAAGAGCAGGAAACCAGGCAGTCTTCTATACACATCTTCTTTAGCAGCATGAGGTCCTTATATCATGTATTCCATAGGGGTTTGGACAGGAATGGGAATGTGATGCTCATTAGTGGTAGCTTGCGTGCTGTGCCATAATTGATGCAATTTTTGCACATTCACATCCGTGATGGAATGAAGACCACCAACTGATGTTGCTGACATTGACGATTTCACATTGTGATGTATGAGGAAGTAACAGCACTTTGGACATGTTTGATGTGCGTGTGAGTTGAAAAGTACATTTTTGGGTTGATTTTAATTGCTTGAGTGGAAAATTGAAGTAAACTGTTGACCTCATGGTCCTTTTTAAGTTAACAAATTTATGCTGGAATAACCTGCAATACCCACAGATGTCCACATAACTTGTGTAATGGAAGATAACTTAGCATATGGTTTCTTAAAGAAAAAACATTTCTCTTGATTCAAAGAAAAAAACAGTTCTATTCTAGCATATGGTTCAGATGGGTTGCTGATTCAGTAGCTAAACGCTTGACCTTGCCAGCTGTTTAAGGGACGACAGAGGTCCCAAGTGAAATCGTTTAGATTATTCAGAGGATTTACAATCAAGATCAAATGGCCACAAAAAAGCAATGGTGAAAGAGAGCAGAAGAGCAGAATTACAAAATGATTTAAATTCACATGAAACATTGTTTTTAGGATTTTGTACATTTCAACACCGCAATACTAACAGTGGTTTCCCATTGGCTAGAATGAAACATACTATATGGAGTAACCACAAGGATTGCATTACATCAAGAATGGACTTGAATAAAATTGGACTTGGTCCTTCTCACCCATGTGCAGGGTGATACCAGAATATTCATAATCATTCATAATTCCATAATCCCACATAGCTAAAAGTACACAATTATGTTAGACACAAATGCTTGAACTCTGTCTGTGACTACATACATTCAAAAAGCTTTAAATTGTATATTTTATTATTGTATTTTATTTTGTATTTACTACTAATAATAAATAAATATGATTTCAAGATTTCAAGTGTGGATATTGAGACATGTCCAATATTAAAATAGCCATGGTCACAAAGTACTCTCAAAGAGCATCTTGAATATTCTGCTCTAAATAATTCTGTTGGTGTTCTAGAGAAAAATTGTCATACAGGTTTCAAAAGATATGAGGGTGAATACATGATTTTTTGGGAAAACGATTCCTGTAATATGAAGTATCAGGATATTGAGGGTATTATCAGAAGTGGCTATAGTGGGTCCAGTTAGATGAACTGCCTTCCAACCCACCTGGCATACCAACATATCATTAGGGCAATTCAGAACCAGGGAAGGGGAGAGAGGGAGACTTTTCATTTTAATTAGTTCCTGCTTCTGTCTAGGAACAGGCGTGGAGGTCAGTTGTAATTGGTTTGTTTTTATAATGAGATGTTCAGGCCAGAATGATTGGATGTGGGTGAGTTTTGGAAGTCTCTCTACCCCCCACTCCCCTCCCTTCCTTCTGTTGCTTCTTTCAGTCTGGCTCTTCCACAGATACTGGAAAAAGTATGTGGATCCTGTTGAGCTCTGGGGTTTGGCATAGGGAGAAAAAGCCACTGCATGGCCCATTGCACCAAGAGATTTGCCAAGCACATAGTCTTTCCCTCACACAGACACGGCAGAAAGGATGCCTGTAACAAAATGTGGAGGAATCTATATCATGCAGAAAGATTAAACCTGAGGGCTCATAAAGTATGTGAGGGTGCCAGGCAAGCAGTTCCTCAAAGTGTCCAACTAATACTAATAGGTGTTTAACAGTAACTGAACTGATGTGGCTAGTGTGTGATTACTGATTGCCAGGCCTGTTATATAGATTATGTGCTTACAGAATATAAATTATGTACTTACAGAATTTAGATTGTGCTTAAAGAATATAGATTCTGTGCTTATCACGCTTTTAATAGCCTCCAAACACTATACAAATCTCATGCATAAATACAGTGGGATTTTCGAATAGAATTTTCTTGTAGCACCATAAAAAGATTTTATTGTAGGTTTTAATCAATTTAATGCATTCTTTCAAAAACAATTGTGCTGACACGAAATGTTATCATTAACTCTTTGCTATTGGCGAATATTTCTTTGATTTGTGAGAAAACAATTCCTCGCCATTGACGTAATCTTTCCATATTTTCACTGCTATTTGGTAAGGGGTGCTGTGATACATCTACTGAAAGAGTACAGAATCTTCTGATCAAAACGGAGAGCAAAGAAGATAAAGAAATAAGCGGTATCATATGAATAGTCTATGTCAGAGGTTTTCAAAGTCTGAGACAGTGGGCCTCCCTTTTGACACAACTCACCCAATGCCGCCCCCCCCTCCAAAAAAAACGCGCCGCGATCGTTGACGAGGGGGGGGTTGAACGACGCGCTTGCAGCCGCGACAGAATGACATCACAGGGAAGGTTTTAATACAAGTTTGGCGAGTTATTATTAGACTATCATTAGAGCAGGGGTCTCAAACTCAAATGAGCTGGGGGCCGCAGGAGGCAAGGTTTGGGTGAGGCAGGGCCGCATCAAGTATTCCATAATTTTTTTTTTCTCAAACGTCATTATTGACAGTTCTTTAACTTCATTGGGTTCTTCTGAGCATGAACCGTCCTGAACATAAACAGAACATTGAAGAACATGAACGGTTCTTCTGAATATGACTTGTCTTGCTACTTCTTGCTGCCAGAGACCTGTAGATCTTCCTCTCACACATCTGAGACACATTTGGCTTGAGAGAGGAAACAGTTGAGACTCTCAGTGTAGCTTGAAGATGATCGTCAGTAAGTAGACCTGTACTTGCACTTACTGAAGTTCAAGGTTGAGGAAAAAGTTACTAATTTTTTCGAGATACTAAGTCATTAGTATGAAAAACTTTCTCATTATTATGAGATAATAAGTCATTATTATAATAAACGTTCTCATTATTTCAAGATATTAAGTCATTATTATGAAACTTTTTCATTTTTTCCAGATACTAAGTCATTATTATGATAAATTCTCATTATTTTAAGATACTAAGTCATTTTTATGAGAAACTTTGTCATTATTTCGAGATATTAAGTCAATATTATGAGAAACCCTCTCATTATTATGACTAAAATAATCATTTTTTTCCCAACTGTGGCGGAAACGGGCTTCCATACTTTCCTGATGACATGAACATCGAAACAGTTTTATATGTAGAAAATACAGAGATAGGCGACTGCTACCGGGCTGATAAGTATCAGCTGGGACTGTGGGACACCTTTAATAAATGTATTATATACAAACAATGGGATGAAGCCACGGAGGCGTTATTTACTGGATTTTATTTTCTATATTAACCCCATGGGTTCATCGTGACAATCTAGCCAACACCGATGTCCCGTTGACTGTGTAACGTTAATTTGCAGATTCGTCACGATAACATATCATTCACATGGATAGTGGCGATCATATCGCTATCAACTTTTAAGCAAATCGGACCATTTCAAATGATGGAAAAACAAAATACAATCCGCATGACGCTAAATCCAACGCCGATAACAGTAACATTCACTTAGTCCAGCTCAAAGTAGAACATGCTCAGTTTCAAACACAATAAGAAGTGATAATTATATGAAGCTTTGACAAATGTGATGTTGCACTGGCAGCTCCATAGCTGTGTGAAATGTTTCTCTGCCTGATTCCAGCCCGGCTGATGCCCCGCCCCCAGGAGTCATTTACTCCACTGTGATTGGCCCCCGGTAGTCATATACTCCACTGTGATTGGTTGCTTGTACAGCTCCAGTTCGCACGAAAAAGGAACCTTTGGCACACACACACACACACACACAACGCGGTAAGCGCTATTCATTCAAAGCTCGCGGGCCGCACTTACATTAAACTTTCATATTATCCCGCGGGCCACAAAATATCGTTTCGCGGGCCGCATGTTTGAGACCCCTGAATTAGACTCTCCGCGCCTCCCCTGGCATGCTCTGGCGCCCCCCAGGGGAGGCGCGCCCCACACTTTGAAAACCCCTGGTCTATGTAAAATAACATGATCACCAACATTTAACAGAATATAAATCAAAACTGCCTAAAGTTACTGAATGAAATGTCGACCCAGGACTTTCCATATGACTGTGCAAGCACTCCATCTACTCAATCTATATTTTGATCATCTTTCTGAATCTGATTTGTCTTTTACAAAAAGTTGATCTTCTCATCTTTTTCCTCAAAATGTTGCTTTCTTATGAAACTTATCCACATGCAAGTGTTAATTTAAAAAAATGCATGTTGATTTATTAACTGCTCTGATGGATTCAATTCAGCGAAAGGATTCATCAGACTCATTTAAAAATAATTATTATTATAAGAACCAGCTCAAAAGAGTAATTCATTTGGAAATATGAGTATACTGATCGCGCTGTTTGCTTTAATTCATTAAAAAGAATGGGCTCATAATTCATTCAATGATCAGACTGCTTCTTTCACGTTTTATGTTTTTTGATTTACTATAAAGAACTGACTCGCAAGATAATATTTGTGGATTGGACAACACATTTGTCACATTGTTTGTTTGTTTCCCCCCATGCAGCCTGCAAAGAAAACTCAAAAATAGGAATAATAGAAATATAAATGCATTGCTTGACATTGTTTTGTTGTAAAATGTCTATTTATGTCATTACAGACTACAATCTCATGTTCACTTATGTAAAATAGGATTTATTTTGCCGTGGCACTGAAGATTCAGAAGGAGGAGCGCCCCAGATTGCAAACTGACATTGAATTAACAGAGTCAATAATTCTTTGTTATCTGATACTATACTTACACATTTATGTTTCCATTTGCCATTTAGACAAATGTGTTTGTCTAATACTGTTTTCTCAGTAGAATGCTTATTATTGTGTTCCTCTACATTTCATAGCCTGTGTGTGCTATATAAAAATCTTGCAGTGTTCATAGGGCTCATTGACTCTTAAAATTGTGTAACCTCAAATCCAAATTAGTGTCAAATTCAGTGCACAGGTCGAGTAGAATCATAACGTTTTTTCTGAAGTCAGACGAAAACTTCCAAAATGTACAGCAAGCTCTTTGGTCTAAAATTACTATTAGTAAGTGAAAATATATATGTGCTTTTGGTTTCCATTGACTGTCACATAATTTTGTTCTTAACAAATTATAGAATGTATATATACTGTATATATACACTGCAAGATTTTCATATAGCGCACACAGGCTATGAAATGTAGAGATATATTTATATACATTCTATAATTTGTCAAGAACAAAATTATGTGACAGTTAATGGAAACCAAAAGCATTACGTTCAAAAACATACCAAAAATCAATATAAAAACTGAAGTTACAGGTTGACTTTTCATCACAGAAACTCATACTGCTAGTAAGTAGTGTGTATGGCCCCCACTTGCCTATATCCACTATGACAACATCTGGGAATGCTCCTGAATGGAGCATGAATGTTGAATGGAGTCCTGAGTGAACTCCTCCCAGACAGCAGTAAGGGAACCATTAGCTAGCACATGAAGGTCTGTATGACCCTCCTGGTCACGCTGGATGATGTTGCTCAGCTGTCACGTGTTATCTGGGAAATTCCAATCAGGCTGCACAGTGCTGATCTGTGAGCACAGCTCCCACTAGAGAACATCGGGCCCTCATGCCACTTTCATGAAGTCTGTTTCTGATAGTTTGTTTAGAAATATGCCCACCAGTAGTCTGAGAGAAGGATGGAGAGAGAGAAAGAGCACACAAGTTAGTCTGGTTTACAATTCACTATCTTGCTCATTCTACCATATGACTGATAGGTTACTGTGGCGAGCAGGGCGGGGTCGAGGGACCTTGAGAGCGTCACGAGAGCCGGTGGCGTGATTGATAATGAGCGTCACCTGCGAGCCATCGGTCTCTCGTCTCACGGAGAAGCGGAGGCATAAAAGGAGGAGCGACGGCAGTGAAAGTGAGAGAGGACCAGGCCTAGACTTTATGTTGTGTTTGTGTGGGCAGTTGTCCATGAGGAACTGCCGCCATTATGTTTATTTTGGATTTATGTTTTATTTTATTATTAAAGTCTGTGTGAAACGTCTGCCAGTTCCCGCCTCCTTCCTTCCTGAATAAAGACTGCATTACAGTTACGATTTTAGCAAGTAAAAGGCCTTTTAGTATAATTCTAAAAATTCAGGAGGTTTCCTTTTGTTGTGAAATCTTTACTTATTTTAATAAAGTATACGTCAGATTAACTTATCTTGTTAGCAATATTTATATCCACATAATTGACAACCAAGTATGATTATATTAATTTCATTAATTTACATTACAAGCTAAAAGTACTTGAGTACTTAACCATGGAAAGCCTGACATAGGAAATACTAGTCAGCTTTTTACATGGTTAAGTCTGCAATCTGGAGGTTCTCCTTAGGGTTTCAACAAATGGATTTCATTTATTTATTTTACAGTGAAACAAATTTTTTAATTGCAGTGTAAATTGAAAGGAAAGGGAGGTAGAGAAGGCAAGTGTTAGGGTAGAAGGGTAGTGTTGATGGAACTCAGGAGTGCTGGTTGGGGTGGATCAATGGTAGAGGAGGTGGGCAATGTCGTGTCAGGGTTGAGAGACAATGGACAAGTGTTACCCACTTTCTTAAAGTTGACAATGAAGTCCTTAGTGGTGAATGAGGAGGCAGGGGAAGATAAGAAGAACATAGACTGTGCGGGTGGAGATGTCAGTGCAGGTTGTGTATTAGAAGAATGTCTTGGTTGATCTGATGTCAGTGGAAAATCTTGAGAGGATGAGTTGGTATACTATGGTTGTCAGTAGATTTAGCTCTCTTCCATTTTCTATTTGCAACTGCATGCTTGAAACACAGTCATACATCTGCCAAAACATTGGATGCAGATAGAGGTGAGGAGGAAACATTTGGTGCAGAGAGAAAGGAAAAAGAGAGCAAGAAACGAATTGGTTGAATGAACATTACATATTCTTCCCTAAACTTCTAAAACACTTGCAAATCCCTGAGCTCAAATGATTGCACATTCTCTTTCTTCCCCCACAGTATTACTTTACATAAATTACTCCGGCAATAACTGTAGAGTTCAGCATGTTCTTCTGCTTTGCCTTCTACAGTAGACTGAATCTAGTGTGTTGGGGGGGGGGGGGGGGGGGGGGGGGCAAGCTTTTTTCCACTACGTTATAGACATGACTGTTCAATTACATGAAATCGTCAATCATAGACAGCTTGCTGTATGAGATTGTTTTGTTGTTTCATTTAAATATTCTTTTTGTGGAGATACACAAGGACTTTAATTTTTAAAGGTTTAAAAAAAGGATGTGAGGGGGCGGAGCATAAGAGAGAGAGGAAGATGAGAAAAAGTGTGTTCAAAGAAAAAGATAATTTTTTCATTTTGATATAAGTGAGTAGCATAAACGTTAGAAGTCGAAGACCTGGACTGAGCTTGTGCTATTGTGAGTTTTTTTGCCGAATCTGAGTGGTAATAGGCTGAACTGTGTGTCTTGCTTATCGTGCAAGCTGAAAGCTGTTGGCGCGAGTGTTCGTTTTTTTCAGTGGAAGGGGGCTGAGACACTGGGAGTTTCTACTCTGTTGATTGACAGTCGAAGAAGAGATATCTAGAAGTGATGCATAGACATTAATTGTTTTTTCTTTTTCTTTTTAGTACAGCCTCTCGGTTCGAGTGATTTGTTTTTTTGTTTTTTACTGCTGTAGTTCGAGACAAAATCCTTGTGTGTCGTTTTTTATACAATAGTGCCGCCGTGTGGACACTAACGCCATCATGAACTCTCTGACTGTATACAGTAATACCTCGAGATACGAGCGTCTCTATATACGAGTATTCCAAGATACGAGCAAGCCTTCGGGCAGATTTTTGCTTCTAAATATTAGACAATATTAGTAAATATTAGAGATACGATCACGCTCACTAATGCCGATGCCGACGCACGTTCACTTCACGTGTTCACTGACTTCTGTACACGTCGCCCGCGAGTAGCTGATTTTCTCTGTATTTTGTGCATTATTCTTCATAATAGCTAAGCATCATGATTTCTAAGAAAGTGAGTGGTAATGATGGTAGTGAGAAGAAGAAACACATGATGACCATGGAAATGAAGCATGAAATTGTGGATAAATATGAGCGCGGTGCCGAATGATTCATCTAGCAGCAGGAGCATCAGGAGGAACTGTTGACTGAGGAGTTAATCGAGCTGCAGACGATGAACATACACACGTTATGTGGCAGAAGGTTTCTGATTTCATTGAAAAGAAACACTCTGATAAATTGTGTACTGGTCGCACTTCGGCGCTTTTTGACGACACATGTCTTACTTATTTTGAAAGGGAGACAGAAACAAATCTCCCTCGATAGGCATTTTGTTAAAAGGTCTGCGCCAAGTGAAAGTAAAAGTAGTCAAGAAGGTAAGAAAACATATTGAAAAAAGTAAAACAATAATAGAAAATAGAAAAGTAAAAAAAATGTGTTACGTTTAGTTATGTTGATTTAAGATTACGTAAGTTACATAGTGTTCGTGTAAGTTACGAAACAGAATCAAGTGTTTGCGTAACAACACCCTTCCTCCCTCCTCCGCACCCATTAATTTGTTTTCTATTATTTATTATGGGAAAACATGATTCTAGATACGAGCAATTTGAGTTATCTATATTTTGAGATTATATTTTGATTGTGAATCTCATTCAGGTATGTGAACTGATGTGAAACCATACTGAATGTGGAATGTAACAACTGTAATGTATTTTTGAGGGAGCAAACTGCTGTTTGGACGTTCTGTTTTGCACTATACTACTTTTCTATTTCTGTTGCGTTTGAACAACAAAAGAAGAGACTGAAAATAAAATACATTTTGAACAGTTTTATTCCTTTTGCCATTTGGGTTATGCAATGCTCTGGCCACCTTTCAGCGATTAATGGGTGCAGCGTTAGGTGATCTGGCCTTTGATATCCTCTTGATCTATCTTGACGATATTATTGTGTTCTCAGTGGATTTTGAGAGTCATTGTGAGAAATTGGAACTAGTTTTTTCCACGGACTGAAGCTGAAAGTAAATGCTTTCTCCTGAGGCCAGAGGTTCGATTATTGGGGCACATCATTTCATCGAGAGGAGTTCAAGTGGACGTGGACAAGGTTCAGTGCTTGAATGCATGGCCTACACACCATTGAAAGTTAGAGAAGTGAGGCAACTGTTGGGGTTTATGAGTTACTATCACCAGTTTGTTCCAAGATTCGCACAGCTGGCAAAGCCCCTACATGCTTTAGTGGGAAAGGGTAACAAAGGCAAGTTTTCAGAACCATTCAGTTGGCGTGAGGAGTGTCAGGCAGCATTAATCAACTTAAAGAGTTGTCTCATGACGCCCCCAATTCTAGATTACCCTGATTTCTAGTGTCCATTCATACTTACAACGGATGGAAGACTCAATGGACTTGGAGCCATACTCAGCCAAAAGCAGGGGTGTAGAACGTGTTGTTGCCTACGCAAGCAGAGGTCTAAAGGGATCTGAGAGGAATGACAAGAATTACAGTGCCTTCAAGTTGGAATTACTAGCCCTTAAATGGGCAATAACTGAGAAATTTAAGGAGTACTTGATCTTTGGAAAATTTCAAGTTATTACTGATCACAATCCTCTCCGCTACCTGGACACAGCCAACCTTGAGGTTTGTTATAAGCCTGGCAGGCAGAATACCAATGCTGATGTTTTTTCTAGGATTCCTAGAGGTATCGAGCCAGAGGAGGATGACATGGGGAAAGATTTCATTCAGTTGACCTCAGATGAGGTGCGGGCATGTCCGTGGCCAGGTAAAGAAGAGACTAATGGCCGGTCTCCAGTACAAGTTGCCAAACAAGCAGCTATAAAGAAAGGTGTTGATGGTTATAGTTGGTCATCCATTAAAAAGCAGCAGAGGAAGGATCCCTGTATAGCGCCTGTTTATGGCGCTGTGCTTGAGAATAGGAGATTAGTGATACAACGTTTTCAGGGTACGGAAACTCAGCAAAAACAACTAGCTTGACAGCTTGAGCGTTTGAAACTAAAACTTGAACATGGAGGTTGCAGGACTACATTAGAGCAGATGCAATGGAGTTATTATTGGCTCACAATGTCCTATGAAGTGCAAACTTGGGTAACGCAGATCGAACGCAGTCGAAGATGTACCTTAGCCATGGATTACACTGTGCTTGAGAGATAAGCAGGGGAATACGAGAATGTTTTAGTGCTCACAGACATGTTTGAAAGATTTACTGTGGCAGTCCTAAATAAAAATCATATAGCACTTACCACTGCCAAAGTTCTTTTACGGTAATGGTTTGTCTGCCAGACAAACCAGCGACAAAACACTGTCTGCTTATACACAAGCAATGATGCATTTTCAAAGAATTATAAACATTCATAGAGCTGTCAGGGAATATCAGAATCTGAGACAGAAAAGCTATTTATTGGCACACAGGTGAACAATGCAGGTGATTAATGAAGTCAAACTGATATAGAACATGTAGATTCTGTATTTTCTTTATTTACCAAGGGACAGGACTATATCTGATGACTTGAGAATGATGGAGCAGGTGAGCACATACCACTTCTTGGAGTATGGTGACTAGACAGGTGAGTTTAGGATCCTTTGGAGTATTACGAGATTGCTGCCGTTTCACAAGTTGATTTTTCACGTAAACAGAGTGGTTAAGGAGTCTGTAAACCCTATTGGAGACCAGTCAAAAAGTGACTGTGAAGTGTGTGCAGTTACACAGGTCCACATTGGAGTGATGGCTGAGTGAGTGCAGGTGAGAGACAGAAGAGATGCTGGGAAATGTCGTTTCTGACTAGACGACTGAACTTTTAAAAATGGACAGATAGACAGTGTACATGACTGTGGAAACAGTGGGAAAAGTGAACCCTTGGATTTAAAAGCTGGTTGACCCTCCTTTGGCAGCAATAACTTCCATCAAACATTTGTTATAATTGCTGATCACGATTGTTGCTTGTTGCATCATCTTCTACATCTACTTCTGTCTGTACCAATTCTGTTGAATTGGTAATTCATTCTCCAGCAAAAAGTGTTGATAAACTTGAGAAAATATTTTTCCGCAGGTGAAGCTATCTAGGTCCCAGGCCGGTTTGAGGCTGAACCTCTAACAAATGTTGAGGTTGGGATGAAGCTTTTGCCATTTGATTTCTTTTTTATTTGGTTTTAACTATCCATTATATTTTTATTATATTTGTGCACACTATTTCTGTGGAATTTCCATTTTCAGGCAATCCAAAAGACAAAATATTAAAAACTGCTTGATTGAGGTTATCTTGGCAAACTAGACTTAGCTTTTGTGAAATCATTAGCATTAGATTTGCATACTTACTCCTGCACTATGTATGTTTACTTGGTATGTTAAGACACAAATAGATATAACTGTTGTGATTTTAGATGAATTCTGATTGTATTATATAAACAACAATCCAGGTCAATCTACACATGTGGTCCTACAACTATAATATTTAAACCTATATCATATTCATTACATTTAAACTTATGAATATAACCTATAATGGTTGTGGGAGTATTTTCCTTAATTGAAATAAACTGTTTATGCAGTGATTGTGGTGCCACAGTAAAATAAACTGTCACTAAATCAAACTATCTGTTAGATTAATGATCTGTGCTCTGTCATAAAGGTCTTGCTTCTTTTCATGAAAAGGTTAATATTCATATTTCAACACTATGTTTTGATGTTCACAGATGTGTACCTGACTAAATAAAAAGCATTAATTTATTAATTCATATATATTCCACAGCGACAGCCAACGATTGAGAAATCTTTGAGGTAATGTTATTTGAAGCATTGCGGCCTTTGCAAACAGAGAGTATAATTTGATTTACACAACTGTCACAGTAGAATATTGAGAATCAAAATGAGGATTTTTATATTATGTTATGGCTGTTTAGACAGATATGTTAGCTTTTACTCTCTGCCCTCGTTTCACTGCACACATATTATATTCTCAAATCTGCATATAGTGACAAAACATACCCATTCAAATAAGACACAGTGGACTGCTTCTTGAGTGTTTCTGCTTCCCACTTTCAGGTTGTTAAATGACAATGTCCCAGATGGCTTAGAACTAGCAGACCAAAACTAGTCAAGCAAGAATTAATTTCATCATTCACTTGTTTTAGAATAGTGTCAAGCTACAGGTCATGGTTATGTCTTTGTGATTCTTGCTGAAGTGAATTATCATGCATCTGCAGTCTGATGCGATACTGAACATTGCAGGGTATTGCTCATAAAAGTTCAAAGTGTTAATGAGGGCAAAATTATTATTCTTGCTGTCTATGATTGGCTCAAGCTCTGTGTACGACAGAAAACGACTTTATATTCACAATATCTACATAAAAGATACCATTTTGATATTATTCATTTATTTCTTCAGTGCCTCTGTGAGTGGCCACCACTATTTTGTGTGTTTGAGATATACACACCTTTCCCAATGTGATGGAGTCTGCCACAGCTAGAGAGGCTATTCATGAACTCACTGTTCCCCAAGTCACAGTCAAGGAGGCCGTCCACGAACACTGTGCTCCATGTCATGTCCACAGAGGCCATCCATGCCCGTTCTGTCATGGCCAAAAAAGTCATTAATGTCTCTACTCTACCATGGCCTCCTGATATCTGGTGGTCTTCTGCCATGGTCTCCTGACTGTCATTGGTTTTCTGTTCTGCTGAGGTGGCCACCTCCTCCGCTGGCTTTGCCATGCTGCTCTTGCTCTTCATTGGCTCACCCATGCGCACCTGATCCTCAATGGTCTCATCCATTGTCTAATCAAGTCTTGCTTTCCCTGGGAATTGAACCCATGACCTCTACTGCTTGAGCTATACGGGAAAGCCATATTACATTTAGATGTAATAAGTGTGACAAACATGGAAAAAAAAGAGAAACAAATCAAGGGGGCAAACACTTTTTTCATACCACTATACACTTGAGGTAGAGCCATAGACCACAATACAACATTATTGTAACGTCACAGCAGATCACACTTAATTTGCCACCACCCCAGACAACTCTAGTCTATGATATTAGTTATTTTGAAATGTAACCACATAATAGTTGTAGATACCTTAACCTTACTATTATAGTTTATTGTATTATCATTTTCGCTTGTGTACATTTTATCTAACAATCCAAGCATATGTTACATATATTAAAGAGAGATTCAATGCCTCTTTTGATGCAACACATTTAATGATGTTGGGGTTCTGTTCCCATAACTGTAAAGAAAGATAGCAGTGTAAACTCAAATGCAAACCAGAGCATCTCAATTTCTGTGCGTCATTTACTCAATTCTGTTAACTGTAGTATTTCTACAAATTCAAATTCCTCAATGCACTATAACTCTCATTTGTTCACAAATTAACATTCACTTACTAATACAGTTTGCATATCAACCATATGAACTCACATGTTACTCAATAGCATCAAAACTAAATAGTTAAACTCAAATTGAACAGATTTTCTTCTTCACTTGACATATATGCATTAGTGGTCGCCAACCCGTCGATCGCGATCTTTATCGTTTCCGCGAAAATCACGTGACGATGACAAACGAGGCCTCGGTTTCTGTTGAATACGTCATTGATTCATTCTGAGTATCGCTTCCGGATAAAAGTGGTTCAAAACCCCACGCCTCTTGTGCAGTGTTGCCAGATTGAGCGGGTTCCCAACCAATTGAGCTCCTTTTGGTTACGTCCGACCTTAGAAAAATGTATTGGGCTGGTTGATAAAAATTTGGCATGGTTTTTGATGCAACTGACTGGCTTTTATTTTTTGACTAGAATTGTTATTTTATTACTTTTTACATTAAAACGAGCGTTACAATAAAGTATAATATGTAATTATATACACACACACACACACACAATACACACACATACAATAATTTCTTTACAATCATTTGGGGCATTCACTGTTTTTACTAACCCAAAGAACTACTGAATAGTCGAACACAAAGTTGTGTATTTGTGTGAGTTGTGTGTGCATAGGTTAATACAAGCAGAGTAAAATACTTTATTTAATACACAGGCAATAGAAAAATTGTGTGCCCACACTATGATAATTTGGTTGAGGCTTCAGGTAAATGAACCTTTTGGTGAACCAATGGGTTGGAAAGCCTCAGTGGTTCAGGAAGCCTCATTTGGCCATCACTATTTATCACCATCCCGGAAGCTCCCGAAAATAAAAACGTTTCAGTTGCCAACTTATCAACTCTGTCCCTCTCCGCAAGCCCTGATAGGACGACTGCTCCGCAAGTGGGCACTTTTTTATAACAATTATGTATATCTGAGGGAAGGAGAAGTTAGCTGCATCCGAAATTGCATACCTCCCTATTATCTAGTAGGCGAAAAACAGTGTGTGACAAAAGAATCATGTCTGAATTCACAGTACTCATAAAAGAGGAAGCAAAACGTATCTGGATGACCTACCACTTTCTGGCGGGATGTTGAAGTGCATACGATGGACACTTTACTCCCTTTATATCTTCTGAGGCCATGGGAGAGGATTTGTGAATACTAGTGAAGTGACACAACTGATGCTGGTAGGTAATGTGACAGCATGGTGAATATTGTATGTCAATATTGTATGTAGGTCGCTATGTGGAATCGCTCGCTATCAAACTGAGCTCTAGGACTGCAGGCATCAGTCTAACAACACTCCATGTCTAGAAGAGATCAGGACGTTGTAGCTAAGGAGGCCTCAGGATTGAATTTGACTCTCTGTAGCGAGAGGAGGCCTGACAACCCTCTTCCATTAGCCAAGCTCTAGAGAGGAGGCCTCAGCACTACAACGCCCAACACTCGAGGTAGCTAACAATGAAGCTTGCAGATAGCCTACCTCATGCAGATGCTACACAAGCAGCGCTCAGGGGAGCTGAGGCCTAACTAAATAAGTCTAATTCTCTTTGGCTAGAGGAGGCCTGGCCATGGGTAAAGAGTCCTCAGCAGAGCGGAGGCTTCAGTCAATCTGACTCTCTACAGTGAGAGAAGGCCTGACGATGTTCATCCATTAGCGGAGGCGATCAGCACTACAGTGCCCTACACTTAAGGCAGCTTACAAGGAGGCTCACAGAGAGCCTATCACTCACAGATCCAATTTGAGCATAGCTCAAGGTAGCGGGGGCCTCAGCAACTATAACTCTCATAGGAAGAGGAGGCCTAACATCACTCCGCGTCTGAGACATTGCTCAAGACTGGCACAGTATGTGGGTCTTAAATGGTGTGGAACATGTTCTCCCTGGTCCAGGTCCTTCAGCAGGTCAGACTGGTAAGCCTGCAGTATGGCATCATGTGCAAGGCAAACCCACGCTGTCACACTGCCACATATTCTCATAATTATGATGTGACACGCAGAGGCCGGGTTGGCAGAGATGGCATCTTCAATGCAGATGTATATGTTTGAAGACTTCAACTTCAAATATATACATATTCTCGCATCCCTTCCACTTTGGTATTCTTTTTTTCTTATTTTTGTTTGCCTATGGATGATGTATGTGAGCAAAATCTGGCTTTCTCCAAGTTCTCCTCACCTCAGTGTGAAGATCTGGGAGAAAGGGAAGACTCACACGAGCTGGACGGTTATGATCCGAGAGGATGGATGAGGGCTGACACGGAAACGTATAGCTTGTACTTACTGTAGTTTACCCAGAAAAATGCTTCAAACATTTAGTCTCCTGAAGATAAGAAAGAGGATCATGTATGGCACAGGTGCCCTTTTTATACTCATGGTCCCATCAGTGGCGACATCATAGGCAGCTGTCTGCCATTTTCAAGTTCATTGTCGTAATTACACTCGTGCTTCAGACACCTGTCATACCGGAGGAATTCCCCATAACAACCCCCAAAAGGGGCAGCTGCATAGACTTACCTTTTAAAAGGGAAAACACTTTTTTTTGCAGTCATGAAGTAATTACTTATTCAAAATAATACCTACTCAAGAGAGTATGCAATTTTGGATGAAGTCATGTTTTTATTGGGTCCTTTGCATTTCAGTGCTGATGAGAAACCTTTTTGAAAATGCTTGAAAACAAGGTTTGAAATTGAAATGCTCTTCTCAAATGTACCCAGATGATTGTTTACACAGCCATTGATATCTGTCGGTGTAATATGCATTTCATAGTCCACACTACAACTCAAAAATAAAGTTTTCAAATTGATGCACTTGGGAGAGGGTCTACATAACGTCTCGGGTTACTTATGTAACCCTGGTTCCCTGAGGGGAACGAGACGCTGTGTCGAAGCACTAGGGGAAATAGCCTTGCGTGAGTCACGTGAAGATCTATGCAACCAATGAGAAGCGAACGCGTGTGAATGCGTCACTGCCGGCCGCAGCCGGTGACGTCATGAGGAAGAGCATAAAGCGCGTCTGAAACCGGGGCGCGTCAGCCATGAATGCCTGAAGCGGGCCCGGATGCGCCCGGAGCTGAGGCCAAGACACAGCGTCTCGTTCCCCTCAGGGAACCAGGGTTACATAAGTAACCCGAGACGTTCCCTTTCAGGGAACTCGAGCTGTGTCGAAGCACTAGGGGAACGCTATGCCAACGCCACCTCAGCGAGGTCAGCATCCGGGTGTGTCCCAGCTCACTGAGAGAGCACCCTGGTTCCCGGGGCGGCATCGAGGTCTAGCTGGTAGAACCTCATGAATGTGTGCGGCGAGGACCAGCCAGCCGCAGCACAAACGTCAGGCAAGGAGACTCCGGAGAGGAGAGCCTTGGATGCCGCCATGCTCCTAGTGGAGTGGGCTCGGACCCTCAAAGGAGAAGCATGTCCGGCCGACTCATAAGCTAGACAGATAGCCTCGACTATCCACCTGCTCAGAGTTTGCTTGGAAGCTGGGGCACCCTCGGGGGCCCCAAAGCAAACGAACAGTTGGTCCGACTTACGCCACGTGGCAGTCTTGTGAACGTAAGCGTCCAGTGCTCGCACTGGACAGACCTTGTTCTTGTGCTCCTGCTCATGATCGTCAAATGGGGGAGGGCAGAAGGCCTGCAGCGTGACAGACCGAGCCACATTAGTGGGAACCTTGGGGACGTAGCCCGGCCTCGGGTGGAGGAAAGCTTTCGCCATCCCGGGCGCAAACTCAAGACATGATGGGGCCACTGAGAGGGCCTGAAGGTCCCCGACCCTCTTAAGCGAAGTGATAGCCAGCAAAAGAAGGGTTTTTAGCGAGAGGTACTTGATAGAGATACCCTCTAGAGGTTCAAAGGGTGGCTGGGACAAGCCTAGGAGTACCATGGACAAGTCCCAGGCAGGCACCCTGGTCTGAGCCGCAGGTCTCAGCCTTAATGTACCACGGAGGAAACGAGTGACTAGGGGGTCCCTGCCCAAGGACACCCCACCCAGAGGTACGTGGCAAGCCGCTATAGCAGCCACGTAGACCTTCAAGGTGGAGGGGGACAGCCCTGCCACAAATCTTTCTTGCAGGAACTCCAGTACTTTGCCAATTTGGCAGGTTACTGGGTTCAGCTGCCTTTCACTACACCAAGAAGTGAAGAGCTTCCACTTCAAGGCGTAGAGTTTCCTCGTGGAGGGAGCTCTGGACTGCAGGATGGTCTCAACAACCTCGGCTGAGAGACCGGCCTCTATGAGCTGGGCCCCCTCAGGGGCCAGACCCACAGTTTCAACGGCCCTGGTTGCGGGTGAAGAATGCAACCTTCCGCCTGGGACAGAAGGTCCCTCCTGATCGGGATCTCCCAGGGGACCCCGTCGAGGAGGGACACAAGGTCCGCGAACCATATTCTGGACGGCCAGTGGGGGGCCACTAGCGTGAGACGGACCTTGTCCCGGCGAACCTTGGCCAGAACTCCCGGGAGCAGAGCGATCGGGGGAAAAGCATACAGGCGTAACCTCGGCCATGCCTGCGTCACGGCATCCCGCCCCAGAGGCGCTGGATGTGTGAGTGAAAACCACAGAGGGCAATGGGAGTTTTCTACCGAGGCAAACAGGTCGACCTGTGCCTTTCCGAACCTTTCCCAAATTTGCTCCACCACCTCGGGGTGGAGTCGCCATTCCCCTGGTCTCGCCCCCTGTCTCGACAGGGCGTCTGCTCCCACATTCTGGACCCCCGGGATGTAAGCCGCCCGGATGGAGAGCAGCTTTCCCTGGGCCCAGAGGAGGATCTGTCGCGCCATCTTGTAAAGTGGTCGCGAACGCAGACCCCCCTGGTGATTGATATACGCAACCGCAGTCATGCTGTCGGTGAAAACAGTGACATGGTGGTCGCGAAGGTCCGGTAGGAACGCACGGAGTGCTTTGCGGATCGCCAGTAACTCTAACATGTTTATGTGCCAGGTTTGGTGCCGACTGTTCCATAGACCTTGTGAGGAGCGGTCTCTCAAGACCGCCCCCCAGCCCGAGAGGGAGGCATCTGTCGAGAGAGAGACTCTCCGAGCCAGAGCCCCTAGCACTGGGCCTTGAGACAGAAACCAAGGATTCTTCCACATACTCAAGGCGCGTAGGCATCGCCCCGTGACCTTGATAATGCGAAGCGGGTTCCCTTTCGGGGAAAACCCCTTGGTCTTTAGCCACCACTGCAGGGGTCTCATGTGCAGCAGGCCCAACGGGATGACGCAGGAAGCCGCTGCCATGAGCCCTAACACCCTCTGGAAGTGTCTGACAGTGAGTGGCTGGCCTAACTTGATGCTCTTGACGGCTGAACAGATAACTTGGATGCGCCCGGGGGAAAGCCGGGCCGACATCGCTACTGAGTCCCAGACGACTCCCAAGAAGGTGGTTCTCTGAGCAGGAGAAAGGACACTCTTCTTGGCGTTCAGCCTCAACCCCAGCTCCTTTATGTGTGCGAGCACTACATCTCGATGTTGCTCCGCCAACTGCGGCGACTGGGCCAGAATAAGCCAGTCGTCTATATAGTTTAAGACACGGATGCCCCGTGACCGCAGGGGAGCTAGAGCAGCGTCCACGACTTTCGTAAACGTGCGGGGTGAGAGCGCTAGGCCGAAAGGAAGCACCCGATACTGGTACGCCTTTCCCCCAAAGGCGAACCTCAGGAACTTCCTGTGTTGCGGAAGGATGGAGACATGGAAATAAGCGTCCTTGAGGTCGACTGTGACAAACCAATCCTCGGATCTGATCTGCACTACGATCTGTTTGAGCGTTAGCATTTTGAACTTTAGACGCTTGACCGCACGATTCAAGAGACGTAAATCCAGAATGGGCCGCAACCCTCCATCCTTCTTTGGAACTATGAAGTACCGGCTGTAGAACCCGGACTTGCTCTCTGCGAGGGGTACATACTCGATGGCCCCTTTCGCCAGCAAAGTGTCTACTTCTTGTTCCATGACCAGAGCCTGCTGAGGGCCTACAGCAGACTGTAGGACCCCCGAGAACTGGGGTGGTGAGACCCCGAACTGAATGGCGTACCCTAAGGTGACCGTGCGCAGGACCCACTGAGAGATACCGGGTAGCCGTGACCACGCATCCCGGAATTCTACTAGGGGAACCAGCCTCCCGGGGCTGGCCTCTGGTGCTGATGGCATGTCCACCACTGGGCCGGGATTTCCGGATTCCCGGGTGGAGTGCTCTAGGACCCTCCTCAGAGGGGGTGGTTTTCCCATGGCGGGCTGACTGGTCAGCTGCTCCAGGGATACACCACCTTGTTGCGGCTTGGCGTCAGGGCCGCTTGCTCTTAGCCTTCTTAGCGCTCAGGACAGCCCTCAGATCGCCCCTCTTGCCAGAGGCTTGAGCCTGTCGCCCCGACCCCCCGGGATTAGCCGGAGGAAGACGGGTGGCGACACTTCGTTTTTGAGCGGCCCTGTGTGAAGAGCTCTGAGACCCCCTTTGACTGGCGGTCTCACGTGGAGGGCGGCGGGGAATAACTTTACTGAACGCCACCTGCTGTCGTGCAGCCTCCTGAAACTTGTCGACAACGCTTTTTACGGCGTCGCCGAACAAGCCCGAAGGGGACAGAGGAGCGTCCAGCAAAACAAATTTGTCCCTATCTTTGATGGAAGACAAATTGAGCCAAAGATGTCTCTCCGTAGCCACCAGAGCTGCCATGGAGCGACCGACAGAGTAGGCCGTCTCCCTAGTGGCCCGGAGAGACAGATCCACGGTCCGGCGCAGCTCTGCCACTGTCTCCGGACCGATACCGCCGCCCTCGTTGAGGTCCCCCAGCAACTCAGCCTGATAAGCCTGCAGCAGAGCCGTGGTGTGCAGGCACGCTGCGGCTTGACTAGAGGCTGAGTACGCTCTCCCCACCAAAGACGACGTGACGCGCATCGGCTTGGAGGGGAGCGCCGGAGCTTTAATGGAGGACGCAGATTGGGGCACAAGGTAGCTCGCAAGCGCCTCATCCACCTTCTGCATCCCCCCATAGCAATAGCTTTGAGCCCCTGCGAGATTCGTATACATCGAACTGTTCCGTGTATGAACTCTCTCAGAGGCTGGCTTTTCCCACGATCTGGATACCTCGGCATGCAAATCGGGAAGGAAAGGCATAGCTCGGCGCGGGGGAGTGACGCGAGCCGGCAGATAACGCTCGTCCAACATACTTCTTTTAGGACGGGCGCTTCTGGTCTCCGCCGGCCATTCAATATCCAGACGAGAGACAGCTCGCGCCACAACCTCAACTAGCTCTTCAAACGCCGGCGAGGAGAGTGGCGAAGCCTCCTCTGCCGGGTCAACACTAGCTAAGTCCATCTCACTATCGGAACTCGACAAAGCTAATGTTGGAGTCACAGCACGAACATCTCCCGAGGAGTGCCCGTGACTGGAACCCGTTTGGTCTCGTGAGGGCTGAGGTAAGGACGGACCCACCCCAGCAGCCTCAGCGAGATCCATTTGTGAACCCCAGGACTGAGAGCGCCGCAACGCCTCGGCCGCTGCAGGTCCCGAACCCCGGGGAACACTAGCCTGGGCGGCCTCGTTACAGACCGCCAGGCGGGAGCGGAGAACATGCAGAGAAAACTGCTCACAGTCTTTACAGCCGGCGCCCTCAAGAGCCGACCGTGCATGTTCCACTCCTAAACAGATAACACACATTACATGTGTATCCCTGCCCGTTATAAAACGAGGACAGGGATAAACACACGGTCTGAAACTCTGTTCATCTCTCGCCACACTTTTCACACTCATTCTTTGATTTTTTAAGCTATCAAGTCTCAAAAACCACTCTCGCACAGACACAGCACGCTGAAGGCATTCAGAGCTGACGCGCCCCGGTTTCAGACGCGCTTTATGCTCTTCCTCATGACGTCACCGGCTGCGGCCGGCAGTGACGCAGGACTTGAATCACCATATAAACAATTATAGGCTCTTGCACTTCAAAATAGAGTTCTTACTGATTAGTTTCCAGTCATACTGTATCTCCCACTCTGCGATGTATACTTTTCTCACTGCAATCTCACCTGAGAGTGCAATAGATCAGCCTGGCCTCATGAATTCTTTATCCTCGGAACTAGATATCACTTCTCACCCACCACTCTACCCAGTCAACACAGTCTGTCGGACATCTAAAAGAGTCTTTAGCGCAAGGCCAGTGAGAGTGTAAATCTCTACACTACTCCATTAATAATTCACTGCATTTTCAGAAATGTCTCATCATATAAGCAAGCGAAGCTGAAATGTGATCGGTATAGGTGGCTTTTGTAGGTTTTCGAACATGTACCGCTAAGTGATGCCTATACCGACAAGAAGAGGTGCCTGCAGGTACTGCTACTTTAGGCGTGAAGGGTTATTTGATCCTGTTTCTATTGTACTGGCCCTAAAGCGGCCAGAGAGAATCCAGGCAATATCTCTCAGGTTAATGGGGGGTGACTCTCAACGTGATGCTAACGGAGAGAGGATTGAAAGATGCAGTTTCATCCCTCTCTTATCGCCATGTTCACCTCTCTGTGACTCATCTGATTTTACCAGACAGCCAGAGGGCTTTCAGAATGTATTTAAAACAAACCAGTTCATCGTTCAGCTTACTACCGACCAGATGGGATATTTAAAGCCGGGAAGAATCAGAGAATGTTTTGTTGTTTGACACTTGTTTTCTACTGCGGATGACAACATTTAGTTTTGAGAATTGAATGTGCTGCACTGGCAAAAATAATTTTTAACAGGGTTTTTTTTATCCCATGATTTTATCTAGTAAAAAAAAATAAAAAATTTGCTTTAAAGTAAATTAATATTGCCTTTATGAGGTTTAGCTCTTTTACAGGAAAATAAGACTTTGCATTGTGTAAGAACTCACAAGTGAACCCTAGTTTGTTGTAAAGCAAACGTATTAAGCAACTTCTTTCAAAGTTGTACATGAAACAGATTACTGAAGTAAGTTTTATGTAATGTAAATGTTACTTGCTGTTTCAGTGGATTTAATTGAGAAATTTACAAGCAATTTCTGAGTATAAATAGTTTCTACGCTATTTTTTTATGTAAAAAAGAAAGAAAAAACAATAATAAATACAGCATTTTAAAATCATATGAGATATTTAAATTGAAGTAAAATTATAATGTAGGTATACTAATTATTTATATTTAAACTAAAATTACAAAAATTCTGCTTCCATGCGCCTGCTGTGAAATTGGCTTTTTGCATAATTTGTGTGCATGTGCAAGTACAATATATTTTAATTCTGTCAGTTTTTTTTGTGGTTATTCAATTAAGCTGATAACCTTCACACGCTTTATATTAACAAGACAGATCGTGATGTTAGGTGATGAAAACAGATTTGGCGGTCTTTGAGGTGTCTTAGTGGGTGGCAAGAGAATAGGACTTTCCTGTTTAAGCGAGAGGCAAAGCTGGCTGCAATGACAGCCACCAGGAAGCTCTTTTTAATTGGATCGCACCAAGCCTCTTAAGGATGCTCCATGACTGAAGCACTATGCCAACCTATTTCCCTGAAAGCAAAATGAGCAGACCACGGCCCTTTGATACACTTCTTTGAACGGTTCTGAAATTCACCCCACCACTTGAGATATTCAAGGACAGTGTTTTCATTGATACTAAATATGAAATGTTCCTTTTGAAACGTATATTATGCAATTTCATATAATCATTAATTTAATTAAAAAGTCCATTGTTACATTAACTGACTTTTAATCTAAAAGGTGTACTCATCAAGCGTTCTCCTGAAGCTGTCTGAGAAATTCTATATTGTATTATAGGGATAATATGTATATATCCAAAATAAATTCTATGGATCATGTGACACTGAAAAGTGGAGTAAGATGTGATGCTGAAAATAGAAAACATTTACTTTCAAGTGTAATAATATTTCACAATATTACCGTATTTTTGATCAAAACCATAAAAAAAACCTTTACATTTTTTTTTTAAGTGCTCCTGTTCTCTCTTCTAGAATAATGTCATTTCTCAGATGCCCCTGAGAATCAGTCGCAAACATTTCTAAAAGGAGAGGGAACGTGTGAAAGAAAGGTCATGTAGATCTTCATCTGGGTCATTTGCACCTAAGGCAGAGCTTCTCTCGTTTCCATACTCATGTTTTTTTTCCTATTGATGTCTGTACCTCAGCCACAGAAAGCAGACTCGGTGCAGATGCAAATAAGTTACAGACGACACCCACTCCCATGCAGCCACTCATTCTCTATACTCAGTTCCTGGAAAAATCTGGCAAGCAAAGGCAGTGTGTTTCAGCCGAGTGTTTGTGGGGGTGTGGACAGGCGAGCCCGGAGCCGTCAACCTCATCCTGAAGCTCCTGTAAGACAGCCATGCAAAACAACAACAAGAGATCAGCGGCTAATCCTCTTCCTTACGTCGCTCAGTGTGGCTCCCGCCCAGTCGCATATTCAGATCAGCTCTCCCACCTTTCCTCGGCTTGTCCTCAGGGAGTGAGGCTGATAGGCCTGTCTTTATTTAGCTTCTTTACCTAGTGATGGCTCAGATCTGCCGACTCTGAGGTTAGCTCTCAGCACACAGGTTTTCCCATGAGAACTAGGACGCCTGACAAGCTTCAATCAGAGCATTGAGCCTCCACCTCTCTCGTCATTTATGTAATGCTAGTTTTAGCGCACTGATGGCGGTGCTTATGTAATGGCTCTGCTTTAATAATGCATTTAACTGACCCTCCATTAACCTGCATGGGTTATATTGTTTGAAGGAACATCATTATTTCCTGAAAATATAATTAAATTTATACTGTTGCTATTAATGTAGAGGTCTTTATGAGAGGCTTGCACACTCTCGGTTTCGTGAGCTTATCTTATTATGTGCCATAAATGCGTCAGAGGCGCTACTTGGGTCAACACAAGCAAGAAGATAAATAATGGGATGCTAATTTAGTCTAAAATAAATTAAAAGTCCAATTCACACATATATTGCTTAAATACCATGTCATCTATTCAATTTCTGAATTTATACATTTGTGATATCATTGGGGGTATAAAAAGCTGTCTAAATATCATAATGAAAAAATATTTTTGAAAGTTTATTTAAAAACTAAAAATACCTTTTTAATGTTTGTAAAACGTTTGTCTACCAAATCAAAGTCCTGTAGTGCAATGGTCCCTAACCCCCGGTCCGCGGTCCGTCGATGAAATGGTACTGGGCCGGACCGGTCCGTGAGCTGCTGCAAGCGGCTGTGGCGCTGTGACTATGGAGGCGTTCGAACAGTCTTGTTTGCGCTTGCGCTCGCACCCCCCCAGGTAAGATTCAGGTAATGCAATAAAAACAGAAGTTCTTGAAACTTAGTTGCATGGTTTCAGTCCTTTTTGGTGCACGTGCTGACTGGTACAAGTGGGCTGGAAAATGACTGGAGAAGGACTGGATCAGGAACAGTATTGATGAATATCAGCAGGTAGGGAGTCAGGTAAGTAATTCAGTAACAACAGCAAGACCAGACGAGGGTGAGCTAGAAGGTGACTGCTTATGTAATGATCTTGAGGAGTCTGTGCAAGTGTGGGTAAATAGTACTCTGGTGATTGTGAACAAGTGGGTGGAGTGGAGAGATCTTGTGCTGAGGGTGTGGTTGACTCTTTGATACATTCATTCATTCATTCATTTCAAAGAGTAGATATACATTTTTAAGACCTTTGCACATGTGTTTTAAACCAGTGGTTCTCAACAACCAAAAGGCTGAGGTCCACTAGGGGGCCTCATGAAAACTAAAAAGTGTTTAAATTAATACATTATTATTACTATTTTAAATTAATCAACCTTTAATGTAAAAACAGGTTTAAAAAAATCAAGATTTCAGACAATACAAATAATAAAAATTATATATAAAAATAAATTATTAAATAAAAATAATATTTTTTATACAATTTAGAATTTATTTATATAATACTATTATTTATTATTAAAACTCAAAATTAATCTGACAAAATGTTAAAAATATTTCTCCCAAAACAAAGAAACAATAGTGTGAATACTATGATTTAGATTTACACGGGTTTCACAACACAAATCAACCAAATGCATGTGCAAGGAATGCTGGGAATAGTGCACTTCAAATTTAATTTGTAAGTTTATGTACATACTTGCATCCAATACTGCTCAATGGTATAAAATATAGATGCACCACACTTATAATCTGTGTTATTATGCCACTGATGCCCAAACAGGAGTGCTAGATGACTTGAAGCCAGTAACCCTATACTGGTGGGGCACTGATGACAAATCTCTTCCTGTGGGGGCTTGGCAACCACAGCCCATAAATCAGAGAAAGGGTCACCTTGCCAGAGTTTCATTGTCCTGTCACACACTTTCCTGTAGAAAGTGAACGTGTTGCTTAAGTTATAGTCGTGCTCAGATACTGTACACTTTTCTGTTAACGCTTTTCCCACCATTGACAGAATTGTCCGGCAATACATTTTTTCACTTTTATATGTTATATGGGCGATATTATGCGCACTGGTGAAGAAGAAGCAGAAGCAAACTATAGGAGTACTTCTTACGTATCATAAGCAAACATGATCATTATGTATTAAACTTTTGAATCAAAATTGCCTAAAGATACCAAATGAAAAGTCGTCCCATGAAAAGGTATATAGGACTGAATCTACTCAACCAATATGTTTTGATCATTCTCAATCTGATTCGGGTATGGTCTAGAAATTTTATATATATATATATATATATATATATATATATATATATATATATATATATATATATATATATATATATATATAATTCTCTGTTCTTTTGATATATGTTCAGATATTCATATGACAAAATGTTCTAGGTGTTACAAGGAGGGGAAAGAGGTAATATGGCATTCCAGTAACCTATATATATTTATGTATTATTGTCACAAGTACCAGATGCAGTCAAGGCGAAACGGGATCTACTTGCACAAATTCTTTGTTAACAACAAGCTCAAACAAACAAAACTCTCAGGAACTTCAAAAACCTTGACAAACAGCTATACAGGACTAAACACAGAGCTTAAATACACAATTAGCAAGACACATCTGACGGGACTGACAGTGATTATGGGACACAGGTGACTAAAATGTAAACAAAGGAGCACATGGGGAAATAGAACGAACACAAAGCAGATAGTGACCCCAAAACAGAATTAAACTTACCCACCACCAAACCCAATTACAATTAATGCTGTATATGGAGTGAAACTGATATGACCTTATCTACTAGGATATTTTACAATTGAAAATCCTGCAGTGGATCAAAATGAAGTGCCATAAGAAGAATGTTTGGGCCAATTTTCAAAAGTAGGATTGAGAGGATTTCAAAAACTTTGGGTGCTAGGGTAAAACGGGTCATTATTTCTGGTTCCTAAGCAACCAGAAGCATGCTGGGATCTCAAACAATAGCTATCCACAAAGGCTCCATACTCTGTTGGAATGTCATAATATTAATCAAGAATAAATGCTGTAAAAGAGGATAAATTCAGAAACAGTTGACTTCAACTGTTATTTTGTATGTAGGGTTGATACGACTCACATTTTATGTAGACGTGATAATTAAAGGTATTTTCATGACTCAGTGTTAATCAAACATTCATTAATAACTGGCTCATTGTTGGCTAAGAAATTTGAACAGCCTTGAGGTTTATTCCAAGGTTCATTAATTCTCCCGTAAACATACCAAAAAAGGACAGTTGGATTGAAAACTTCACATTTATCATGGCAAACATTATTTGGTTTCATGGGTTAATGTGACACATTGAAGAATTGCCCATTTAAGTGGTCACGTGTAATCACAATCTACTCATTCATTTATCATAATTAAGCTGAAATCTTTGGGACTGCATGCATAATTTTGGTTATTGGTCTAGAATTCATAACTGTCTTGTTTTGGCACACCACATCTTTCCATAAAAACATGAACTATCATGAAAGGGAGAAGTTACAATTTACCCTTCAGCTGTGTATACCAACATAACTACAACCTTCTGTACTATGACGATGAAGAAATATTTCAGGTTACTTCAGAATGGTGTTCAACTTAATTTTTTACATTTTTATAATCTGCCATACAAAAGGTTGCGGTTAGCAACTCTCTTATGCTCATAAAGACTGCATGTATTTATAATGTATAATTTTTATTCAAAGTGACTTTACTGTCACTTGATCAATTAATACATCCTCGCTGATTAAAAGTGTTAATTTCTTTAAAAACATGTCAGAGTTCTGTCACTTGTGGTTTTGTGGCAGAGCCCTGAGACTTCTCTATTGTCATGTCTTTGTGTGAGCACGAGGCTTCGAGTGTACTCAAGTAGCACGCTCTCCTGTCTATGACGTGTCTTGTGTGCTGGGCGTGGTGTTTGTACCCCGGCATTTCTTTTTCTGTTTCGTTTTGTGTCGAGATTTGGACATTCATGCTCCATGTCTTTGTCTCTCTCTCTCTCTCTCTCTCTCTCTATGAGTGTTAGCTCGTGCGCTCTATCTTGTTCCGTGAGTGCGCACAGTGTCGAGTTCGCTAGACTGTGTGCTCTCTTATCCACATGTGCTGTTTTGTTGCACGCGGTTCATGTTTTCATCGGACGCGTTATAGTGTTCTCTTTGGTGGTTGATTATTCGCTTATCACTATGCATGTCTAGAGGTAAATGCTATTTGATTGGTTGAGTCTGTTTCTGAGTTTTCCAAGTTGGTTCTGTTATGAAAGTAAGTGCACCGTTCTTGAGTAAATAAGATAAGCAGGGAGTTGCTTAAACTAACTCTGTTTCCTGGTCTTCTGTATACACCACACGCATGCTTTCATGTTATGTCTTGTCTTGTGCTGTGTAGCACGAAGCTTTTGTTTTCACTGGCTGCATGTTTTCATGTCGTCTTGTTTTGTGTGGACATGCGGCTTTTGAGTGTTTTCATTGGCTGCATGTTCATGTCATGTTTTGACCTGTCTATCATGTAACCCCGCCGATCTTGTTTCCTTGTTATTGGTTTGATTTTCCCCACCTGTCCTCCCTCATTACCTGCACTGTTTGTTCCCTATTTATTATCCCTGTGCTTTTAGTTCTGTGCTGCTTAGTTGTCGTCTCGTCCCTCATGTCATACCTAGTCAAGTTAAGTCAGTTTAATCTAATTTAGACAAGTTATCTTTTCCCCTCGAGTGGTTTTTGTTTGTATTTTTCGTAAAAATAAAAAAAGCCATTCTCTCCAACATATTGAGTCCTCTCTCGTACCTTCACCCCTTAACCGGACAAAACATGATGTAACTGTAAGCTCTCAAACTTTTGAACAGTAGAGTATTTATTTATTTACTCAACATTGTTTTATATGAGATAATACAGCAAGATTCTTAATTTAAATCTGTAAAACTCAATTTTACTTCATTCACTTGTGACGGGACATGAAACTAGGCAGAGGATTTGTAGTTTCTAGCATGCTTTGCATGAGACTTGATCAGGAGAATAAATGCTCAAATCAATTAAAGATATAGTAAATTATTTCGAAGAAACACTGTTAATATTTGAAAATGACACCCAAACAAACACACCTCACCCTTCATCACTCCCCCAAAATATTGAACACATTGTGCAGCACAGGCATCAGACAGCTCACACAAGTATGGATGAATCAGCTATGATTCAACAACAACAACAACAACAACAGCAGCAGCATAAATTGATCCTTTGAAACATAGTGAAAACCAATGCTACTCACCACTGAGCAGAAACAAAGGAAACTCATCCCTCTAGTGCTGGAAAGCTTTTTCAATATTTACATGGGTTCTAGCTCTTGTTTGATCATAACTCTTCTTCTTCCAGTTATATTCCACTGACATTTTTACTTTTTGGTAATGTTTTTTAGCCATCTTCTATAGTCTTTCTTCAGATGTCTCGTTTGCTCACTGTCTCTCTCTTGTGGAAACAACTTTATTTACAGAACAGACATCTAGCAAATTTTCTCAAAATTGTTTATTTAGGTGTCAATTTTCTACAGCGTTTCTCAGAAATTGCTTACTGCACATCTAATTATTTTGAGAATGATGAGCCTTGGTAGTGTTTCACATCCAGCTATGTAATGTTCAGTTACCGTTGTAGTTTTAAATGGACAGTTTAATCTAGAGTAAGTTACATTGCACATGTATTTCTTAGGAATCAAACCCATTATCTTGACGTTTTTAGTGTCATGCACTATTCTTTGAGCAACAGGAGCATTGTTGAGGTTAGATACAAGAAGAGTATGTTTTTAGTTGTTTTAATTTATGAGCAATAGCCATTTTTTATTTAGTATGCTGAATTGTACTATTGACAAACAGGTTAGGATACTTGTTAGGACAGGATGTTAGGGACACTTCTTATTTGGGTCACGAAAAACGTCTTGGGTTATGTATGTAACCCTGGTTCTCTGAAGGGGAACGAGACGCTGCGTCAAAGCGTTAGGGGAAATGCCTGACGATAGTCTCCTGAAGTACTATGAAACAAATGCGTGTGAATGCACGTGCGGGTCGGTGGCGTCATGAACCAGGTCATAAAAGGGGCACCTGGAACCGGCAGCTTAGAGTGTTGCCACCTCAGTGACGCCGGCTGTAGGAGTATTGCAGCTCGCTACGATCACCCTCGTTCTCGAAGCGGAGAGAGGTCAAGATGATAAACCCTCATGAATGTGTGCGGCAAGGACCAGCACAGACATCAGCCAAGGAAACCCCAAAAGGAAGCCTTGGAAGCAGCCACGCCCCGAGTAGAGTGGGTCTAGATGCTCAGAAGAGACAGTCCAGCCGACTCCAGGTGCTCACACTGGGATGACCTTGTTCTTAATTCCTGGCCATGATCACCAAGGGGGGAGAGGACAGAACCTCGAGCCACGGAGGAAACTGGGACCGAGGGCTAGTCCCCCGGAGGTATGACGTGAGCAGCCACATAAACCTCTCGGGAGAAGGAGCCCTGAGCAACGCTGTCCAAAACAGCCGAAGGCGTACACGGTTTCCTCGTGGTGGAGCCTCTGGAGAGGAGAGCGGTCT
The DNA here is from genome assembly GCA_037043235.1 of Rhodeus uyekii. Classification (NCBI taxonomy): domain Eukaryota; kingdom Metazoa; phylum Chordata; class Actinopteri; order Cypriniformes; family Acheilognathidae; genus Rhodeus; species Rhodeus uyekii. Next base: position 441,829 of record JAWRVZ010000016.1, read on the forward strand.
TGGCAACCTCGGTTGCGAGACCAGCACTATGCGCCAGGCCCCCTCAGGGACCGAACGCATCCGCTCCAGAACTCCCCGGGAGCAGGGCGAAAGGAGAATAATACAGACGTAGCCTCAGCCACGTCCGAACCTCGAACCCAGCCAGAGGAAGGTCTGGTAGAGGAGGAAAAACCCTCAGAGAACTGAGAGAGCCCCAATACCGTAGGCGCCTGCCTCGACAGGACGCCTACTCCCAACTGACAGACGACCTCTGCAATGTTGCCGGATTATGGACAACAAGCAGAAGGCCAAGTTGTCAGAACCCAAAGGGAGACCTCAGGTAAGCGTAGATACACTATCCGAGACTCGCCGAAGGGAGATAGCCTCCTGATGCTAGAGAAGCAGAAGGGGCGGTCATCAGATCCTGCCCCATGGAGGCTTAGGAACGTCGGTCCGACCATCCGGTGTTAAGGGATGGTAGCAGGTAGCAACAGTCTGGGAGGGGCGACCCACTGACGGTCCACCGGTGGCGGAGACCGTGGGGAATCACCAAAGTGAGGTCGGACACCTCAGTGTCAGGACCCCTACTCATAGCCAACTAGCAGAGGGTGCGGTCCTCAGATCCAGCCCCATGCCCACGGGCTGAGCTTGAGAGCATCGGCCCGAACCTCCGGTTTTTAGGGAAGGATAGCGGGTAAGGACGCTCTACTTCAGTGGATGCAAAGGATGCCCATAAAGGATCCCCACACTATAGAAGGTGCGTAGGCATGCCCCGTGACCTTGATAGTGTGGAAATGGGGTACTGCACGGAGTAAACCCCTATGGCTCTAGCAGCCACTGCTCTAGTCTCTAGTTACAGCACTCGAGGTGACTTTCCAACACCCGGAGCCGCTGCCTTGGGAGACAAGCGCTCTATGAGTGCTAGCAATGGGTGCTTGGCCTATTATAAGCTCTGACGGCTGAAAAAGCAAAAGTGTGCAACGGGGGAACCGTGCTAGCTCTAAACTGCCCGGAGGAGCCACTCCTCTATGCTCAGCCTCAACCCCCGACCTTAGGAGAGCAAGAACGACATCTCAATGTCGAACCGCTAGCCCGGTGACTGGGGGGACCAGTCGCCAGGGGAAGTTCTTAGAACGCGCTGCGTCCAAGCAAAAATGAGGGTGACAGAGCTAGGCCGAGAGGAAGCTCCAAACATGTACGCCTTCCCCCCAGAGGCGAACCCGCGGAACGTCATGGATGGAGAGCTGTGGGAGAGCACATCTTCCGGAGAAGACACTAAACTCCCAGGGCCGCACCAGCTCTCATCCATATGGAACAAAGAAGAGACGGCTGTACAGCCGGAACCTCTAACCGAGAGGGGAACATTCCTATGCCGCATACTTCAGGTTTTTAGAGTGTGCTTCCTGTTCCATGACCAGAGCCTGCTAGCGGTCTACCACAGCGAGTAGGCCCCTGAGAGTATCCTGATGATACTATGCGCAGGACCCCATGAGAGATATCTGGCGGTGGCGTTACGCAGCGAGAAACTCATGAAGGGTACCAGCACCCCCAAGGCTGTTTGCCAAATATAAAGAAAGAAGTCCCTTTTCTTTTAAACTAGACTGGGGAGAAATGTACACACCAGCCACACAACACAAACGACACAGCACTCTGAAGACACTCAAGCTGCCGGTTCCGGTGCCCCTTTTATGACCTGGTTCATGACGTCACCGACCCGCACGTGCATTCACACGCATTTGTTTCATATTACTTCAGAAGGCTATTGTCAGGCATTTCCCCTAGCACTTTGACGCAGCTCGAGTTCCCATGAAAGGGAACAACATTATTCCATTATGTAACAGTTGAACCAAAAATTATGTTTATTTAATTGCATTAGTACATGATTAAGTCATATAAATAGAAAGCACTTGAAAAAGTAATTTACATGTGATCTTTAAGCTTACACTTTACATTATCCACAGTACTGGCAATGGTTAAGTCTCTCATTGTGATAATTACTGGCAATGCCTCCATTACCATTTGTGTTCTTGAGAAATGGAAGAAAAAAAAATCAAAGTGTGTAAAGGCATCGACTGGTTGATTTGGAAATGGACCATCTGCAGGCCTGTGATAAGTCTCTCATGTGTGGCGGGGCCAGGCTTCTGTTCTCTTCTTTCTGTCTTGCAGATTGCAGATCAATGCAGTCACACTGGAGACCCCCTGACTTCACCCACAAAGAGATTTGGTTACCCGTTTACTTGTCTGGGAAACAAGACCCCCAGCACACCACGAAGACTCCTTTTCTTTTCTTGTCAGAGGGCCTCCATTCCATTTCCCAGCCTTTTGTTCTATATTTTTTTCCTCACATATTTGGTCTGGAGGCCCGAAATGTTACAATAGTCCCTAAACAGTTTGGCAAGGAGAAGAGAAAGAAGCCAAAAGAGAAATAAGACATTTGCCTCTCAAATGGAGAGCAAGATGGGGTGTTGAGATTTTTCCATCAAGGATTCTTTGTTCCTCCAGAAACCATGGTTACACAGAAAGGTCAGAACTACGTGGCCACTGATTTGACTGCAGAGAAGAGCACACATTGTTTCACATACAGTGTTTGTTCTAGACCGCTGTGAAGGCTGGTGTGGGTGTGAGATAGTAGCATCACTGATGTGCTCTGAAATATTAAGACCAATCAATTGATGGACACGACTGAACGTGTTCTTTCAGGCACCAAAACATTTTAGGCAAGACACTCCAGGTGAATATGGTTAAAAATGTAACTAATAGATACCGTTGCTATCCCAGTTGAAACATTATTGTTCATGTACACGTTTCTTAAATGTTATGTTTAAAACACCCCTATTAAATTATTTTAATGGTTCCTAATTTTGTTTTGGAGTTTTCCTACAATAGGTTTACAACTACAAGCTACAACTTCACGTTTGAGGATGGATAAAAGTGGACATTGTTCATAGGCTGTCATTGAAGGCACCATAGGCTGCATTGTGCAAATTTGTTACAAACCTAGTTTTAGTAGTTTTGTGCAGGAAGTAAGTTCTTTCTTTTGGGAGAAAATAACTCTGTATATCATTCACTTTTTTACATAAACAAACAGCCATATAACACACTACATGATAGGTAATATGCGGTGCAAACTGTGAATTATCTAATGTACTAATTGTACATACAATGTATTGAAAAGGAGATTTTTAAAAAATGCTAAATGCATGAAGGATTTCTAATTTTGAGGAAACAGGCTTTACTGATGTGATATAGATAATTGAACGCAAGTAGATAAGGTACACTTAAAAGTGTAGTTTGGATCTGTCCATCTAGTCCCGTCTTGCCTTAAAGGGTTTTAGTTCACCCAAAAAGAAAAATTCATAATTTACTCACCCTCGATTTGTTCCAAACCTGCATGAATTTCCTGCAAAAAAATAATATATTTTGAAGAAAATGGGTGAGCAAAGACTTGATGGGCCCCATTGACTCCATAGTATGGGAAAACATACAATGAAAGTCAATGGAGCCCATCAACTGCTTGGTTACAGACATTATTCAGAAAACATTATTTTGTCTTTAGCAGAGAAAGAAATTCATATGGGTTTGGAACAACTTGAGGGTTTTCATTTTGGTGATTGAATAAAATTCAAGTTCCAATGTGAGAACTTGTGTGTGTTACAATTGTCTGCTTCTATAGGAGCAATTTGTGATGTAAGAATGAGGAGGAGTTTTCCCCAAGGCATGGTCAAATCAGCTACTGTGCACAGGCTATGATCCTTGCTTTACTCGCAGAGGGCATGGAGCAGGACATTAGCATGGAGGACATTAGCAAAGCGTGAAATTAAAGCCATCATACAGCAGTAAGGCAGGTCCCACCTCTCAGGGACCTGCTTTGGACCGTGCTGGGGTAATAGAGCTTGCCCTATTACTGTAATGATCTGTGGAGAGAGGACGAGGAACATGGGATGGAAATCTGAAAGAGATACTAATCATATTCTCACACAGGTGAAAGCTCTTCAAGCCCTTCAAGTTAATATGCAAAAACAGGCAGGGAAAAAAACGAAAACAAGAAATTACATCATGGAGCAGAGCCTCATAACTTAATAAGTTAAATAAAATACCGGTTCTAGAGAATTTGGCTAGATACAAAGATAAAACGAGATTTTAAAAAATGCCCAGATAGTTCAGGTGGTAAAATGTCAAGTGTTGCGACATTTGGTTATATTTCTTACTTATTGTGTTCTATCATGTTTGTATTATCATTCATATTTAAAATATATTCTGAAAACTTACTAGTAAATATTAAGATGTATACACTTTAACGGAGTGCTCAAACATTCAAGGGGAATATGTTTTAACTTTTTATTTGATGGTTACTGTTGTCATGATGGACAGTCAGACACAGACGTGAGTTAACACAGGAATTATTTAAAGCAGGTTCGAAACAGAAAACTGGAGATATGGCAGTAGAGGGGAATATAGTGATAGTCAATAGCAGGCTTATCTGGTAGCGGGATGATGCTGGTTGAATCCAGGCAGGAAAGGAGATCACAGAAAGAGTACTAGGAATCACACGGGAGGAGAAGCAAGACGTCAACACTTGGCATGTCATGGAAGAGAGTCTAGGCTGTCAGCGACGAGACTGCATGGTGAGTACTGGTGATATAGTGACTGGTGATGCGGAACAGGTGCAGGTGATTCGTACTCAGGTGACTGGTAGCGTGTCTAGTGCGAGGGGCGCGGCCGGATCCGTGAAAACTGTCATGGCTCTGGACTGATATTTCAATTTTTTCCCTGTCTCTGTTGCGTGTTTGAGCTTGTTTCAAGCACATGGGTTCCATTTAACAGTTAACCATGTGCTTGCTGTCATCGTGGTGTCTTATCCCAGCCCCGTTTTTGTTTCACTTCTTCCACCTGTTCTGTACCTTTGTCTCTGCCCTGCTTCACGTCCCGTCTCAGTACCGCCAGCCCCCCACTTCAACAGCGTCCTCTGCAGTAAAACACACCTTGTTTTGGCTCTTCAGCTGTTGCGCGCATCTCCTGAGAATACTACCCCAGAAGTTTTTGACTGGATAATTGACAGCTTTTTGTTGTGCCTTTTTTTAAATTATCTTAATATGTGTCCTGATCTGACAGAACGATCTGACGAATTATGTACTCAGCGGGTGCAAATCAGCAGTCACTCAGCATGGCATCCTCTTGGGGCAGCATACCTCCCAGCTAAGGACCACATCTCATGAGGTGAAATTCATATGTTCTCAGTTGTTTGAATTCAAGACGTAAACAGCCCAGTGTGACTGTTTAAGAGAGGTCAAGCAGAGATAGGTTCCATGATGGATGGAATGATCCAAGATGAGATTGCTCCCATAGGGCTTCAATGATTTTGTTAACTTGACTCTCCATGTGGGGAGTCGCTTTTGCCTCCAGAATATGGCTGTTTGCTCCCCCTAGAGGGTGGGAAAGCTTACAAGTAACCACACTCTTGTTTTACTCTTGCCTTCTCCAGCTGCCACCAAAGCCATGCAGTTGGGATGCCTGTGTCTCACTCCTAAGCAAAAACAAGAAAGATTTCCTTGGGACCTATTCTTATACCCTGGAAGAGTCCATTAAAATACAGGGCCTGTTTGTAGCTAGGGGGATCCTGGTGGGCACTTTTCTTATTTACTCACCCTCGTCCCGCTCCCTTCCAATTACGGTCCAGTTCAGAGGGTCTGTTTAATCTTGCTCTGCATTGGTGGACTCTGGGGCCGGTGGTAAATTCATGGACAGTGGTATGGTGGAGCAGTGGGATATTCCGGACACCCCCTTCCCAGTCCCATCTCTGTTCAGTCCCTCGATGATTCCCCGATCACCACCATCACTCACATCACCCTTGTACATTTTGTAGTCTCAGGCAATTACTGTGAGATCACCAAGCTGTAACTTCTGCATTCCATGGATGTTCTAGAAGTTCTGGGGTACCTGTTGATTGGGCTGGGAATTCTTCTTTGTAGTGGAACTAGTCTTGTCGTGGGTCTTGTATTGGTGCTGCCTGGCAATCTTTTCTGAGTCCGCCAGTGATTCTGGTGGCCATCCATGACACAAGATGTCAGGAAGTTTGAGTTGAGTTGCTCTAAGAGTTCTAACCAGCAACCTGTTGGTCTGCTTCACCCTCTGGGAGGGGATTGCTGTTATGTAATCTATAATATGTCTGTGCTTCACTGTCATCATGCCCCTTTGTTATTCTATTCATTATCTTGTTATTGTTTCACTCCTTCCACCTATTCTGTATCAATTAAAACTTTAAGCCTCCTATTTAGTCCCCTCTTGTGTGCTGTCTTCTGCCAGATCGTTGTTTGTGCTCTGTGCAAGCGATTGTTTCAGCCTCATTGTCTTTTTGTTCTGCTGTGTCATGTTGGATACTTTGCCAGTTTTGTATTTGTCTTTTAGTTTTTAGTTCCCCAGACACTTTCCACATTCAGCCCTGGTCTCACTCTCGCTCTCTGTGACATTAAAAGCAATATTTTTAACAATACTATATATTTTAACAATGTTTCATAAATCTTCAAAAGTCTGAAAAGCATTTAAACACAAAATCAAAAATTTAAGAAACAGTAGTGAGAAAACACTGGTCGTCATTATATTCCAGGTGCAGCAGTATAAACAACAACCCATAAGAATCCTTAACTTGATTTGGCAAAATCAATTTTCACTTTATGTGTATCTGAAGGTTGCAGGCGAAGTTAAATTCGACAAACAAGAAGCAATTATTGTCTGCTGGCCATGTTAGGAATGGCATTGTCTTCAATTGGATTTCATTGTTTGCTGAAAATTACAATTCTGACCACCTTACTTCACATTTTATTACTTTGCACTAAGCCTGTTCTGCAGTTTGTGTCTTTGAGACAATAAATCATTTGAATTGGGATTGTAATCTGAACCAGTAAAATCCATAGAAAACAAAAAATAAAGACACACACACATTACTTTGTTCCAACTTTTGCAAAGTATTGATTTTGTTTTTAGGGTCTACTAGAACAGATTTTCATGCTTGACTGTTTTTTTTACGCAGCACCTCTCTTCCCAGTTTGCCAGTACCATTCTGGCTGTATCGGCAATTGTCTCACATACATTTGTTGTGATGTCCAAAACCACAGTGGATTTTATTGAGAGCACTCATTCAATTCCACAATGTACCGCAATAAACCTTTGTCACACTTCCAAATTTTATATCCGGTAAGTGAAGCAAATATTGTACATTCAGTCCCATCGCAACACAATCAAAACTAATGACCGAATCCTCTCAATAGTGTTACTACAGCGTACCTGGCTTCTCTAACTCAGTTTTCACAAATTCGCCTGATGAACACCCGTACAAAAATTAACCATGACTTTATTAGTAAAAATGTAGCTGTTATGTGTCTGTTGTTTCTCTGTTGACATCCTGGTTCTTCCCTGGTAATAAGCATGTTTTTTTTTTAATATTGCAGATTGATTACCATTTGTATTCCCACAGTTACCATGTTTAAACTACGGTTTATACAAACTGGTTTCCATGACAGAGTTCAAAATATTTTCATTAGTACTGTAGCAGTCAGTATGCTGAGTTTCAAATTTTTATTAAATAGCAATCACAAACTATGCAAAAGCGATAGCCCTTCCAGTGCTCTAGAGGATCAGGACAATCATTAATAAGGCAAGCCAAGCCATAAGGCAAGGCTTGCCTCAATAATAAGGCAAGCCAGAGGCGACAGTGGCAAGGAACCCAAACTCCATCAGGTGACAGAATGGAGCAAAAAAAAAAAACCTTTGAAGAAACCAGGCTCAGTCGGGGTACCAGTTCTACTCTGGCCAACAAACATACAGTGCATAATTATGATATAGACAGCATTTCAGGTCAGAAGTCAGACTGAGATCAAGACATTCTAAATATTTAATCCAGTTTCGTCTGCTTGAAGATCGAAATCATCATGCTGGAATGGAGATGGGTTTTCTTGAGGATCTGTGCCTGTTGATTGTTAGATGGCTGTTGATGAGGCCTTCACAGGGAAGTGTCTAGTGCAGGGTTTCTCAACCTTTTGCCTATTGCGACCCACTTTTTTTTGTATGACAGTCCTACGACCCACTAAGGCATAGGTGTCAAACTCAAGGGCCGCGGGCCACATCCGGCACGGCGTGAAATTATGCCCGGCCCGCAAGATCATTTTCTATATTATTATCAATGGCCCTGCGACATGAAGCGCTGGTAACACAATAAACTACAGATCCCATAATGCAGCGCTTCAGCTGCCTTGCCGACGTTAACGTCCCGTGTTAATCAAGTCTAGCTTATGATGCTGCAAGTTATTGCAAAGCTAGCCCTCACGATGCCGAAGAGAAAAGTTGATTCTGAAAACAGAGCCTTTAAAAACCGATGGGAGGCTGAGTACCGTATCTCCCCGCATGTAACCCACAGACGAGAATCCGCACCCTCAAATTCGCGGGTTTTGTGTAAAAAATCGTTGGCACAACCCAACATAGATTGATGAACTTTTTTGTGTAAGATCACATTTCGCATTTCAAATTATCCATAACTGTTCAGGCTCGGTATACAGTGCTTGTGTGCGAACTTCAGGTGTTGCTCATCGGATGAGAAGAGCCCGCCCTCACGGCAGCACAGCCAATCACGTCTTCTTGTCGTCATCTATTAGCGCCAGCTGTCAGAGTGATAGTACAAGCGCCAGAAAGAAAACCTTAAAAAAAAAAAAACCTTACGTCCTTAGGGACGTAACAAATATATTGAAGTATTATTACGTGTAAAAAAATTGTGATATACTTTATAAAATCTGCTATAACCCATGGGTTATATGCGGTAAAATATGGTATATGTTTTCTGACATGCTGCCGGTATACCCGTGTGTCTCATTTGCGGAGATGTGGCGGTAATGAGACACTATGAGACAAATGACATAAGAGCAAAGACAACTGAATGATTTGATTTGTTATTTTATTTAGATTTCCAGGTTTTGTTATGCAGCATGTCCATATTTTAGATTTGTATAATTTTGACAGGATATATTTTTATGAAGAGCAAAATCTTTTGGGATATTTAAAATGTAATTTTTTATATAAAATGACATATATAAAATGTTTGTACTTTTAACGTTTACTTTATTTCTAACTTGTATAATTTAGACAGGGTATTTTTTTTAATATATTTTAATATTTAAGGTATAAGTTGATTTATTCCAGAATAGTATTCCTGTCTGTTTTTATTCACATTTATGTTCAAAAAAGGTAAGCTTTAAAAGTGTAGTTTTAGTGTGTTCAATAAATGTTTATCCTGTTCGGCCCGCGACCTAAAGTGTTTTTGGATTTTGGCCCCCTGTGCAATTGAGTTTGACACCCCTGCACTAAGGCTAGAAATAAATGAATAAAAATAGTAAATAATAATGTGAGATTTGTTTTGTGATGTCATGGTGACGTCAGGTTTAGGTTTGGGCGCGCTGACATGCGCAGTGGGTCAAGGTGAAAAAGGTGATGGGCAAGTGAAGCGAGTGCGACACAGAGTTCAGTCCTCTTCACGAGTTCGATAAAATAAAAAGTCAACAAAGTTCCAGAGTGCCGTGTCTGCCTGCGTTACTGCTGTAAACCCATATAAAAGAGACTGGAGCTTCCTCCTCGGGTCCACAGCCCCTCTTACATTTCTGGTGGCAGCGGGTTTGGACGACGCGCACAGCGCGTGAGTGAACTTTCTCTTCGGCGGGTAATTAATGCGATGGATGTGGTGTCACGGCGATGGACGTTGATGTCGAGCTCAATATTTCAGTTTTCTGTTATCTGTGACGCCTAATGTGCTTTGTGTTTCAACCGGGACAAATTTGTTCGTGCGTTTTCACAACAGCGTCAGATCGCAGAGGATTACAGTGACGGTAATCTATTCAACGACGTTGCAATGGTCGAACATTTTATTAATCGTGGGATTAAGATACAGAGTTGGAACACTGTTTTGAAAATGAGTGAAGAGGATGCAGCAGGTGATTTGCCTTCTACAAGTAGCTCGCGTGGATACCAACACTTCCATGGATGGGTCCCGTCCATCTTTTTGGGGGATGGGAAAGAAGATTTTCTTCACTGGTGCAGACGATTTGAAGTGAACGTGGAAGCTAGCACAGATTTTGATAATGCCAAACTAGCTAAGTTTTTGCCAACTTGCCTCGGTGGTACTGCTTTTAGCTACTGGGACAGTTTGCCTAGCGCCATCAAACAGGACTATAAACAAGTGAAAGAAAAAATGAAAGATGTGTTTGGGAAACGAGTGTATCTGTCTACATTCCAGAGTTATGTAAATGCACGCACACGGCTGCCTGGTGAGGCTCTTCAAGTTTTTGCAGCAGAAATTAGCCATCTGGTGGATGAAGCTTTTCCCACTTATGAAGTTAATGCAAAGAACGGAGAAAAATTCAGGCGTTTCATTGCTGGAATTGAACCCTATCTACAGCTTCGCATACATGAACAAGGTCTAGACACATTGGATGCTGCTCTTATGCTGGCACTTCAGATTGAGCAGGCACACCAAGCCAGCAAGGTACTGCTGCCGTCAAACCCACAACAGTGGACATCTTCAACATCAGGAGCTTTTCCTGGATCTACTTTCAACATCGTCCCACAGACAATACCTACCTCTTCCTGTTCTACAATATCTACAGTTCTTCCTGCGGTTCACTCAGCTACATCAGGGGACTTCATGAAGCTGCAACGAACCCTGGAAAGTTTAACTGAGAGAGTGGATCAACTTCAGCTTGAGGTCAGCAGACAGAGGTATGCCAACAGACATACTACTTCTCCAGATCGTCAGCGGCGCAGCCCTCCCCCTGAGGATTCACGAGGTCGCACTTCTGAACGTCGCAGGTATGACAGACATTCGTATACTGATTGTGACTCTTTTCAGGAACAACGTAGACCTTCATACAGAGACACTAGTGGTGATAGGGACTATTATGAAACACGCAGACATGACCGTTATCGTGCTCAAAGTCCTAGGATAACACAGGAACGTGGACAACGCACCACAGCTCGAGATTCTCTTGATCGCTTTTTCCGCTTTGACTCTGGCCGGGGCGAATCATCGGACAGCTACTCCACAAAGCGGCTGAGTCATCGATCTCCAAGTCCTGGACATGTGCGTTTCCAGTCTCCTGCACGTGGCCATCATCGCCAGGGAAACTATCAGTAGTTGACAATGAGGGCCAATTGCCAACTGCTACTGACACCAGGCCCATTGATAATGTGGTTGAACACCATTTGACTTCAGACACTGGTCAGGTGGTGACACAAACTGTATCACTTGTAGTCGAAGACACTGTAGTTCATGCATTTGTTGATACCGGTGCAGATGTTTCGCTAATAAGTGAGGATTTCAGGATGTCTACTCCCATTTTACGTCAAAGACCCTAAGTGAAACAATTCATACCTCTGACATCTATTTCTGGTGACACATTAGATTCAGTGGGTACTTTGTCAGTTAATATCACTTTGGGTAAACGTACAGTATCACATTCATTTCAAGTAATCAGAAATTGCTCAAAAGCTGTTGTACTCGGTTGGGACTTTTTGTCTATGCACAAAATTGTACTTAATATGCAGACTATGTCTTTTGATATAGGTGAGGAGTCCTTATCCTTTGAAAGTGTAGACCACCATAACCTTAAACTTGTAGATGTTACAGTGTCGACCACTACAGTTATTCCTCCCCTGTCAGAAGCTGTAATTTCGTCAAAACTTGTGTCACATCAAGCAGGATTCCAACCAAATGGTTACATGGGTGTGTTTGAGCCTCACTATCGTGAAAACTCGAAGGTAGGATTTGCATGGACTGTAACAAAAGCAGATAAGGGGTCAATTTATCTGAAAGTGGTCAATCCTTCTGCAGATGATGTTTCCTTACACTGTGACTCTCCAATTGGTACTTTCCATTCCATTTCTGAGGGTGATCAGGATGGTTTTGTGATAATTGACCAAAGTGTGAATAATGTGAACATTCAGAATGTTTGTGTGTCCAGTCCCGTGTCATTACCCAAGTCACCTGTACTGCCTGACCTCTCTAACACCGAGCTATCTGTGACACAGCAAAAGAGTTTGACAGATTTACTAACCTCTTTCGCTGATGTGTTCAGTCAGCATGCTAATGACTACGGTAGAACCAACTTGGTTACCCATAAAACCAGGACTATAGATGACACTCCCATTTCCCAGCGAGCATACTGGACTTCTCCTGCTCTGAAGGCCGAAATTCACTGCCAGATAGAGAAACTCAAAGCACAAGATATATTGGAGGATAGTGATAGTCCTTGGTCAAGTCCAGTGGTGATGGTGAGGAAAAAAGACAATACTTACAGATTTTGCGTTGATTATCGCAAATTGAATTCCGTAACTATTACTGATGCACACCCATTGCCTCGGGTGGACGATAGTCTTGATGCATTGTCAGGGTCTAAGTATTTTTCGACCATGGACCTGTCTTCAGGTTATTGGCAGGTGGAATTGGATCCAGATGACAGGAAAAAGACTGCCTTTACCACTGGCGATGGCCTGTATCACTTTAAGGTTATGCCTATGGGCCTGAAAAACAGTCCGCCTACATTCCAAAGACTAATGGAATTAGTTCTTAGAGGTTTGCATTGGACAAAGTGTGTCATTTATTTGGACGACATTATTTGTATGGGTAAAGATTTTGGGGATCACATGAAAAACCTCACAGACATTTTGACTCGGTTTAGGGAAGCAGGTCTCAAGCTTAACCCTACAAAGTGTCATTTTTGCAAGGCATCTGTCACATACATGGCTCATGTTGTTTCAAAGGAGGGGTTGGCACTTGATCCGGCACATAGCCAGAGAGTTAGAGATTGGCCAACTCCCAAATCCGCTACGGAGGTGCGAGCGTTTTTGGGCTTGTGCAGCTATTATAGGCGTTTCGTTCAGGACTATGCTTTTAAGGCGCAACCTTTACACAGACTGACTCACAAGGATGTTCGGCAGCTTTTATACAAATGAAAGATGCTCTAACATCTCCTCCTGTGATGGCATTTCCTAACTTTGATCAGCCTTTTATACTGAGTACAGATGCGTCAAATACAGCAGTTGGGGCTGTCCTATCTCAAATTCAAGACGGAAAAGAGAGAGTTGTTGCATACGCTAGCCACGTACTAACCTCGACAGAACGGAAATGGTCAACTTACGACAAAGAACTGTGGGCAATTGTTTGGTCATTCAGGCATTTTCGCCACTACTTATGTAACTGTCCGTTTACAATTGTCACCGATCACAAACCTCTGGTTGGCCTGAGGAAACTGAACTTTGACATTGATCCCACTGGACGTAGAGGTCGGTGGGCTATGGAGCTTGATCCATTTGAATGGTTGATCATTCACAAAGATGGCAGGAGGCATACTAATGCAGATGCCATGTCTCGAATTCCTGTAGTCCCATCTATATTGCAACCACACCTCACGCAGACTGTATCCATTCAAACGGATGACTTGCTTGTCATGTCGCAAACGGCTGTCTCTGGTAGTGCCAACAGTACAGACGGTCAGCCTAAGGTCGAGTCACAAATCTGTCTGACAGAATGTGAAAGTGATGACAGGTTGGTTGAATCTAATGTAAATGTATTGTGTACTTCCTTGGGTGATGAGGGTAAAGACATTGCAAACCATCAGAAAACAGACCCTTTACTCTCACAGGTGTATAGTTGGGTTGAAAATCACAAGAGACCCAATCTTAGGCAGGTGAAAGGGAAATTGAGACAACTTTGGTGGCAGTTCCCACGTATAGTATTGAAGGGTGGAGTGCTTTGTCGGACGGCCTGCAGTGCTCCAGGTAAACCTCAGATTTATCAGGTGCTCATTCCTGATGTTCTCATTCAGGACATTTTATGCTATTTACATGGTGATCCCTGTGCTGGACACTACAGTGCCGAACGCACACTTAAAAGAGCTCAGGGTTTGTGTTTCTGGCCAGGCATGAGAAGCGTCATTGAACAGCACTGTGAGTCTTGTGAAGCTTGTGAGTCTCGGAAACAGCCAGTTCCTCAGCGAAGGGCACCGCTCCAATCTATTAGTGCTGTTAGACCTTTTCAGTTTGTATGTACTGATATCACAGAACTTCCTGTCACGTCCAAGGGTAATCGGTATGTTTTGGTAGTGCAAGATCACTTCACTAAGTATGTTAATGCATATCCTATGGTGGACCAAAAAGCTACTACAGTGGCACAGTTGTTATGTGAACAGTACATACCTGAACACGGTGTTCCAGAGGAATTAGTGTCTGATCAGGGACGTCAATTTGAGTCAGAGATTGTGCAGGACATCTGTAAGAGGTTAAAAATAAGAAAGAAGAGAACTACGCCTTATCACCCTCGTGGTAACGGAATGGTGGAACGCTTCAATAGAACTTTGAAGGATCAGTTAGCAAAGGTTCTCTTTCATAGTGAGGGTGAGTGGGACCAGTACTTGTCGGCAGTGGTACTGTCTTTTAATGCTACACCTCATTCTAGCACTGGGTACTCGCCGTTCTTCTTGGCTCATGGTCGTGAACCTCGTTTGCCAGCACATGTGTGGCTGGATTCTCCGTCAGGGGAAGCCATGGACACTCCGCAGACTTATGGTTCAGCTCTAGTTGATCGTATGGAAACGGTGTTTCAAGAAGTACAAAGCACTAGTGCTGATCAGAGATGCAAGCGTGAGTACTACTTTAATAGATATGAGAAATTCAGACCTTTGAAAGTTGGTGACCTGGTGTGGGTGAGTGATCCAACCACACAAAGAAAGAAACTTGAGCCAAAATGGACCGGACCATATCGGGTGGTCACAGTAGATATGGCTGGTATTATTTACACAGTGTTGGACATGAGAAATGTAAATGCAGAACCTAAGGTTATTCACTATGAACGCTTAAAGCCGTACAGGTCCAAATGGAAGGAACCAGCTCTCACTTTCACATGTGCGGGTCAGGATGGGGATAAAAAGGCTCAAGGGTTGAGACCATTACACACAGCTTTGTCTGGTTCTCTCCCTTTGTCATTAGGAGGGCCACGAGTAAGTGAAAATGAGGCTCCTGCATTAGTTTCTGTTCCTCATGTACGTAGGCCTTCAGGTCGCATGGTGCAAGTTCCTCATTCTGCACACCAACCTCTTCAATTGGGCGATCATACGTCCTCAGTAGTTCCTGAGGAGCAGGTAGCTAAAGGTGTGGTCACTCGTTCCGGACGTGTTATTAAAAAACCCAGAAAGTTTTTGTGTTTAAAAAAAAAAAAAACTTTTGTACTTGCGTACTTTTGTTATGGGTTTCAAGTTTTTCAATGTAAACATGCTGTCATATTGTGTAAGTTGTCATGAGGTTGCACAAAATCTGGAA
Source organism: Rhodeus uyekii (assembly GCA_037043235.1). Classification (NCBI taxonomy): domain Eukaryota; kingdom Metazoa; phylum Chordata; class Actinopteri; order Cypriniformes; family Acheilognathidae; genus Rhodeus; species Rhodeus uyekii. Next base: position 457,156 of record JAWRVZ010000016.1, read on the forward strand.
TTGTTGGTGACAGAAAAAAAAAAAAAAAAAAAAAACTTTTTTTTGTACAAAACTGTTTAAAAATTGTTATGTGATAGGGCATGTGGTAGCGCCTATATATGTGTGTGTTTTATTCACCTTGTCATGTCGAAATGTGAGATTTATTTGGAGATTTGAAATGAGGACATTTATTTTTCTAAGGGGGGAAAAATGTGAGATTTGTTTTGTGATGTCATGGTGACGTCAGGTTTAGGTTTGGGCGCGCTGACATGCGCAGTGGGTCAAGGTGAAAAAGGTGATGGGCAAGTGAAGCGAGTGCGACACAGAGTTCAGTCCTCTTCACGAGTTCGATAAAATAAAAAGTCAACAAAGTTCCAGAGTGCCGTGTCTGCCTGCGTTACTGCTGTGAACCCATATAAAAGAGACTGGAGCTTCCTCCTCGGGTCCACAGCCCCTCTTACAATAACTAATGAAAAATAACGAAATAATTCGTTAGACCTATACCGTGTGTGCTCATAATTAATTTCACAAAACACTTTTTTTTAAATAGGCAGACTATGAAACGAACTGATTTATTTATTTTCACTCACGTTCACACACGTTAATGTGACATTTGAGACTGCCGCTCTGAAACGATGATATCCAGACGCGGTGGAATTGGGGAAACGGCCACTCATAGTGTCGCACTCAAACTAGAAGTTGTCACTCTATTACTGCTTTTTGTTTTCGTTGCAGTCACTGTCGAAAATCCCGAGTCGCAAAGATAGGTAGTGCTAAATGGCAGAAGAAACTTCGTTGCACGATCGTTGCTTACATTTTGCTGTCTTTGAAGTGGAAGGAGTTTCAGAATCCTCTGCTTGTTTTCTTTAAAAAAAAGGATGCATTTTTGTCCAACTAACAGGCCGTGGCTGCGTGCAATATTTCTGGCATAGCGATGCAATTGCGCCGTTGTTACCAAGAAACGGAGTAAACCGCTTACGTAAAGAGAGTAGGACCTTGTCCAATAAGAGCCGTTCGCTGCAGTGATAAATTATTGTGATAGGACGGTTTAGAAATAGCATTAGAAAGTTAGGACAATAATGATTAAACATACGACATTCGAAAATATGAGAACACAGTAAAAGTCTCGCGACCCCCTCTGGAATGATCCACGACCCACTAGTGGGTCGCGACCCTCCGGTTGAGAAACAGTGGTCTAGTGCATAGGTGTCAAACTCAAGGCCCCCGGGCCACATCCGGCCCGGCGTGTAATTATGTCCGGCCTGCGAGATCATTTTATTAATGGCCCAGCGATATGAAGTGCTAAAACTATATTGCATCACAATAAACTACAGATCCCAAAAAGTTTGGCTTATGGCTTATGATGCTTCGCACTCGCGCTCGCGTTTTATAGTAGAGCTATCAAGTTATCAAAAACTCTTGGTTATTACATGCAGAGGTTACTGGTCCAATAATTAGAATATCTGTTTTTTAAGAATTAAGTAGTAGGAAATTACTAGTCATCTGATTTTTTTAAATCATTAATGCATTTTGTTAATTTTGTGAATTGGTAAGTTCCATCAGGGTGCACAGAACTATAAAGCGGAGTATCATCACCGTAACAGTGAAAGCTAATGCCATGCTTCCTAATGATATCTCCCAAATGTAGAATATACAGGGTGAAAAGCAACAGTGCTAGTACTGAGCCCTGAGGTACTCCATACTGAACTTGTGATCAATATGACTGCTACAAACTTATAAAGGTCAAATAAGTATGATTTGAACCATGCCATTGCAGTTCCACTAATGCCAACATAATTTTCAAGGCTGTTGGAAAGAATTTTGTGTTTGAAAGTATCAAATTCAGCATTAAGATCAAGTACCGGTAACACTAACAGAGAGATACAACCATGATTGTATTATAAGAGCAAGTTGTTTGTAACTATGAGTACAGATAAGAGCAGTATCAGTACTATGAAACGGTCTAAATCCTGACTGGAATCCTCACAGCTACCATTTCTTTCCCTTTTCTAATATCTTTGAAAAGGTAGATTTGAGATTGGACTTTAATTGACGAATTCTAATCGATCATTTTCACAAAATGTCACTCCTCTTATCATAACAGTGAATTTCAACAAAATTCTGAATCAACTCAACCCAGGCTTGCCTCCTTATTTTTTTGAGAACTATTTAAATGGTAATATTAATTTCAAACATCACTATAGAAAGTTGCACATTTAAAAAAGCATAATCTCTCCGTAAAAGAGATATTTCACTCTAATATGCATATTCTGCCATTATTTACTCCAAACATTTATGACTTTATTTCTTCTGTGGAAGATATTTAGAAAAAGGCATAGAATGGCAGTTAGTTGGGTCAAATGTTGTTTTTGTTTGAACCCCATTATCTTTCATTTTGTGTTGCAACTTTGCTTTCCTGTAGCTCCAGCCGTAGAACATTGGCGTTTATAATGCCACAGTCATGGGTTTGATCCCAGGGAAAGCAAAAACTGATTCAATGTGTTCCTTGAATGCAATGTAAGTCGCTTTAGATAAAAGCGTCTGCCAAATGCATAAATGTAAATGTAACTTTATTGCCATTTATATTTGGAACTCATTTAATCTCAATCAGTGTGAGAAACTAAAAAAATTCCATTCTGAAAAAAAGATTTGTGTTTGTAGTTGTGCATGGGTAGGACAGTGAGCGTGGAGCTGTAATAGAGGTTTGCTAACGACCCTGGCGTGAGGTTCAGCACCAGAACATCAAAACAACAGAGGTGCTGTCAGCTTCTCTTTGCAACTGCTCACTCTCCCTTAATGGAACATCTGAGTCAATAAAAACAATCATCACACTCATTGCCACTTTCTTTGAGTAGCTAAAATGATTTTATAGATGCATAATCTATGCCCTCAGAAATGAGCACTTCTGCTTTCTATTCTGGTCAAATATGTGTTGAGGTTCAGTGTTAGACACCTAATGTTATTTGTGGCTTTGTGGCTAAAAGATGTTCTGTACAGTTTAGATGTGCTTTCATGATCTCAATCATTCACAACTAAGATGATTTTTACCTAATTATTCCCTCTCTAATGAACCACCTATATGTCCACTCTATAAACCACCATCATGGGCTTTTGTTTTGCCAATGAAGGTCAATAGCTGGACAGCGTGTCTCCAAGTGCCTTCTCTTTTTCAAGATGTCAATGGAGCTCAGCCAAGACCCACAGAACCATCCCAGGGGGCGTTCCCAGATATCCGCAAAGATACCCAATCTGGCCCCATTAGCGTTCTCTTCACCCATCAAAATCATGACTTCACAAATGCAAAATTAAAAATTAACCATCTAATATCCATTTGCTGATGGCTCCCACAAAAGAAAATGAAAATGCAGATTCCCTCAAGGCTTTCTGGAGAAGAAATGACTCATGCAACCCTATATGTGCAGGAAAATCTGACAGTGATAACAGGAACAGAACGGATTAAGTTACTTAAACAGACTCGGATGATACTAAACTAGGAACTTGTGCAAAGGCTGTCAAATAGAAGACTTGAGTAACTACATCACAACTAGAATTGTCAAATTAAGTTAAATTAGGTTAAAACACTTTTCTCATTTTATACTATTCTTGTTCCTTTATATATTACGTGAATAAATCAAAACAAATCAAAATGGCAACTTCAATATTTCAATACTAGTAATTTTCGCCTTACACTTGATTTGATTCCATTTTATTCCCTCATAATCAGCCAATTAAAGATTATCTGTCAATCCATTGTCATCTCTCAGTTGAGTAGAGAAGCTGACTGACTTTGCACCTTTACCACACTATAGACTTCTTAACATTTTTCTTCTTCTGACATTTTCTTTTGACGTCACTGCTGGAACATTCAAGCTTTGATTTTTTTTTTCAATAACACACCATCAAAGTCACCATATCTATATACTGTACCATATCTATTCTAGGTATTTTCAAGCCCACAACTCCTCTCATGTGATGTTCTCTAGCACGCTAGATCCAGCATTCTCTTCAACTAGGAAATACTATTATTATTATTTATAGAAATGTAGATTTAATGTTTAATTCTATGAAAAATCATGTGACTGTATAATGTTATTTTATTCACTTGGTTCATATCATGTTCCTCCTCTCATGTTACTTTAAATCAGCCACCATAAACAAACTACAAACTATACTACAATTTTCTTCTAGCACTCTCTGGAATACTTGAATCTGATCAATCATACCATTCTGCCGTCAAATGTTTTGTATAATGATAATAAACGGTATTATTGACTGCTGTTCAGGGTAACACATTTTCCAAATGTGATACTTTAATGACTGTCATCAATAGTTGACAGCCATCTTTCTTCTCACAACACAAATGTAGTCATATAACAAGTGGGATAACCTGATATGTGAATTGATGCATACAGTAGTGACAGCCTACACATTATGTTCACTAGGAAGAACATTTGCAGCAGAAAGCTTAAAAACAGCAACTGTGTGTCCTGTAATGCTCATAGTAACACCATTTTCATTCTTAAAATGTCCAAAACTATTAGATAAAGGGATCCTACATCCTACTGACAGCTTTCTCAGGGGAGCAAATCCCACTAGATGTAATTGATTAATATTTCACATTTCACAATCACCAACAGTACATCTTAATCCTGAGGTGTGGCAGAACTTACCTCTCAAGAGGATTGTGCTTTCTATTTTATAGCCAGCCTTTAAGTGAGCTTACGGTTCAGCTACTGCTGGGGAATTACATAGGTTACCAAAACACACACGTAGCTGAATTGCATAAAACTCAAATAGGTCTTTGTTATTTTAAAAAGAGCGATGCTGTATGATGAATCAGGCCAGACATTTATGCACAGATATGTGTGATGATGCCACCATATTGTAAGATATGCTGCCTGCAGAGGACATGCTGTACAAGCCCCTGCTTGAGACTTAAACTTGGCTGTATTTTCCTCTGTATTTGTTCAGTCGCTGATAAATAAGTGTTTCCTTTCCTTTTTTGCAAGTTACATTATAGATTTTATTGGGTATATTTTTGCACTAGTTCTGCCTGTGTGTGTGTGTGTGTGTGAGTGGGGGTGTGGTCTCTGACTGATCTCACACACATGATTCTCATCTCATCTGCCTATTTAGTTCACTTCTCTCCACTCCTGTGTTGTCGAGTCGTTTTCTCTGTTATGCCCACGCTGTCTTTGGATCTCCCGTGTTCCTGTCTCCCGTCTCCCCTGACCATCACTGTGGATTATCACTTCACCTCATCTGCACTTCAGCCCATTGGATCCCTGCGCCACCGCCAGCCAGCCAACGGACATTGTTTGTTTTCTGCACTATTATAATAAATTCACTGATTTGCACTTGAATCCAGGTTTTGTGTTTTCCCTTGCTGACAGTAACACCGTAAAATAACACAGTAACACAGTAAATTACTTGTAACACAGTAAATTGTCACTTATTTTTAGAGTTTAATTGTCAATTATTAATTAGTATTTATATGAGATGTTAATGGTTATAATTTTAACTGTAATAGGGTAAAACCCAAAAAAATATTTAAAATGGGCATTTATGGTTGTGTGGAACGAATCGATTGATTTTTAATGCATTCTTATGGGGAAAATTGTTTTGGTGTACGAGCATTTTGGGTTACGAGCTCGCTCTTGGAACGAATTAAACTCGCAAACCGAGGTATTACTGTACTATAAAACCCACTTAAATTACTATATTGTCAATTCATTATTCACTTCCTCTTGCTTCAGAATTTGGAACTCGAAAATTGAGTGAGAACTGTTGCACATGATATGTTTCATAGTCACCTCCATGGTGTGGATTTAAGGGATACACACACACATATACATACATATATATATATATACATTTGAAATCAAAATGGACCATTCTTATTTTTATACAATACTGCATTATTTATAGTAAATGATTTAACAATGCACATCCTTATTTTTTCACGTGCCCTCATTATATTTAATTAAAATAACTCAAAATCTAATCTCTCCACTGATGATGAGCTCACTGGCAAGAGGACGGGGCAACCTGTCTCTCATATGCGATCCACCAATAGCAAAACACAACTATCCAATGAATTACCAATGAATAAAAATCAAAATCTGCATTTTTTTTGCTTGCTCAAGAATCTAGTTTACAACCTCACAATAGGGAAGAAAAGAAAACTACTTTAATTTATATCGACATTATTTAATTTAGTTGTTATTTTTAAATTGAATTATGTAATATTCAATTAACTTTATGCATTAGCATGCGATTAATAATTTGACCAAGGTCAACTTCAATAAACCGATTGTTGTTACTAATGAAGATTTTTTTTTTGCATAAAATGTCTAGGCTGATGGATATTGTGTAATATGATATATTAAAATTATTACATATATTCTTTGATTAAATGTATTGTATTTAGGTTAAACGTAATTGAAAATCTGGACTGGTTTAGGGTAAACCCCACTAAATACTCTGTCTCATAAAGCAAACACACTAATCTAATCGACATCGTCAACGGCCGAATGGTCACGAATGTTTCCGAAAATCCTCACGAGCAACCTGTAAAGCGGCCAGGGAGGGAGGCAGAGTGATTAAGGGGACGGCAGCAGGCAGACCAGCAGTGTCTCCGACCGCTCTGGAGCGCAAGTCCGTGAGACACAAACTCTGGATTCACAACAATAGAAGCTTTTCCACTCGACCGTCCGTAGTTATAGCAAGCAGTCTCAACAACCGGATTATAACGGCCGCGTGGCACGTTAGTAGAAGGAGAGCCGTTACTCTGTGGAATCAAAGCATTTTCCAGACGATTTTAAAAGTGGATTTGTACGTGGCCAAGTGAACCGGGTGAAACGAGCGGTTGCCTTGCACGGAAAGAAATGCAAACCGCGGCGGAACGGAGAGACGGTGAGTTCACCGCGTTACCCTCTCTACTCGGTCTCATTCGTGACACTCGTTTTTGCATGAAGCTGGACTTTTAAGGTGTTTGACGTTTGCATTAACGAGAAGCTTCTCAGCCACGAGGTTTGGAGAGTTCGCGAAATTCTAGTAATTCTCAGAGAGAAACTAACGGGTGAGTTGATGTCGGCTAAGCTAGAGCACTAGCTAACCGGACGATTTAAATACTTACAGAGCTTTAACTTACTATTGTTTGCACAAAAGACTAGTGCAAATTAGTTCCTCGCCTTGTACAGCAAGTTATAAGCAAACACTGACGGTTTTGCTTCGCTGTAAGTCATTTTTAGTGCCTCGTGGTCTCAGTTTGTTGATGAGGAACAAGTGCAGGAGCGAATGTAGTTTGTCATGTAAATGAACTACTAGATGAAGTTGAACTCGGGTCAGGTAGCTTATAATGCACGGCGCACATCGTCTGGTAAATGCGTAAACATGCAGAGCAAGTGTCGCGGGACTTTCTTCCATCTCTAAGCTGTCTGTCCGCGAGCTCACTTCTCCAAAGATGCTTCATCTCGTGTAAAACACGATACATGTTAGTGTTGAGCAGTAGCGTCAATGTTTTATTCACCCATGCGTACATTTGTACTGGCTCAGTCTGGTGTGACTATGGAAAAGACGTAAAGAAATTAATTCCAAACACGTACATGGATGAGATTTTGAACGTTTTTAAAGATGCCAACGCCGGTGGATGCATATTCTGTAATGCACACCCCCACATAAATATATTATACAAACATATTGACCCCCCCCCCTTCTTTAAAAAAAACCCCCAAAATAGCCGTAGGTTGCCTCTTTAAAGTCGATGTCTGCTGAGTTCAGTATTTCTAATGGGATTACAATCAAACATCGCTAGAACGCGTAATGAGTTGTTGTTTTTTTTACCTTTCCAATTCGTAATATTTTGCTGTGCAATTCAGGCCAATTCTTACATCCACACCGCTCTGTTTCTAACATTTATTTAGTATTATCTATTATCTAACATTATATAGTATTATTTAACCTGTTTTGGAGATATTTTTGGTGGAGCTTCAAATAAATGTCAATGAGATTTGCGTGAGAAGAAAAAGAATCGCGCGTTGAAACGCCAGTTCAGCCTAAAAGCAAAATCCTGTCATTCACTCATAATCTTGTTCCTACCTGTACGACTTCCTTTTTTCGTGTAAAGAAAGAGGGAGATGTTCGGCAGGATGTCATTCATGGTTCCTGTTCACTTTCACTGCATATTTTTCATGTGTGTCAGTCAAGACATTGTGCCTCCTGAGGAGAGCAAGTCATGCAGGTTTACAACAATATGAGGGTGAACAAATTTTGATAGACTTTTAATTTTTGAGGGAACTGTCCCTTTAACATCACTCTTGCAGTGGGGCACCAGCAGAACAATGCCACACTTGTTATGCTATGGACATTATGCATTATTTGCTGTGCCGGTTTTGTTGCCCTTTCCCAGGTCCTTCTACACAGCAATTCTGTCTGTCAGGAGTTATTTTAAGAAGGGAGCCTGTAATGTACCGGTATGTGACCATACGTGAATGCTGCGAGCGAGGGTTTCAACCTTCCAGCTTTTTTATTGATGCAACAAACAAAAGAGCATATATTAGGAATTTCATGAAGCATGTTCTGGAAAAGCTCAAGAGCAAGTTTCGTACAGTTGCATCAGAAGTCTGGAATAATTTGAGCAGGGACGACATGGTTATCTTGATCCTTGTGCAGTCTTCTGGTTCTCCTGTTCGTTCGGTCCATGTAATTAATTTAATCTGCAGTCAGTTCTGGTTTTGTTCATAAAGGCAGAACGACTCTTGAGGCTAAAGTTTGGCTGGAGAAAATTTGTGGTCTGTGTTTTGACTGGCATTAAGATGAATCGATGATAATCACACGTGCTATTGGATCACAGACCCATATTTGTTGATTTTCTGAATCATTGGATGAGTTTCAGATACAGCTGATCATCGTGACCTGCTAAAATAAATTATCAAAACATTTGAACAGATTCTGGATAATGTGTCATAGCAGCTGTCATTAATTAATGAGCATGAAACCATAGGAAATGCCCTGTAAGCAAGATGTACAGTTGTTTAGAGGATCTCTGAATATTTCTAGCTGTTTTGTTTGTCAGTATAATTTGGCATCTTCCTCTTCCACCCTCTTACCTACTTCATTCTGGCAGAGGGAACTAATTGGCACGTTTGAAACGCCCGGCCCTCTGTTGCCACATGCCGAAAAGCCACTTGGTGCAAACTTCCCCCTTGCTGACGCTGTCGTATGACTACCATGTGCGCTGAATTTGGGTAATTTTAGAGCCTGGGCTCTAATGAGAGATTTTATTTCTGTAGTGCATCAGTTGTGGTGCAGGGGATCAACATTTATAGGACTCATATTTGGGAACTAAAAGTCTTTTGGACTTTTCAGTGGCATGTTGGGCTCTGGCTTGGGGACATGCAGGTTTTTTTTATGTAAGCAATTCAGCCTAGTCAACAAGTTTTTTTTTTTATTTTTTCGTTTTTTTTTTAAAGAGTCATTGTGTGGCACAGTCAGTGTGATCTTTTTTTAGTTTTCAGAATATCTGTTGTTTGCTTTAGTTACATTCAATCTGAGAAGGCCATGAGCAGTTGAATCAGACAAAGCTTTGACTAGACTTAATTGGTTTGCCCTTGTACACAGGTTTATTTTTAACTCCAAAATAGGAATTAAAAATGTAGTTGTAACAGATTTCCATATGTATGTGTGTGTGGTTTGTTATACTGGAATTTGTGTAATATTTAAAAAACTATTTAAATATGAAAATAATAATAATTCCAACCTGTATTATAATGTGTAAGATCTATTTATACAATGATAAAGTATTATGAATATGTGCAGAATATAACCTGCAATATATATATTTTTTTATCCTTTGAGTTTGCAACTGTAAACCTGAAATAAAATAAATAATTCTAGACAATTTAAGAATAATAAAAAAGTATTATTAAAATAATAATAAAAAAGCAGTAATGTCAAATTAAATGTGGCAATTATATTGTAAAAAGTTTTTTTGATTGTTGTAATGATGACAACAAACTTTAATCTTTGTGGTAAGTAAAACTTTTGTGTCTTTTTGCCCCAAGATTGAATTAATATTGTCTTTTTGTTTCTTTAGTTTAAATTAATTTTAACTTCTATGCTGTTTTTCCATGTGGTGTTTGGTAAAAGCCACCAAACAAACACGTATATCTGCCTTTCACATGTATATTCACATATATTAATAGCCAGTTGGAAGTCACCCGTTGCGTTTGCTGTACCCAAGTCTTTGTCATTGAAATTGCTATGTTTTCATATTTCTCATGCTCTTCAGTGTTTAGAGGACTGAGAAGTAAAGTGTCTGGATGCTAATTCTGCAGTAATTTGGCTGCTGATTGAAAACAGGTCGTCTGTTAGTGGGCCTGCTGGTGGCATTATAAACCATTTACACCACAGTTTTATGGGACATCTCCATTTAATGAAAAGTGGAAACAGACGTTGGCTAAGAAACTGCTCAGACCCTCTATAAGTACAGTGGCTAAGGGCATTTTGAAGGCCCCCCCCCATGTTTTCAGTTTTAAATGATTGCTTAAATTACAGCTTTGATGGTTTGTGCTGAGAGGTAATTGGATAGGCCCCGTCCTGATTTGTTTTGGATGGTATTTGAGCAAAGAAAGTGGACTTACTGTGTAAGCTGTATTTTTGTAAACCAGCTCTGATATTTTTCCCAGCTTGTTCACAAGTGAAAGCCTATTCTTTTGACGCGTGTTTATATCGATGCTTACATTTTCTTTTTTATGTGTGCATGTTTGATATTTGACCATGATTCATTGTATGACACAGTAAAACTAAAATATGACCCCTTTCATTGCTCGTGCTATGGCTTGACAGTATGACAATATAGCAATATTAACCAGTAGAGATTCTGCAGAGGTTGTTTATGGTTGCCAGGTTCATAGAGGTTGCAACTTGGACATTAATAAAAATGTAAGTGATTTATTCTGCATCGTTGTGTGTTCACTGTTTTTTAAGCAGTTGTTTTTGCACTAATGTGTGTGTGTTTATATATTTGTACCTGTTTTTGGGCTATGTACACCCATCCGAAGCGTGCGAACACAAAAAGCCGCGTCCCAGGCAGCGGTTAAATATTACTTTCTCTTGACTTGAGTTTCTCTGTCATGTCTTGTGCTTAAACTGACAAATTTTCCAAAAATGATGTGAAACTGCCCATCTTCGCGAGTATCCTAGTAAACATAGTTGGTTTTGTAAACAATGTGAGAAAATAAGAAAATGAATGCGCATCAGTATATTGGATCTGTACATTGGGTCTTAAAAGACAACAGCCTAATATTCCTGTATGCTGTAAAATCAAATGACAAGACACAAAGAAAATGAATAACTCTTGTAACTTGAGCATTAATCTATTAAATATTCATCTAAATGTAATTCATACTGTGAAGACTATGCAGTACTATTTTACATTTGATTACGTTATTAAATACTTAAACTACTGTTAGATCTACCTTTTAGTCTGTGTCTTTGTTCTGTTGTATTTCTTTGAGCTACTGCTTAGTTTGATTATACATCTGTAACGGAGTTTAAATTCATTAAATTTGGAAGACACGCCATTGGCTGTCGCTCTCACATTTTGCGTGCATGATATTGAGGGGCGGAGTTATGTTAACGGCAACGGTTCTCATGGCTCTCGCACCTGTTATTGTGTCTCATGCAACTACATATGAATGTGCGGTGACCAATTTTTGGATTTGTCGTCACAGGCCCAGTAAAGAGAGCTGAGTGACTAACCACCTGCTTCCGGTGTCATTCCATCCCATAAACAAATACAGTCGCACATATGATAAACTTTAAACTTTGCAATCCTTTATCCTTGTATAGATCTTTATTTGTGCATGCTCATTTTACCTTTTTTTTCTTAAAAAATATGTAATTATTTTTGTGATTTCATCATCCATAACTGTAATATTGGCTCCAGTCGTCCTGTGGCGATGCCTAGCTGTTGCAGTGCACTGGACGCTACAGGCCATGTCCAGTTTGTGGTTTCGTGTGTGACTTATTAGATTAGCGTGTTAGTCATTGGGCCCCGTCACCATTGCAGTGACTCCATTAGGCAGAAGGACGTGTCCAAGGTACAATTAGAGTCAGTGAGTTGTGTGAAGGTGACCCCCCCCCCCCCCCACACACACACCATAATCTAGACATGTGTACACTGTTTCCCCCTCTGTCTTTGTTGATTCTCTCCTAGCTACTCTTTTGTCACCGTGGTTTTTCAATAACCCAATAAAACTCAGCCAGCCGCTTGTCATATTGACATGCATGTGGTTCTGTGCGCTGTCACTCAAGAAGATGAATGTAGAGGGAGTAAGGAGCCGCGATACTGATAGGGAGGATTCCTTAACGTCTATGCAGCATTAATGGCCTTGTGTGTTTAACAATTAAAAAATTTGCTGTGGGCTTCTTTGAATATTGATAAGGGATGCTCTTTTGCAGCTCTGTTTAGAGAACTGGGACATGCTGTTGTTTTGGTGTAGGTGGGTTGACTGTCAAACAGTGGTTTGCATTGCAGTGCGTTAGTGTGGCGGCAGCAGAGTTAAGATACTGTTCTTAAAGCCATATGACGTTATATAAATGCTAGTTTTGTCAAATAGTACGGAACCATTTAAGTGGGAGGAGATGTTCTACTTGTGGAAATATAAAATTTACAATTATGCATTTGGCTGACACTTATCCAAAGCGACTCGCATTGCATTCAAGGTACACATTGACATTGTAATCAGTTATTGCTTTCCCATGGGTGTTACAAGTGCCACATTCTACTGTTTGAGTTACAGGAAAGCCAGTAGAAATCATGGTGTTAAATATTTACATGCATGTAGGCGACGTGCATTACCTAGTGTTTTCTTTTTAAATGAATGTTGTTTGGCCCATATTAAACAAGGATTTGATCTTATATTGTCTAAAATGTAACGTATATTACATTTGAAGTGTTTTTCTGTAAAAACAACATGAACCAAATGGTATTGCTTTGTGTTCTGTCATTTAAATGCTGTTGTTTGCTTTAGTCTGCTTTTATTACCTCATGAAATATCCTATTAATCATCAAAATAATAAACCGAATACTCAATTACCAAAATAATTGGTAGTGAAAGTAGTAGTGAAAATTTTAGTAATTTATGAGCAACATTTGTTGCCAACTTTCCAAGAGTATTTCATGTCATGTCTTTCAGTTGCTATGTGGTTGCTAAGCTTTAATTTCTCTCTCATGTCAAATGTACACACCTCTATGTCTTTGACATTCTGGTCTGTAGATATCACTTGGGTCTGTTCCTCAATGGAAGTGTAGGGATGTTTTTGCCTGTTTCCACCAGGTAGGAGGTAGTCCAGTCACTTGGTGAGTTTCTCAAGTATGGGCACTAATATAACGGTCCGTAAGAAAATGATTTCAAACTGCATGGCTTACTGTTGTTGTTCAGGCCTGGAGTTATGGCGTTTGTTTGATTAATCAATTGGTATTCATGATGTAAGTATGGTTTAGTGAAGTAATTGGGCATAATTGCAGACTTCCAGCTTCAAATCAAAAGGTCAACACTGACCAGCTGCTCTGAAACAGATCTGTGTCTGTTTTGAATTTAGCAAACGTTGTTGTCTTTTTGCTCTGCAATAAAACCTCCGCTAGCACTTTCTCCTTTCTGTGGAAAGTCACTTTGGAGTGAACTGGAGTTTTCTCCGTTCATCCTGACTGAATGCAGAAAACAAGCACAGTTTTCTGTCAGCCATTATAGACCAAAATCTTCCACAAAGCATTCAGCAACTGCTTCAGTAGCGTTGAAGGGAGCTAGGTGCTGTCTTAAGCTATTTTAAAGGGTTGGGACAGGGTTTGTAGTATTGATGGAAGTAGTTTTTATTTTTTTGAGTCCCACTGAGTGCATTCTCCAGACTGTATCACGAGGACAAGAGGAAGCAGCATGCAGGAGAACGGGAAGATGCGGTTTTGGCGCTTCATCTTCCTATTGGTGTGGAAGACTCCCCCCCCCCCCCCCCCCCCCCCATTCCAACTGTGTCTGTCCTTTGTACAAAGAAGAGACAATTTAAACTGAAAAGACAACCATGGCAAAATGATGCATGTTGTTTTTTTCTTTTTTAGGTATATGATTTGTATTTAAAAGTCTGAGATCTGCAGATTTGCTTTGAGTACATGTAACCACAGGTATTTTTCCTCTGCAATAAATATGACCTGGGTTCAGTCTGTAAAAATGCAGCACTAGATACTTTGATTTGTTGTAAATATTTTAATTTAATTATATTAATAATTAAAATAACTGCATCAAGGCTTGTGAATTAATGGTGTGGGCAAGCAGGCAAAACCTTATAAAGTGCAACAACGAAAGAATAAAGAGAAGGACATGATAATAGTGCTATTGTTTTCTTTCACTTTGCATACTGTACTGGACTTGAAGACAGCCAAATTTCAAGATTGTGCTGATTGAATATTTTTGAGCTACTGTCAGAATCACTTCATAAACCGCAAACTGTATGTCTGGAAACTCTATGCCTGATGTCTCACTCATACTGAAGGACTGGTCTGTTTCTCAGAAAGCCATGATTGGATTTCATCCAGACGTTAACAGGAAGCAAATGACTCTCATAAAATTAACCAAGGTAAAGCAATAAGAAACTCATAAAGACTCTGTCAGAATCTTGCTCTTGGGATGTCTGTATGCCAGTATTTTTTTTTCCACAGTACATTGGAATGTAATGATCGACTGATAATTGGTTTTACCAATATTTTTCATCATATTTAAGCATTTTTCGGTAATCGCGTATCGGTTTTAATATGATCAGATTCGCCGATAACTGGTGCCATCTTGTGGGCGTTGTGTCTGCTGGGGAGATGAGTCAACCGTGATGTTGACCAATATCGATAACTAGATTGGGCCATGCTTGCGATTTAACTGTTAATTTTAAAACTAGATTCTGGATTTAAAAAAAGTAAAACACTGCTGAACTTTATTACAGAAGTGAAAAAACAAAAAACTGTTCTGAACCATGAAACTGTGTTAAATAAAATTGAAATGAACAAATTAAAATGAGAAGTTCTAAAGCACAAATTCTACAGAAAATAAACATTAAAATATTACAGGTAGATGTGTTTCTTTAGCTATAACCTAGAAACTTGTTTGAGAAGTTCTGCGTAAATGACTGGATACAAACTGTGTTATGTCAGCAGGTTTTTCATAATCTAGACTGACAAAAACATTTTTAATAATTCTGATATCATCCTAGATAAGATTGACTTGGTAATTGTGATTCATGTATTTGTGTAACGTACACATTAGTATAAATAAATAGTCCGTTCTCTTTAGTCTATTAAACAACATCCAAAACTTTTAAAACTATAGTTTAAAAACTCATATTCATGAAAACTTGATAGACTCCCCTGTCATTTATGTTGTCCATTTGAAAACATTAGACTTTGTGAATTTATTTAACCTATTATTAATATTACTGGAGTTGTTATAAATGGAATAAAAAAAAATCTTATTTCTTTTGTCTTTCTCTTGCATAAAATTGATCATTTAAAAAAAATCTTGCTGACTCAACTTTAATATGGTAGTGTTTATTTGAAAAAATCAATGTAGCTCTTATACTCGTATTTGTTTTTGTTAGTTAATAAGTAGACCTTTATATAATGGAGAGAAGCTGAACCTTCCTCTATTGTTTCTGTTACAACCTGGTGATCTGAGTCCCAAACGGCTTCTTAGTCCTCAAACACACAACCCTGCCATTCATATGAATGCAACGAGGGTCACTTTAGATAGCCATATACCTTGTCCAAATTTCTTCTATCTTGCATCCATGAAGATCAATTGGAAGTCTACAGATGCATTGCAAGGATGATTTGAAAGATGCTCTGAATATTGATATGCAGTTGAAGGTACCAGACTAGTGAAAATATTCTACCAGACTAGCAAAGGACAAAAGGGAGAGGCTGTAAGGAGTGCAGTGCCACCACCTACCAGGAAATGACACACAAACGCAGACACTGTGACTGAAATTGTCACCTCAGCATGTGGAGTATTAGTCAGAGCTGACCACCTAATGTGTTTGACCCATGGTCCAAATCAGAGTTGATCACGACACCTGAACAGGACAGACACCACCCACTTCACTGAAAGACTGTGATGGGTTGATTATTAGGTTAAAACGATATACTCTTTTATTTGACCATTCAACAAAACCTGACAGCCTAACATTTTTTGCTATATGTGACAGGCAAGAAATATTGAAAGGATAGTTTACTTCAAAATGATCAGTTATGTCATACTACTTGCATGTTTTGTTTATTGTGATACCTGTAAGGCTCAAATAGTCTAATAACACCATAAAAATAGTTCAGATGAGTCAAAGTTGGTGCCCTTTGCTGTGGCTTTCAAACAAAATATAACTTTGTAAGGTGAGACTGTTAAATTTAAGATAAGTACACTACTTATCAAATATTGGGGCTCTGTAAGATTAAAAAAAAGGTATCTTATGCTTACCATGCTGTATGCATTTGAAAAAGTAAAAAGTTATATTAAGAAATGTATGAGTTTTCTGTTAATGTATTAATAATATGCTAATTTGGTGATTTAATATTATAAAGATGTTTCTTCATCAGTGTTGAAAGTAGTGCTGCTAAATGTTTTTTTGACTTTTTTTTTCTAGATTCAATTAATAGTTAAAAATTCCTTGCAATAGAATTCTTTACTCTCACTTTTGATAAATCCTTGTATGTTTGAAAATGATTGAAAAGAAACATGCTAATAAAGGGGATCATAAACCTAGTTAGAGGTGAGGGCCATTCGGCCGCTCTTATAAAGGGCTTGTGATTAAATGAGCTATTAAATCCTCTGCTTGTAGGTCTTCGATGCTGAAAGGAATTGGTGGCATTATCTCTTGCAAATAGGTTTGAAAAAGCTTTAGGCTGCAAAGAAACTCTGATTTATTACCCTAGATATTGTATGTCGTTAGCTCCAATCTCTTGCATAGGCTTTTTGCTTTTTTCTTCTAGCTCTCAAAACTGCATCAGATCACAACTAAACAATTATTTTGCTTCGTTTTATTCTAGAAATTCATTTCTGCATAATCCTTTCAGTTGAAACATGATGTAGCCATTTGCTACCCCCAGCATGTCTCTCGAATTTGTGACCTTTTTATTGCATGTCTCAGTTTTATTAGCCACCTCTCCTCCCTCCATCTTTGCTATTAAATCCTCTGCTGTCATGCATACACTAATCCAAATCTTTCCTTTCTTCTCTCCTCGCTATACTTTATCTTGCTGTTGCTATAGGAAACTGCACTTCATAATCATTCTTATGAAAATGGAAGTCGGCTCCTATAATGATAACAGAAGGAATATCTATAGCGTGGTCACTATTTTACTTGCATGTGTGCTGCATTCAAAGCAGACTATTAAACTTGGTTTTAATCACATTGGAAGAGTTCAAATTCCAGCTGAGAGAAACAGTTAAACTTCGATTGGTGGAAAAACAAATACATTTACCCTTTGTCTGCAGCTTGATTGACTGACGATCTGACCAACCATAACTCCAATATTATGACCCCTTGACTATTTGCTGTTTTGCCCAACAATGTCGACGGCCTCGTGGGTTGCAAAAAAGTATAGAGATAACCGATGATCGAGAAAACAAACAGCCAATATGGGTTGCGATTTTGTTTGAAGCGATCAGCATGCTATACAAATATACATACACTGCTAACAACAAAAGGCATATGTGCACCAACTAACAGCAGAGATTTACCAGTATACAATAAAAAACACCTATTCTCGATACAAACCTTTAATCATATTCTCCAACATTGCAAACACAACTTCGCTCACAGCGTAAACAGTCACAACACACAAACGCATTCGCTCGTAACAGTCATTTCGCTCTGACTCAGTTCTGAATAGTATTGCACACGCTGTTGCTGTGGTTTCTTTACAAAGTCTAAAATGCTTTGTTGCTTTTTGCCTTTAACGGTCTGCTTGAAAACAAATGCTTCTATCAGTAACAATGTCTTTGTCAATGTAATCTGGGAATTCCTGGACAATGATGCTAACTCCTGCGCCTCCTCTTCCAAAATAGCATCTAGAATGCTTTATTTTTCCACCACTTCCACGAGTTCTTCTGCGGCTGCGCGGCACTGTACGTGCAACGCGAACTCAGCGCATGCGCGGTGAACTAGGTACAATCATTAGTCGCAAGATAACCATGGGAAGTGGCGAATTTGTTCCCTGTTTTGTGCTCGAGATATTAGGGCCACATAGTTCTGCGACATAATCAACATTACCGAAAAGAAAATGCTGAGACAAATAGGGAGTTTGGTGGTTCCACTTCAAAAACGTCGACATAATAGGGTTGGCGAGTTAACCGTGACTCGAGATAAGTGAACTCCACTGTTAAAAAATGCTCGTTTGGGACTTACAACGTAGACGGCAGGTACCCAGAAAGGCTGGGCAATATTTAATTCACCCATTCCCTAAACCTGCCAGAAACTTGGAGAAGTGTATGAAATGGATGCATATGTGTGGATGGCCTCACCAGCTACTAAGTTTGGAGAAGCTGAGAAATCATTCCTCTGTTTTAAAGGTAACACAATTAAACACACTGCTCATTTTTAAATTGTTTAGCACAGCTTTGTTTCATTTTGAACATGTTTTTCAAGTTGTCATAACTGTAGAAATTCATTGTTAAAAGCCTAACATAATCAAGATGGCTAACAGTTAAACATTATTAAGCATAAAGCAGTTTTGTCTGACATTTCTGTACTGTATGAATTTCCTTTTAAGATACTTAAGATGAAATTTATGATGACCAAGTCCATTCCTGTCATTAACTTCAGCACTTCGTTGACGGCCAGCCGACGCCCGCTCACCCTGATCCTCTGCCAGCATTGAAATAAGACCGTAGCAACGTTACACCTGCAAGACGTCTGCCAAAGTGGCGGACCGTGTCAGTGCCACCAGGAAAAGACTACGAGTTGACAGCAAGCCAGACAATGCTGAAAACATCAGGTCTTTCTTATATGAAGAAAAAACTAATAACAAAAATGCAATATTTTTATTTTATACATATAGCATTACAATTGCATTAGTTGTCTAAGCATATTACAGATTGTTGTTTATTATTTACAGATTCCGCTTTAATCTACAAGGCATTTCCATTGATATTACAGGGGAGATGGCAACAGTCTTTAATGGAGATGCCACTACAGAGGGGAGTGCTATGGTCATTGAAATGGGTATGAATTTCTTGTTACAATGATCTCTAGCTGCATAGGGCCGGTATGAAAATACTGAGAAAAGATCCAGTTTAGTTTTTTTTTTCTTTTCCCCCCACACGTCCGCATCAAAATAAATGCGCTCCAGATGGTAGTCATTCTCACATTTCACAAGAAAATCACACCATGGCATCCCAGTTATCCACATCTGTCCTGTAACTTGGTAATCGTACTGATAATTACATTTGAGACTGTAGGTGTCACCTCTGTGCTTTTGGAGGTATTTACAACCTCTTCACCATTTACAAGTCCATACCTTTTGTCTTGGGCTGAAGGATTTTCATGATAGGAGATAAATCTAAATGGCGGGCGTTGGTATTAACGACAATGCCACACATGCAGACGTGGTTTCCTGGAACCTCTATGTATTGGGCTGCAGAAACTGGCTCGAGCTCCAGGCTTCTTTTCATTGCTGTGGTTTGCAGTGCCGTTTTCTTCCTCAGTATGCTGGTGGCAAGCTGCTCGTAGTCTGCTTTCCTGGACTATACTCTCTTGAAAGAGGATGAAGTAAGAAGAGCGGACACAATGGCAGATGTTGTTGATGCTATGTTGTCTGGTTTCTTTTTCCAATGCCTCTGATTGTGGAGTTCCATCTGGTCTTTTGTTTAGGACTGTGCAGAAAGGGCTTGGCTATAGTGGCATAGAGAATACTGAAAAGTCATCAATAGGGTTTGATAGAGATGATCTTGTCCAACTAAGGTCCTATAATGGGAGCTATACACACACAAATATTGCTATGTTTGTAGTTTAATAAAACACTGGTTCTAATCATTTCATTCTTATGTTTACAGTGCGCACAGATGACGAGAAGGAGAAACAGGAGGAGCTGTAAAGACTCAAAGAAAGTGACTTACTGAGAGAGAAAATACGAACTTTAACCACTAACACCAGAGTCTATAGATAGCAGCAGTGTTCCTAACTATTTCCAACTCTGCACTGTGTTCACTTACGATGAATTTAACAAACTGTGCATATTTTTCAGACTGCCAGATAATGAAACACACACACACACACATCCCCTTGACGTATGATAAATTTAACAGGCACGTTCGCCATATGCTTTTACGTCAACAGTTTCTACTTATGAGACTAAGACAAAACTTTGATCTCAAAGAGCTGGGTTTTAAATTTCAAATTGATATGCAAATTGTTAGCATTTTATTCAGTTCATGGATTGACACAGTTCTTTTATGTGTCTGTTTGGCCATAAGGGGACATCACAGAAAACATGCCCAACACTGATTGCACAGATATAAAGATCACTGTTAGTACAAAGTCAGATTTATTCTAACTAGAAGTCTATAACACACCTAAGTCTATACTGGATCAATTTAGACCGTGTAAAATTGAAAGGTTTGCTTCTGCAGGGCTACCTTAAGGGAAGCGATGGGCTCATGCCGGATAAGGGATTTTCATTGCGACACATGTGAAGGACCTTGACCTTAAACTAAACATTCGTCTGTTTGCAAAGTCAAATCTTCAAATTCCAGTCCTAGATGTTGAGATAAAGAAAATAGCAAAACACTGAGTGCATGTAAAAGTCACAAAATGTAAGATTGTATCTGGTAGGATCCCCAGTTCTGTGTTGGGAAATATAAATCAGATATGGTTTGTGGTTTGTAGAGTATATAGTCTTAATTTCCAGGGGCACATCATTCAGACATAGGCTGCTGAAGAAACCACAACAAAGCGCTGCAGTCACCTCACGTTCTCTCTGCCTGCCACACAAGATATTATAATGAACTTGCATTTTTGTAAATCATTTTTAACCTTTCAAACTCGTGTGAATGTTTTTCTGTGAACTGTGGCTGCCTGCAAATGAAAATAAATGAATCTTAATCTTTATCAATTTGAAATGTGTCACTGGGTTTCTTTTTTCGTTTTGTTTTTAGCCACCACAACTGCTTTTATGGGTAGTGGTGTTACTTTTCTGCCTATTGGCTTATGCCACTGTTGTGGCAGGCATTTGGAGGACTGGGCTGACATGTTACTAATATTTTGGGCTTTACAGAGGCCAAGCATCTAGAGAATACCAACAACATGGGCGCAGAAACCTGTGGAGCTAGCCAGATGTTATGTTGTTACAGCACACGGTTACTGTAGTTAGCTAACGCTAGCTAGGATAACTTGCTGAATGTGACATTATAAATGCATATTGCTTTTGCTCTTTAATGAGGTCTTTTGGTCTTTAACAAGTAGAGAGCTAAATATCCAGCTTTAGAGGAACAGTGTTGCACCTTAACGTTGTTATCCGGTCTCAATCGTGAGATGATGAGGTAGATCAGTATTTCCTTGTGACCTGTAGGCTTCAGCTTTTCTTTGGTCTGTAGTTTGTTTACATTACTTTTTGAGTTACGTTTACATCCTCAATGTATCCCTAGAATGCATATTGCAGACCATTCTGTCTGAGGCAGATGTAATTTTTCCAGAAATTATTCACATTTCCCCAGGGAGTGCTCAAATTGACAGTGGGAGCACCATAGCTGGTATTGAAAAGTTCCGCACGGAATTAAACCTCATTGGTTCTCTCTGTCAAGCAAGCTGTTTATTATAACAAATGTATGCATTGATGGATGTTTATATATGAATAAAAGCTTATATTCAATCTGTTCATCATATAAAAGTAATCGTGTCTCTTTGGAAAATATGGAGTAAACTGCTCGATTCATGGATTGATTTTACAATTACATTTTTTTTTTCAAAGCATCAAAGTGGTAGTTGCGTAGACTTTCGATGGAGGGACAGAAAATCTGTGAGGTTTTACCAGAATGCTCAGGGAAATTATATGAATAAAAGTATAAATTAAAAAATTATCAATTTTGTATGTCTGAAGAATGCTAACTGTCTTCAGAAACATTTTGATGGCATTTTCTTCTCATCTTCAATCTGTATGATGCTTTAATTAGTGTTTATTAGCGTTGCAAAACAGCTGTTCCATAAGCGCCATCTACTGTCACAGACAATTTTCAGTGATTTGCATTTTCACTCGGCATGTTCCGTTTTATAAAATGTATTTCAAAACTTTATTTGAACAAGTTGTAAGCTAGTAGATAAAATGTTATGACACGGGTCACTCGATTAATATTTTTGTTCGTTTAAAAATCTCGATGTCATTGTTAATGTTATTATTTTAATGTTTGTAAAACAAAAATGCTTAGTGCTGCTGACTGTTGTTTGTTGGTTTTAATCATACATAGTACTTTTGATGCTTGGTTTCGATTAAACTTATGTGCGATTTATATTGGAATGCACTAAATCAATAGTTTACAATCAATACTTCAATACTTCTCCCTCATTTTGATACGTCATTCGCAATGCTTTGTGGGATTGTAGTTATTTCACTCATTAAATCTGTTAAGTTCACAGTTTTCTACCTTTTTCTTTTTACCTGATTTTCAAATACTTTTATTTCAAATTAGTTTGTAATAATAATTACCTCATAAGCTGGTTGTTTTGGTTACATTTACATTTGGCAGACACTTTTATCCAAAGGTATAATTCAAAAATCATTCAGGGTACACATTGACATTCTCCTCAGTTTTTGCTTTCCCTGAGAATCAAACCCACGACCTTGGGTTTGCAAGGGCCACGCTCTATGGTTTCAGCTACAGCTTTTTAACGCATTTAATGTGGAAAATACTTCTGGAACCAAGGTGGGCAAACATTGTTGCACTCTATGGCAGACAGGTGGAGTGATTGGTAATTTCATTTAAATTTCATTATGATAAATAAATGAATTTCATTGCCTGTTTTGTTTGTGTCACATACAGTGTTTACTTAAGGGATAGTTCACAAAGAAATAAAAGTGCTGTCATCATTTATTCATCCTGTTGTTCCAAACCTGTTTGAAGTTCTTTCTTCTGCGGAACACAAAAGAGGATATTTGGAAGAATGTCTGAAACCAAACCGTTAATGAACCACATTGGCTTCCATAGTATTCCACCCCAATAATACTATGGAACCCAATTGAGTGTTTCAACTGCTTGATTATCCATATTCTTCAAAATGTCTCCTTTTGTGATCAGCAGACAACAGAAATTCATACAGGTTTGGAACAGCTTAAGGGTGAGTAAATTATGACTTTTGATTTATGGGTGATTTGTATTCCTTTAACATCCACATCCAAGCCAAGCGTATGTTTGTAGGCTAAAGAATTTGTTGGATAGAGAAATTGAGTAGGGACTCTCCGTCTGGCCTATAATTATGTTTTGCAGTTGCAGCAAATTTAATATTGTGTTTACATGCAAGTTATTACATTTTAATGTTAGAAGGACATAGATTTTTATTTGTAATAACATCACTTTTTTTTGTTAACCCTGATATCGTCTTTGTACATTAATTGGCATGCAGTACCACCATAGACCCCTGTAGGGGAATTACAGTTAAAGATCAGGACCAGAAATGATGAATGAAGACCAGGAGTCAGAAGTGCAGTCAATAGAAGAAATTTTAGTGAAGTTTAGTTTGTAGTTTCATCAGCAGAAGCTTCAAGTCTCACAAGGAGTTCGTAGGCCGCCCCACATACTATAACATTGTTACAGCAATTATACTCTAACAGAGGGTGCTAACTATGTCATTACTGAAGGTTAAATGATTCTGATTGGCTAAGAAAGGTAAACAAAACTAGTAATTTTCCACACAAGATCAGACAGTCTGAAGCATATCTTTGTTGATCACATGGTTGACGGGTTCGTGACATGGCTTGTCGAGAACAACAAGTCATTCCGTCTCCTTATGATGCCAGTTAATCATCTCACCAAAACAGACCATATTAACACACACACACACACACACACACACACACACACACACACACACACACACACACACACACACACACACACACACACACACACACACACACACACACACACACACACACACACACACACACACACACACACACACACACACACACACACACACACACACACACACACACACACACACACACACACACAGATACACAGCTTCTCCAAAGCGGAACTCGGCTCAGGCTCCAACTATCAACAGAGAGATATGTACAAAAGTATGATTTCCTTTTAAAGAGGGTTTTCCCTTCAGAAACCACAAATGAGAACAGAGAAGTTTGTTTGCGGCACTACATGGCAAATGTCAGATCACTTCAGAGTTTTCATCGTTATGAAACTGCTTGTTGAAACACTTAAAGCAGGAACTTTAGGAGCACTACATAAATAAAAAAAATTCACTGAAAAGCTTCTGAATTCAATTTATTTCAAATGCTGTTATAAAGCTTATGATTATTAGTCAAGTCAGCACAGTAATGCTCTCAACATCAGTGAACTGCAAATGAACATGCGTCTGAAAATATTCACATGGTTTTCATCTGAGGCTATCAATAATCCTTCATTTTAATTAAAATAAATTTAAACAGCCTATGAAACCTCACAGCTGTTCTTAATGAATGAGAGGAATGTTTCCACAATAGCTTCAAAGGAAAGCCAGCATGCAGTGAGTCTCTGAGTTTCCTCTCTACGTTTTAGCCTCACAGGATTAAAGATCCATTTACACTTACAAGTAACATGAGATCAACACAGACCATTCTGATAATGAAATGTGCATTTAGCTTTTTACACATGATATTAAACCATGTGGTGTGTGATCAGTCATGTGGGTTGAATATCACCCTTCCACAGTGAGACCTTTAAAGCCAACATGAAATCAGAATAAACCCAATTTATTTTCATAATGCATCTGTGGTCTTATTATGCGTGATTTATCTATGCACAGTATTACAAATTATGAAAATGAACTGTACTTATAAAACTCAGAATTGTTTATTATTTTTTGTTGGCATTTCAGTTAAATTCAGTTTTATTTGTATAGCAGTATTAAAAATACTATATAATAATAATATATAATACTTTAATTTATATTTGCTGTGTAAAAGATGCATTTGTCAAAGTGTGTATTTCGATTAAAATATTAAAAATAACTAAAGGTATCATATTTGGCACTTTCAAAACTTTTTGTTTAAAGGGCCAGTCACACAGCCGATCACGCACAAATAACTCACAAATCACGCACAGATTGGGTTTGTGCGTGCTTGTGTGTCGAGAAATTGACCAAAGTATTCCATGAACATTCGACGCACGCCTGGCGCATGAATCACTGACGGAGCGCGTCCAAACACGCACGCTTCACGAATGTTCCACATACGCATAAGCATAAGCACTGACGGCCGACGCGTATCCCGCGCATAGTCACGCATACTCGATGCATAAACTACGCACGCCGATTCATGAATAACGCACACTGTGCGTCTGAAAATTTTTGAACCGTTCAAAACTCTAAATCACGCACAAACCGCCTTCGACGCACATCCACTTACAATCACTGGCGGTCCACGTTCGTTCCACCGACGAATTACGCATACGACGCACGCTCCGCGCAGATACGAAAATCTGTGCGTAATTCGTGCGTGATTCATGCCTGATTCATGCGTTTTCGCTGTGTGACTGGCCCTTAAGCATCCGGACTAGAACAGCAACAGCGACTCAGCTAGTTGTGTGAATGTTTGATCAAGAGTTGTGTGATATTGGCTCCCTAGCACACACAAATTGTATACGATATCTGGGAAACTGACCAAGTGAGAGAAAAAGCCTGTTTCCACCTGGTATTGCTGGTATAGATGCTTTTTCAGTGAATCGTTACCATTAGATGTTATTCAGATTGTGACCTCTTATATTTGAATTTTGTGGAGACCCTTGACTTTTTTTTTGGTCACACTCAACTACTTCATTTTCACCGCATGAATATCATTGAATGAACGAACCCATACATCTCCAAAAAATGTGTATTTGCAGGGTGGGATGTCTGCATCAGGTCAACTTCAATATGACTAAATGAACTGGATATCATGGGGAAGAGTAGGCTATATTTCCAGCTTCTTTCTTTTATTGTTTACAGAAGTGAGTTTGAATTCACAGGCAGCTATACACACAGGAATCTGGAGAGGGAACATAGTAACGTTAAGTTCTTCTGACTGAATTCATGGAGCATCTCAAATACTAACTGACAGAGGATGTTTTTTCAACATCACCTGCCATCAGCGCCTGAACTCCCAACCACTGCAATCCAACTGCAACTCTTGAGTGAAAGCCTCATCATTATGTTACTGTTGGTGGCGTAGGCGTCGAGACTCGCATGTCATTTAGGTTGTAAATAGTGACTTTTACACCCTTTATCATTTTTGCTTAAACATACGTTTATTGTCTCTTCCAGTCCCTTCACCTTCTCTGTGCCAGAGCCATATCTTTCTCTGAGGAGGGTGTTAATATTTTTAAATGGTGCACTTGCAAGTGGATTATTTAAAGGGTGGTGTGTCAGGCAGATCTTTATCTGGTGACTTAGCAGCTTGAGTCGGAGGGCCTCGGCATGGCGTGTTTGAATGCTGATTGCCTCTCTCTCTCTCTCTCTCTCTCTCTCTCTCTCTCTCTCTCCTGCTGACTGAATTGCATGCTAAAGTTAGGACCACATAAGGGGACTGACTGTGATTTAAAGTCAAAGTGTGAGACTGCATAATACTAAAGAGTGGTTAAAAAGATTGTCCTGCATAGTTTAAGCCTCTAGTGATGTGCGCCGAGTAAATATCTTGAGTTATATAATAGTTTATTGACCGAAAGGTTATGGTGTGGCTGGACAGTCCCACCAACTTACGCCACAGCAGGATGTGGCTTGCCCTTTGATTGTGTGCTGAAATAATTATTGGTATGAATCGAGCTGTGGGATATTCACCCAAAGTTACCCTTTACACAATTCACCCTTCCTGCCCAGAAGTGCACAGTATGTGAGCACACGGGGTAATGAACTCTACTCTGTTCCAAGGATGACAGGCACATTCAGACGAAAATGGGGCATGATGTGACCCGTCAGACTGTACACAATGGCTAGAATACGAGTAATAGAAAAGACTTATCTTTTTTTTTTTCCTATTTTATTTCATATAACAATTGAACAGTCAATTGTGCATTATTATTGTTTCTATGAATAAGAACTCAAGTTTTATGAGAAGATTCAAGTTTTTAATGTCGTTAATATGTCTATGTGGTGTTTTTAATAGGCTTTCAGACAAACCATGTGCATATTCGTAAGTTGACACCATTGCTTAGTATTTTCTCTTTAAAACTCCAGTGAACCAAAAAGAAAAGTGGTTTGAAATCGCTGGTGTTTCTTCCATTACAAACTATTTTGTATCCAATCACGTCGACATGCGGATGGGCTTTGGCATATCTAAGCAGGAGAAATAAGTCTCAAGAGAGGCCTGGTTATCCCTGCATATTTTTCTGTTGATATGAAAAATTGGTTAGTTTTAGCAACATAGCGGGTAAATTATGTATATGATGTTATGAAACTGTTTTTGGAAGGCAAATTGAGTATTGCATTGACTGGTTTGTGTAATATTAGCAACACATTAGCAGCTTTTTGATAACGTAGTCAAACCGAAGATTAATCATGAGTTAGCGTTATGTATCCAACATTGTAAAGAGCGATTGTGTTGGGTTTACTATAGTAACTTGAGTAAATGTTGCTCGAGTGGGACTCTGAGCTGGTGCGAGTGAGGCTATTTAAGGCATTAAAATTTTGTTTTTCACAGAAAACAAATTGTTAAACGTTGTTTTGGTGATCAAAGATGAATTTTAAGGGATAAAATTGCCTACAGGGGGACTTTTGCCACAAGTGACTGTAATGACATAATTTATTTTCTCAGCTGCGGTAATCTCAAGGCAGTTGGCATTTTCATTCTGCCCAGCTGTCATCACAGAGAAGGATTCCTTGGCATTTCATCCAATTTTCAAACGAAACTTTGTGAATAAAAATGGCTATGCGCTGACAGTGATATTTCAGTTAGCCTTAACACCGTATGTGGAAAAGAAGCATGAGGAAATGTCACGGCCTAACACAAAAAAAAAGTTTTTGGTTAAAACGGAGTGTCATGCAGAATTGGCTGTTAAATAAAATCAGTTCTTTTAATTTCAATGGAAAGATGAGACCTGCTCTGAGGGGAATGTCATTCTTTTGTTATTCACAGCATGAAAACAGTTTTCGTGCCCTGAAAACAGCTAGTTTTTTTTTCATCTGGGCTTTTGGTATTTGTTGCTTTTATAGTATGGAGCTTAAGGCATCAGTTTTTCTTATTTTTTAAGGCAGCAGACATATTCCTGTAATGATGCTCAGACAGGCTTCAGTCCTTCTCTCTTACATTATAACGTTGTGTTTTTCCACCACTGTGTTTCCGACAGTTGGTTTCAGAGTACTTTTATTCTGGTGTCAAAATTCTTTATCATTTTGAATGGTTTTACCCACTCTCGCAGATTTTTATTTTTATGTTTATGTGGAAGTGTCATTCTTGTGCTTTTTTCATAGTCCATGTATTGGTTCATTAAGTTTAAAAGCCCTGTTAAAATATGCCGCAGTAAATATTACTGAAATAAGGAATGTTATAACCAAGACATACTGACATAAATTTTATTTTTATTGCCATTTTATTATATTGCTATTATAAAATTGATTCATAAATTGTTATAAAACATATTGCTTTGAAATTCACACAATGGATTGTTAGTTTTGTTTAGAGATGCACCGATATGAAAATTTTGGCCGATACCAATAACTGATATATATTAGCTGATAAATCTAAATCTAAATTTTGATATACTTTGAGAGCCTGATTACAAAAGCAAAAGGCTCACCATTTAAAGCCATATTCAAACACTTTAACATCAAACATATATTATACAGTGGACTAGTTTCAACCAGTGTAAAATGTTAAAATGCCTTAACTTTTAAAATTAAATTTTACACCCCTATGGCCAACCTTCTTTATAATAAAACGAATGGTAACACTTTACAGTAAGGTTTCATTTTGTTAACATTAACGTGAACCAACAATGAATGAACATACTGCTAAAGCATTTATTAATCTTAGTTCAT
The DNA here is from genome assembly GCA_037043235.1 of Rhodeus uyekii. Taxonomy (NCBI): domain Eukaryota; kingdom Metazoa; phylum Chordata; class Actinopteri; order Cypriniformes; family Acheilognathidae; genus Rhodeus; species Rhodeus uyekii. The sequence continues at coordinate 486,388 of JAWRVZ010000016.1, forward strand.
GTTAATCTCAAGATGTTCTAAATCATTTAAGATACAAAGTTGTATCTGTTAACATAGTTAATGCACTGTGAACTAAGATGAATAACAATATTTTACATTAACAAAGGTTATTGTTATATTTTAGTTCATGTATTAACAAATGAGACCTTATTGTAAAGTGTTACCCAATAATCTATTCCTTAAGAAAATATAAAATAAAATACCTGAATAAAGCTAACAAGTCATACATTACTCAATCTACATATAAAGAAATAATCATATGCCATGGATTAATAAAATAAAATGGCCTATAAGGAAATGACTATAAGGAAATGATTTTAATCAAACCATGTTGTTGATTTAAAATAATACAATTATTATTTTATTTAATAATTTTTATAAAATTATATAACTTTCCTGTAGCTCAACTAGTAGAGCATTGGTGTTTACAATGGCAAGGTCATGGGTTTGATCCCAGGGAAAGCAAGAACTGATTCAGTGTGTTCCTTGAAAGCAATGTAAGTCACTTTGGATAAAAGCGTCTGCAAAAAAAAAAAAAGCCTAAATGTAGAAGGTTTGGTACAAAATAAACATTACCACTTATATTCACACAATCATGCACAGATGAACTTACGTTAGTTATATAGTCAGAATGTATAACTCCGTTGTGGATGCGCTCTTCTTGTAACAACACGCTGAAGCATAGCAACTAAACCCAAAGAATTCACAGCGTTTTATTACTATAGTATTCTTGATATAATGTTATGTGATGATGACAGCCCCAATAGTTTTAATGTTGTTGTTTGAGATCCACGCGCTAAAACTAAGGATGATCACCGGTAGAATGAAGCGCTTCACTGGATCATTTATTAGGTAAGTTAAAAAAATATATATATAAAACAAATATATATAGGATATATAGTATGCACATGCTCTTTCCACAACAATGCACTGAAATACGAGTGCACAAAGAATGCATAACATTCTTTTACAGTCGTGTTCTCATTATCATTTTATATAGCTTATATGTTCCAATCATATCAAGCAATTCAAACCGCCACAGCAAAAAACACATCTGAAGTGTCTCACCCGAGGAAAAGATTCTATCGGCTAAATGTTCTAATTGGGTTGATAATGTTAAAAATAAGCATTTATTTGTTGATACGATATGGTGGACGATGTATTGTAAATTTCTAGTTTTGTTGCTGAAATTACAGGTCCAGTTGCTCCAAATACTCTGCTACACAAAAGATGACTAAACAAATATCTTTTTATCTTGTCAGATACAAAACTACTTTGGAATAATTATGCATGGTGTAGTGAAAATTACTTTTCAACTTATAACAAAAGATGCAATTTTTACGACTAAACAAAGTCAGTGTGAATCTAAAAAAATAAAAATTAAATTAAATTAAATGGTGCTGTCTGTATACAGGGGAAGTGTTAGGTCAAGTCAATTTTTCCCCTCTAGATAATTCTCAAAAATGTTGAACTGAAATCTTTGCTTTTTTACAGTAATGATTCTACACAGGCAACAGACTTGCATGCAAACATTTGACGCCTGACGCCTTTCTTTGACGATAAGTCTTATCCTGTTTACCTCGTGCATAAAGCCCTTGTGCTTTGAATGAAATGAGTCGTCCAGTTTCCTTGAGGAAAAACACTAAACAAATCAACATCAGAATATGTTCTAGTAAATATGAGAAGTGAGATAATTATAATTGAAAAATTAATTGGAATTTTAATTAATGTCTTCTGAAGTGAAACTCTTGATGTCACAGTGCTTATCGGACAGAAGAAATATTGAATTCTCCATCTGTGGAAGACACATCACACCTCCCATGCAAACTAACACCACTACATGCTAGAAAACAAAGGATATAGGCATGCGCACAGAGCAGTAATCACAAAATCAGACGTATCGAATGGTTATCAATCTAACTTTGCTTTTTTTTTCATTTTAAACAGCCAGACTTTGATTCTTTTCATTAAAATCGCTCCCTGCTTTAACCAAATCACATGATCTTTGTCAATACTACCTCTTGAAGACCTTAAGTGACCACTACGCTAACATCATTGCTCGATCTTCAGAGCTGTAGTGAATTAAACCAAGCCTTAGACAATATTCCATGGGCACTTCAGGAGAAATAGTAAACTAAACAAGACGATTAAAGATATGGATCAATTGCATAATGACACAGGCTTAAAGGAATATTCCGTGTTCAATACAGTTAAAGCTCAACTCAAGCTCAAACTTTTGTAGCTTGCCTGCCAGCCAATGATGGCAATCAAGGTGCTTTGTTGCTCTTAATATGAAGCAAAGCCTCAACTTTAAAATTCTCATTTTAAAATATGTGTCTTTAACATAGTGTGACAGATCACTGTGCTGTAGTGCAGTTCAAGTGATAGCATGGGCAATCTCCTCTTTACTACTACAAAATAGATATGGGTCAACTCCAGAAGGTGTGTTGAAAGATTCATTACAACTTGCCGAAATGAATCCTGTCTCATGTAATCACTCAATCAGTGTGACACCTTAAGAAAGACATCAGTGAAACAGTTTGTAGGCTGTACAATGTCATTACATTTACCTCAAGAAAGCTACTCAATATCAATAAACTCATTAGTAAGCTAGAAAAATAACTGTAGAGAAGCGCATTTTGCCAAAAATATACACATATTTGCATGTTTTTACTTAACGATGTCTTCATTGCTTAATGTAGGCTACGTTTGAATAAAATTGTCATGAAACAAGTTACAGTTTATAGTCGAACAAATGTTTATATTAATTAATTATATTAAGCTGGATTCATTGATTATTAATGTATTAATTATTTTTGTCTAATTAAATTAGTTTCAGTTCTTGGCCAAGTGCATTCTGAATTTTTACTGTCTGTTTCGGTGCATCCCTACAAATCATTTTTTCTTCCATTTTATTATGCTACTTTTCCATTGTTTTTCTATGGATACATATGCAAGATCTGTGGTTCAAAATCCTAGTCTTGGTTTTCCTAGCCTGCAGCATGTGTTCTTAATCAAACACACCTGCTTCAACTCATCAGCTCATTAGTAAAGGCTCCAACACCACAAAAATGTGTGGTGTAGTACAGTAGTACCTCAAGATACGAAAGGCTCAACTTACGAAAAATCCAAGTTACGAAAGCAAAGACGAAAATTTTTACTGCTCTACATACGAAAAGTTTTCAAGATATGAAAGGTTTCTGAAAGTCCGAGATTCGCCCCATAACAATTTTGAAACTCGCGCTGCACGCCGCCATCTTAGTTATAGTAAACTCGCCACCATCCTCCTGCTCTCCCATTGGTTCCTGATACTAGCCAAGCCATGAGATCCTTCTCTCTAATTGGACAGCATCCCTCCCATCATGCATCTTCTATACGTACGTGCTGGCGTGCTTTAGATCAGCCACTCCGCTCCCGAAACTTTACATTTTTTATGTGTTTTCGTAAAGTTAAGTGTACGTACGTACGTTATCTGCCGTTTGTCCTCCTCCTCCTCTGCCGCCACTTTCGGAGATAGCCTCACTCGAAAGGTAAGCTTCGACATTTTACGTTATTTCATTGTTTATAGGTCAATTTAGCTTTATTATGAAATTTAATGGGGTGTTTTTGGAGGGCTTGGAACAGATTAGCCATTTTACATGTAAAATGTGTTCCAAGATACGAAAAACTCATTATACGAAGGCTGCCTCGGAACGGATTAATTTCGTATCTCGAGGTACCACTGTATAGAGCGCGCCCGATCGTGACGTAGTTTTACGACAGCCGCCATTTTGGGGGACCACTTCTAATCAATGTCATGGGGGAAGCGACGTTAAAGCAAGTGTTATCGCAGAAAAAAAAACTTTTTATTTAAATCTAGGGAGAAAAGTGAGCGTAAGAGTCAAACTAAATATAGAGATGGACTTGAGAATTTTGAAAGAGACAGGTACGAGGCAAAAATAGCGTTAATAAATGGACATTATCCGTATGAAATTGTGACCTGGTCTACGGACGTCAGTCTTCTACCGAACACAACATACATTAATGTTCTCAACTATCTGGTTTTCACCCCAAGTCCTTATAAAGCCGAAGATCTTCAGTGTTACAAAGGACTTGACGTTTACAATCAGCTAGTGTGTGGCTGGGTGCGAGAAGTGTCCTGTGTCATCAATGACAGATGTGTAACAACTGCCAAGGTAGATGAAATGGTTTTCATTAGCAATAAAGTTTATAAAAAAATAGAGGCATTCCTACTTTCTAATCCAACAGTTTGGACCAAAAATATTTTCATTTAACATCTTTATAAACTTTTGTTACCTGAACAGATCTTGCAAAATGCTGTTTATTGATGTCCTACACCTGTATGAAAAGCTAAGATTAAAGTATGATTTTTTTCTACAGAAAATACACTCAAAAACCCCAAACAGAGGTCAGGTGTTGTTACATATATCGGCAAACTGTTGGATACCGCCTTTTTGCAGGCACATAATATACATGGATATAATGCTTGATAATTGCAGCGCTTTATGTGTGTGTCGTGGGATGGTTTTTAATTCACTGTAGATCCGGATAAGCACATCCATGTGATCTAATCATGATCTACATTTGTTCACCTTTAATTTTATTACGTTATTGATGGGCAAGAAGCAAATAGTGTATGTCCAGATCTGGATGATAGCATTTAATATTTCTGACGGACTAAGCCAGTCACTCTCTCAACATGAATTCGACTGTTTGCATTTCTCACGTCTGGCCTTTGACAACTGTTGTGTATGATCACCTTGGTGTGTTATTACCTTAGGCAGCCTAAAATAGGACTGTTTCACAACATGATTAACATTCGGTGCGCGCTGCATCCAGCTCTACTTGTCCCCCATTATGGCGGCGACAGTGCGCGTGACGTCATACGGGCACGCTTTATTGGGGCTACTCAAAAGCCAGGATTGGGAATCACTGCTAGATTTACATTTATGCTTTTGGCAGATGCTTTTATCCTAAGTGACTTATATTGCATTCAAGGAACACATTAAATCAATTCTTGCTTTCCCTGGGATCGAACCCATAACCTTGGCGTTGTAAGCACCAATGCTCTACTATGCATTCTGCTCTCTGCATTCTATCTGGACCTTACATTTTTATTTTCATTCTGTTTATCTGCATCTTGTGAATGGTCTCTATAATTCAGTCATTTGCTCACCCTCATATATTGTTCTAAACGTTGTCCATGTTGTGTGAGTAAATGATGATCCAATCATTTGACAATTCACCAAAAACATTTTGGCTACAGCTCAACAACGAGGAGGAAATGAAACGCTCCAAATGCGTATGTGGAAAATTAACACTTCCTCGCATTATTTTTAAATGACGTGTTAATTGTGTCTCTGTGTTGTGGTGATACTCTAGTTTTAATATGCTGTTACACCTCCTCTAAATCCTTTTCTTATCAATATCTGTGTTATATATGTCACATTATATGTGTCTGTTATGTTTTAATTTGGCTTCTGTCATGAAGGTTAATTACCAACAAGTGTTTCCTCATAATTAACGTGTCAATTTGTAAACGTCTTGCAAAAGCTGTCATGGTGTCAAAAAATTTGATTTTTATTCATGTTTACATTTGAAACAAGTATGTGCTTTGTTGTGCAGTACAGAACCTTTTTGAGTACTGTGTACTTTCATGTTGAGTGTGTCATTAGACTTTAGGGATTTGCGAATAGGGCTTCTCTGACATCTGTGACCTACAGTTTCCTGGATGGATTGGTTTGAAGTGAATAAGCATGAGAGCGTTTGATGTGTTCACTTGTTTTCATTTTCGGCAGGTGTCTTTACCTCTAATGATGATAGATGCGAAGATGTTCGTGTTTTAAGTGTTAAAAGTCTTTCTGTGTTAAAAGTATTACGCTAACAGCCTACTGCAGAAATTGAATAAACAAATGTAGAATAAAACAGCGCAGTCTTCACTGTGAGATACTTCAAAAAAAGTGATTTTTCTTTGTCATTTTCTTTTGTTGTGTGACATAGATCGAATGCACAGATCCAATATACTGAGATCCAATATTCTGTTTTCTTCCAACTCTTTACATTCACTTTAGACATAACCGACTGGGTTTATTTGGCGTACTCACCAAGCCCAGCATTTTGGCATATTTTTGCTTGTATTTGACCATTTAGGCACGTACCCGAAGCTCAAAGTTCTGGTGTGCTGGTGTGGGCAGTGGAGCTTTGCCAGGCTGTCCATGAGTCTTTTTCTTCATCTCTATGGCCAGTGTCACTCCAGGGAAACTCTGGGCTGAGAGTCTGATGTTTCTAATGAACTGCAAAGTTGGACAGCCAGTGGAACAGGTGGTTTGACTCCAGACTGTGAACATCCAGACCAGAGCCGGCCAGACATTGAAAGACAAGACCTACCATTTCTGTCCAACCTCAATCCACTTTGAGAGTTCAAACACTGGGAATGAATCTCCCTTTTTTTCTGAAGAGCATCAGAGCTTTGCTTTGAAAATGATGAAATGCAGAGCAAACCACTGTCTTGTGTGCTGTAGAGAAACTGCTTCTAGTAAGTAGAGATACACTTGCCGATTTCCATTCCGGATTTGTACCCAAACTGCATTGCAATCATTTCCCAAAAAGTAATTTGTGTGGAAATATTGCAGGCCAGAGACTGTCTCGAAATATTGGAAGAAAAATATAAACATTTAATTGGGGGTGGGGTTTATATTGTTTCGGTTTAAATCTTTTTTTGTTGTTGCCTTAAATCTTAAAATTAATTAAATCTAAGTCACAGTTACATGTGCATAGCATCTTTGTTTGGATTATGATTAAAATCGGGTGCCTCAAATTTCAAATTGTTAAGTAATTATTATTTTTTTTGCTTAAGGCCGATTTTAATTTGCTCAAAGGTGGGGAAAAAGGCAACCACTATCAAGATCAGCCATGGAAAATAATGATCATTTTATCCCAACTAGTAAGGCTACAAACCTCGAATGCTGTTGAATGCCAACTCAATCTGAAGGATCCTTGAAAGCCAAACTCGTAAAAGTTTATTCTAGTGTTTAATGCTGAGGAAACAATTTAGACTAGAAGTTTCAGATGGACTGGTCTAGGAATGATGCAGCCTTCCGATTGAGAACCACACTCCAGGAAAGTGTCCACCCAAAGGCAGAATTGAATACCCCTGGCATATACTGTCACTTTTGAGCTAATGTTTGAAACCAGACCAGAAAAGAGTTAAAGGACGGACCCTCTTGGCAACCAGCTCGCACTCACCCTTGCAACCACCACCATCATTATGGCAAGATGGACTAATATTTTTTCTTAAGTAAATAAAGTTCTTCTACGTCAATGTGAAATATTTTGTACTCATTTTTATATACACATAATTAACTGCAGAAGCTTTAACAAAACATTCCTCTATTTAAAAATAATTTGTGATTTCTTTTAGTCCATACAATGAAAGTCAGTAGAGTTTCTTGTTGTTTTGAAATAACTATCTCGGCTTAGATAACACTGATGAACACTAAAAATAAAACCAGCAGCAGAACTTGTGGAGTGGAGAAATTAAAGAATCAAAATATAAATCTGGAAGAAAGTTATTCTTTATTTTGCCAACTCGTTTTGACACACACCAGGGATACAAGATTGCAAATTGAGAACTTACATTTAAATACAAGCTAATTCAAGATTCAAACTTGAGAGTTTTAATTTTGGGGTGAACGATCACTTCTAGAAGTTAGGCGTCATATTTCGGCTTTCTCAATTTAGCCCTCCATTCTGTGTTTCAAATGAGTTACCGTGAAATCAAAATTGACTATCCATATTTTTTGTATCATAAATGTTTTATCTCTGCACATCATTTTTTCCCCTAAGTTCATGACATGTGCCCTAGTACTCTTTAATCAAAATAACTTCCTTTCCCTTTAGCAACGTCATCTCTTCCCTGATATGTTCTCTGAGGTGAGGGCAGGACAACACTCAGCTCACATCAGATCACAGCAATAGCAAACAACATTGATCCAACAATACAATAAATTCCTAATGAACAAACTCATGTACTGCCCTACATTTGTTCTTGTTCAAGAAGCTTTTTCATTTGGATACGTCACAATAGGGAAGAATAGATTGCATCTTCTGTTTCCATCTTTAACATTAGTAGATGCTCTCGCAATGCTAACAAAAAAGTGTTGTCAGTTAGCATGCTTCGCAGTCCTGCAGAGTGGCTTGACCCTGTCTTGCATGAAGTAGGAGAGAAGTGATGCTGTCAGTAGATGGGAAGTCTGGGATGTAGTTAGACAGGACTGAAAAACCTGCTATAAACAAAGATTTTTTTTTAAAGAAGCCCATCACCCTGAGGGGAGAAGAAAGGGTCCAGCACTCTTCTTCTCCCCCCTCCAGCTCGACTAAAATCCTTGGACTAGCTTATTGTTCTGTGGTCTTCAGAATGCCTGTGCAAAGTAAGGGGCCCTCTTGCTGAGAGTATCCTCCAGGCAATGCATGGTATTGTTCTTGTTCTATGACCAGCATCAACATACTAGCTGCTTTCATCCAGAGAGTGCATGCACAAAAGCTTTTCAGATCTATTTCAGTTTATTTTTAACACCTTAGAGTGGGTTAATTGTTATATAGCAGGTTCCAGATCCAGACTTGTCATTATTGACGAAATAGAGCTGTAAAGTGGGTATATGGCTGTTTTTGTCAGAATCTGTTTTTCTGGGGTCTGGACTGATGTTGTGGTTTTGTGGGCCTTCATTCATCTTCATTCCCCATGCTGTAAATAGAGCCAGTGCCTGTGTCATTGGTGTTTAGGGTTTGGTGTGGAACCAGCTTAGCGTCTAGACCGAGGGATTGAAAGTCTCAAAAGAGACCAGGAGGCATTAAAGCAATGACAGCAGTGTCTATAAAAGAGCTCGCCTCAACCATGATTACCAGTGTGGAGACAATTGCCACTGTTCATAATGTTAACCAAACTGTTACGCACACTAATGCCAAACCATCTAGTTCTTCCAGTTTTGTGGATTTTGACTGCTCTTTTGAACGACTTAGATTCCACGTGTCTCTTTCAGCCAATTAGATATAATTAATTTGGTTACTTTTGGTAAATCACCATTACTTTTGGTAATTTTTATATACATATAAAAAAAGTAATTGGGATAATTGCCTTGGTAAGACATGTAACCAAATTGTACCCCAATTATGTAACTTCTTAACTATTTTATATATATATATATATATATATATATATATACAGTGGAACCCACTTATCTCAAGCTCGGTTAACTCGCCAACCCTATTAAGTCGACGTTTTTGAAGTGGAACCGCCAAATTCCCCTCATTATCTTAGCATTTTCTTATCGGTTATGTTGATTCTTTTATGTCGCCGAACCCTGATGTCTCGAGCACAAAAGAGGGACAAATTCACCACTTAACATCGGTTATCTCGATCCCGTGACTAATGTACCGAGTTCACTGCGCATGCGCTGAGTTCGCGTTGCACGTGCATCACGATCTGTCGCTCTCTCCAATAACGCTTCACTCATTCTTGCGCCACAGTTTTGTGTAGCTGCAGAAGAACTCCAAAAATCAAGAGGCACAGGAGTTAGCCATCACTGTCCAGGAATTGACATCGACAAAGATGTTACTAATAGAAGCTAAGAAGCATTAGTTTTCAAGCAAACCGTTAAAGGCAAAAAGCAACAAAGCATTTTAGACTTTGTAAAGAAACCATAGTAACCGCATGTGCGATATTATTCAGAACTGTGTCAGAGCGAAATGACTGTTATGAGTGAATGTGTTTATGTGTGTTGTGACTGTGTTTACGCTGTGAGCGAAATTGTGTTTGCAATGTTGGAGAATATAATTAAAGGTTTGTATCGAGAATAGAAGGTGTTTTTTATTGTATACGGGTAAATCTCTGCTGTAAGTTGGGGCACATAAGCTTTTTGTTGTTAGCAAACAAATACAGTGTATGTACATTTTCATAGCATGTCGATCGCTTCATCAAACAAATCGCCATAGTGGCTTTTGGTTATCTCGATCATCGGTTATCATCACTGTGTTTTGTTTTCAACTGGCAGACAGTTCCTGGTTCAACTGTATTTTTCTAATTAGCACAAGAGCTATTCAGACTCCTCAATTATTTACCAAAAAGCAAGGTTACAGTGAGGCATTTGCAATGGAAGTGAATGGAACCAGCTTTTGGAGAATGTAAAAGCAGAAATCACAAAAAAATTTGAAATATTAATTTTATAAAAGTACACATACTAAAGGGATAGTTCACCCAAAATGAATATTCTGTCATCCTCATGTTGTTCCATGTGGTTTTTGTGAAATGCAAGAGATATTTTGTGATATTATGTTGGTAAAAGTTTAGATTCTTTGACTTCCATTTGAATGGACAACCCCCCCCCCCCCCCCCCCCCCCCCCCCCCACACACACAAAAAAACAAATACAAGGATGGACTTAAGTTGTGGAATCTTTCTGGAACCACAAAGTAACCATCCGCAACATCCTTGAAAAAAAGCTAAAATCACCTAAGCAATTCCCAGGGGCCCCTCCTCCTATAATCAGCTGCATACATGTGTAAACGGGCCTCAATCCTTGTTCTTGATGCTCTTTCCCAGTGACGAACCCTGCAACCACCCACATACCAATGAGTTTTACATTCACAAAATGTAAAAATATAGTACTGGATGCCATAGCATGGCTTTTTTTTGCAGATGGGTGAACAGGCTAGTGTTTTTTCTTAGTAGTAAGGGAGTGTTGGATTTTTATTTTGTGGTTTTGGACTCCGTGGCAGGCTGTTTCCAGCTCACCCGTGAGAAACATGGAAAACTCCTCCCCCTTTGTGCAACAGTGCGTGTGAAGCAGCTCTCATGTGTCTCAACATCCCGTTTGAGGAAATAACTCTTGCTGAATTCAGCAGATGCTGCATTGTTGCACCTCTTCACATTATCTAGCCGAGGCTGATCAATTCGATGCGCAACAGTAACAAGTCCTCTCATGTCCAAAATACGACTCTATATCAGGCTATAGTTTTCTCTGGCTTAGTGTCATGCATTCCCATCTTGATGTGGACACATTAAGCAGTTTATACAGCATATCAAGTGTTTAGCTATTTCACAATTTTGCCCCTCCATTGCGGTCACACCACGGCCTGGGGGTTTTGCCGCCGTCCAGCTAATTTAACCACAGCCTCAACACTTTTCCTTGTGCCTACTAAAGTTATTACTCCCTTAAGGCAAGGGGATTGTGTTTAGAGGGGCACACTGTGTGTGGAGACTCAATAACCCCATGTGAGTGTGAAAGGTCCACCTCAGCAGGTCTGCCAGTCACTTGCTACCAACGCTGTCAGCCTGTCACTCAGCAGGTATTCATGTCAAACACCAACCATGACAACAGAAAATATCTGACAGGCCTCCACACCTCATCTAAATGGTCCATTGCCTTTTCCCTGCCAGTATTAAGGTTTAGGATTCTCAAATAAATTTGATTACACCATTGGTTCTGCTGCCAGAATTGCCCCATTTGTTTATTTTGTGCATATATTAAAGAACAAAAGCCAAACAAGTCAAACTAAGTGGGACATAACAGTGCTATCTAATTTAAACACATAGTGTGAAACAATATCTGCATGGCCCAGTGGACAGCATGGTGCTTCTGAGTGGATGGCACAGCATGTTGTATAGCTCTTTAAAAAACAGTTATGAAACATGGTATTACTTGCACAGACTTTTAAATTCTATGGGGAAGCATTTACCAAGCATGCATTAAATAGAACCTATTATGCCCCTTTTTACAAGATGTAAAATAAGTCTCTGATGTCCCCAAAGTGTGTATGTGAAGTTCTAGCTCAAAATACCCCACAGACTTTTTGGGGGTGAGCAAAAAAGCACAGTTTTTATGTATCCCTCTTTAATGCAAAATAACTGGTGCTCCTGATCCACCGTCAAGAGGGCGGCGCTTTAAGAGTTCATGCTCCGGCATACCGGCAACAACAAAACAGGAAAATCTCACGCACTGAAAATTAGATAAATGTGCAGTCATCTTTCATCTGACTGAACTGTGGATAATAAAGCTTAGCAGGATAAAAATAACATTATAGTTCAAGTCTCCTGGTGCCTTCTGTCACGTATAAGGAGAGGCGAGGACTCAATGGTGCTGGTTAGGGCTTTTATTGAACAAAAAACAAAAACTCAGACCAAAACTCCCCCGTGGGGGAAATAACAAGACCAACTAACCAAGGAACTAGACAGGACTTAACTAGGACAGGATCTGGAACAGGCAGCATGACGACAAGAAAGACAATGACGCGACACATGACAGCAAAGGGGAATTGATCAAAACAGCTGGGCAAATCAAACTAATGACAAGGAAACAAGGAGGGAGGAGAACTCAATGACTAGACACGAACACGCAGCCAATGCAGACGCACATCGCAGCATGTTCACATTAAACAAAGACGACGCGCAGCTGGTGAAAACCAAACTGCGCGCGCAACACCAAAACACAACATGAAAGCACTTGGCCAAAGTAAACACGAACCAAGTAAACAAGCAGAGCTTGAAACCACACCCACTCACATAACGTAGAGCGCGCAAGAAGGAGCAACCAATCGACTCGCACACTCACGACAGGGACAAACACACGGGTCATGAATGCCCGAACCCCAACACAAAACCGAGGTCGAACAAGACCGTCTAGGGATCAGACATCATAACCCGCACATAAGACGTTACACAGACAAGAGTGCGTGCGGCTCGAACCGTCAAATCCGCACACACTCACACAAAACTCGAGACATTGCGGTAGTGTCAGAGCTCTGCCACAAAACCAAGAAATGACTAGACCGAATGTGGCAGAACCCTGACACCTTCACGTGCTATCAGCAATTTCATAATTCGTGATTACGAACTAGTCGCATTCAAGTGGATGACTTTACAGGGCATTCATGCAATTTTCAACTAGGAAACTCATATTTATGATAATTCATACAGCATGTGAGGGCAATGATAGCTTTAACAACATTAGCTGTACAGAGTCAATAAGCTCTTTCATAAAGGCAATTTGAAGGGACTCTCAATGTTGTGTGATGCTTACTTTGTCTGGATATGAAGTTTGCACACAAAGTGTTAGGATTGACTCATTTTTCAGAATCAACCTTTTTAAAAGTGTTGAAAAGCTCCTTGTTTGAGAAGCAGTCCTGTGAAAAATGATTGCCGCAAACGTATAAAACTTTATTGATTTTCTTTTGAGATATTTCCTTCGAAATTTAAATTTAACCACGATATCCTCAGTGACTTAGATGGTGGCAGTCGTTGATACATCGCAAAACACAACCCTTGTAATGCCTCTTTTGTGCAGACATTGTACAACTCCAGCTGCTACAGCAACGATACAGAAGTGACGGACTCTCTGCTTCTTACTCAGTGTCCATGCTAAAAGGGCAGCTTGTTATAGGTTGTTACACTTGCAATGCCAAAGGTCATGGGTTCGATTCCAGGGAAAGCAAGAATTGATTAGAATGTCAATGCGTTTCTTGAATGCAATGGAAGTTAATTTGGATAAAAGCGTCTGCCAAATGCGAATATGTAAATGTTACCGGCTGTGGGCGGGGCTTCAATGATGTCATTGTAGGGAGTAATCTGAATCACCTGTTTGATTTATGGGAATTATGTAAAAATGAGTCCTCAATGTTTTGAACAATAGTGTAAATCTTAACATATCAATACAAAATTTTGTTGTATCGTTGGTACAATGATATTCAAGAATAAAAAGTAGTTAGGGAGTGATGGTGCTACGAAGTCAGTTGAACTTGTTTGCACATTGGCACTCCTTTAACATGTTAGTCTAGAGTCCTGTCTAAGGCTATTTTCTTACCCTGAAAGCTTTTTCTTCTATTTTGTGGCTTTCAATACATTACATACTCAGCTCACACCTTCAGTTCCCCTCATTTTCCAAAAGGTGACTCAGATCCCTTGCGGTTCTTTGTCAGACTATTGCTGCTTTCTTGTTTCATCTAGAATACCGGAGCGGATTGCCATCTAGGTCAAGTGGAATATGCAGATGCCTTCATTCAGAACTAGACCTATAACATGTTATATCTAAAGAGTGCCTGCACTCTTATGACCGCGTTTGACCATGCTGTTTGACTGGCAGATAAAAGGAACGTCCTTAGGGCGCTTTCTTCTAGTCGGGGTCTCAGCCTGTTTGAGCTCTGCTGAATTGACATTGTTCCTCGTGCTCTCGCGGCCCCCGGTTCTGCTTTGATCTCTCTTCATAAATGGGAGGAAGTGTTGTGTGTATCTCTTTTCATCCCATAATATAATCCATCAAATGTGTTTGTCTCAGCATTAACCGGCATCACCATCTCACAGCTGGAAAGATCGTTGTTTCCTTAAGCTCCAGTTTAGGGCAAGCAAAGTGGTTACTTGATTTAATTAAAGATGGTAACTGCTTTAGCATGTGGAATGAGAAGGGCTTGGTTTGGTTGTGTGATCTGAGCAACTGTGGGAATATTAAAAGAGTATTTTGAGTTGAAGGTATTGGTTTGCAAGAATGGTAGAAGCACTCGAATGCATGGAGATGTTCCTGCACACAATAAGGCAGGACTCATAGAAGTCAATAACTCATATAATGTTCTGATCAGGCCAGTGCTTTCACCGTCTCACAAGTTTATCATTTGCTTCTGTTTTGGCAATTTAATTATTAAAGCTGAAGATGATACTAAAGGACTCAGTTTGGTACTCATTGTGTGAGATGTTTTGTGCGCGAACGTCCGAAATGCCATGCTTGCATCCCAGACAGTGTAAGTACTTTTAGAGTTTTCTTTCAGGTCTTGTTTGCTCTTAAACTGACAAATTCATACAAAACTGCTGTTTGTGTTTTTAATGTTATTAAAACAACAATGGACAAAGAAAAAAGTCACTCACTACTATTGTTCTGAATAACTTTTGTAATTTTAATAATGGTTTATCTATATTTAAATAATAGCCTTTGGAGTGTTATTTTACATTTGTTATTTTATTCAATTTCTGTATTCAACAGCTGTTAGACCTTCCCTGAAAAACCTGAATAGCACTGTTTATTTAATCTGTATGTTTGTGCTATTGTTCGTAATTTGCTTGTTCTTATTTTATTACTGACTGTTTTCTTGTCTTTAATGGTATTTGTAATGTTAGTTAGGGTATTGGCTTCTGCTTTTATCTTCAAAATTGGAATCAATAATTGTGAAAATATATATATTTTTTAAATGGACATTGCTAAAACTGTAATTTAAGGGTCACTTGCAATTTCAAGCAAAGTGAAACACAGTGTGGGCAAAATATTTGTGTGATATTAGAGATGCACCAGTCAGCTGGACTTTATTTTTCATAAAATTTTGCTTATCTCTATTCCAAACGTGTGCGAACTGCATTGCAATCGCTATCTAAAATGTAATTTGTGTGGAAATATCACAAAGTCTCTGTAAACAGGCAGTTAACACAAAGACGGAAGTGCCAGCAGAGAAAATATGAATGAAGCTCAATGTCTTTTTTTGGAAATGCATTTGTTTGTTTGCTTCATGATAGACCAGCTTATCGGCATGACCGATTGTTGAATATACGGTAACTTTAGCTCAATAAAACTACCCAGTTATTTATTTTTAGTTATTTAGGCACTAAACAATTACAGTGTTATTGTATAATGACCAGCTATTGATATTCTATATCATATCACCAGTTATCTGCTTATTCTCATTTCTAGATGATGCATAAATCATGTGCGTCAGTCAAAGCCGGA
Source organism: Rhodeus uyekii (assembly GCA_037043235.1). Classification (NCBI taxonomy): domain Eukaryota; kingdom Metazoa; phylum Chordata; class Actinopteri; order Cypriniformes; family Acheilognathidae; genus Rhodeus; species Rhodeus uyekii. The sequence goes on from JAWRVZ010000016.1 coordinate 502,142, forward strand.
GAAGCTATATTAGTTGTGTAGTATCATGGAAATGTATCGTAAGGAACTGATGGCTTCCTGTTTTAGGAATGTCTTTTTTGACTGTAAGACATTTAGATCTCTCTCCTGAAACTAAGCACACTGTAATGTCTAGTGTCTTATGCTAAGCTCAGGCTATATTGTAGTCGTTATTTCCCCAGAGAAAAACCCAAGAATGTGCAAGAGTGTGTACTTGGTCTTTTACTTTGAGCAGACAGCGGTTGTGATATTCTGACAAAACTCTGCAATGCTCATTTCATATTCATATTCTGTTGGCATATTTGTGATACCTGCGGTATTTAGCTTAGCACAAACTTTTGTATTAAGAATATTCTCTTTGTTGAAGCCGTGTAGTTTATTCATGAGGTTATATGAACTATCACTGGCGTTGTCAGTTCTCATTTGTATTTTTCATGGTAAGCACTTTGTCATAAGGTGATGTAAGTCCCCATCCTTGAACGTATCCTGTTTGCGTCAAGCCGTATAATTAATGTACAGTGCTTAATGCAAATGGATAGACCTCAAGGATAAAGCCTCAAATTCCATCACTTTGAAAAAGTAACTCAAGGAGTGAGACCCAAGGTACCTGCTAACTCGCTTCAGACCTTTTGCAGAACTGGAACGCTGGAACACTCTGGCTGGGGACTTCCTGTTTAGACTGTGACCTTCTTTTGGTGAGGGAATCTGACACTAGGAGATGGATTTCCCAGCTATCTAAGCTGAAGATGTAACGGGAGTCTAAGCGAAACAAATAATGGTGCCAGCCAGGTTGTCACTTGTCCTGTGCACAGTTGTTCACTTTTCGGAAAACTTTGGACCCTCAGAATTGTACTGTGTGTCTGCAGATGGCTGTGGAAACAGTCTGGCTTTGGTTAGTCTGAGGTTAGGTTACAGTCCCTACTAAAATCGCTGTAATTTCTGCGTTTTTTCCTTCATTAGGTATTTTGGTCAAGGGCACGACACTATTAAACCTATTAAACTATTTACTTTTAGTTTTGTTCAGCAAGGCAGCGCGAGCATAAACGGAGACAACGACTCGACAACACAGGAGTGGAGAAACGTGAACTTGATGAGATGAGAATCAGGTGTTTGAGATCAGCCCCCACTCACACACACCACACACACAGGCAGAACTAGGAGACAATGAATTCATGAACCGGGAGGATTTTGTACCTTCTATCTATTTGCTGTACTGTACGTATATATTTCACTACGTGAACAATAGCGTTCACTATTAATTAATGTTAACAACACGAGGTAAAACTGCTGTAAATCACTTATAAAAGTATCACTGTGGTGAATGATGCAGCCAAACCGAGCGATGCTGAGAGAATGAATGAGTTAAGGGGTGATAAATGGGCTGGAACCGCATGACTGTTTTATGAGAGACTGTGTTTAGGATATTTCTAGTAAAAATGTGCGCGATGATGCTGAGCGTTAGGACTTTTCCACACAAAAATGCGCGTGGGTGAGGGGAAAAAATTTCTCGCACTCAGATACAATGCTCGTACACCGATTTGACTTTCCTCGCTCGTACACCGATTTGCTCATATACTGAGTCACACGTAAACCGAGGTATTACTGTTTATATATAAGTAAGAAATAAGTAACAGCCAATCGGAGCGTTGGGTTTTTGGCTTCGCCCCTAACTTGAGTTTAGCATTGAGCAGGCTAGAAGACAGATGAAGAGTGACAGAGAAATTTGATTTGGTGCGAGAGTGTTAATACTGTTCACGTACATTTGAACGAAATGGAGTGTAACCTGATCCAGTGTGATTGTGTTGATCAGGCAGTGCAGAGATTACATTTCGACTAGGTGAGTTACCGATGATGTAATTAGCCTTAAAATGGAGTGACGATACTTTGGATGTCAAAGAGTTTTATTCATTTTATGCATACGAGACAAGACGGTGTTATATTTTTATGTTAATTTCAGACTGCGTGGTGAATTGATTGTTCGCTGATGACATTTTGGCTGCTTTTGCCTATGGAAAAAGATAGAAAGATGTGAATGGACGGGTAATTGAATATAGCGTCATTGCTTGTATGATGGTATGCATGTATGTATTTTAATTAATGTGTTCTGTATTCATTTGTAAGTCAGTAATGAATGCAAATATTGAATGTATATTCTGGTCTGTGAACAGGCCAGGTTTTTTTCCCATGTGTGAACATTTTTCCGAGTTGTACTTCCTCAATTGATGGCGAGCCTCCCAGTTTGAACCTGAAAGGATCACAAATCAGGAGGAAAAGAAAATATTCTGCTTAATATTATATCTTTTTCGAACAAGTAAGAGTAAACATTCCCAGAGACTGGTTCCTTATATATTGTCTTTTTGGGACTGAGACATCTTAAGAGCACTAGTGGAAAAAAGAGAAAAAATCTTACAGACCCTGAAATATTGAAAGTTGGTGTATGTTAAACTTACATTTTAATATGTAAATGTTAGATGACAAAACCATATGAAACCATCATGAATGCAAAGAGTATATTGTTTTTGTTTTCTTTGTTATGGGTACTTTTTTTTGGTCATCGACCCATTTAAGATTGAAACACTGCAAACACTGTATTGCATTGACAAAAGGGCAGGAATGTTTGTTTGTTTTATACCGTCACTAAATTCCCTCTATGCAGTTGCCTGACTAGCTATAAAACTAAAGAAAAAAAACAGGCACAGCCTTAAATTGTGTGTTCTGTACTGTGCAATTTTCCCAGATATAGGCCTGTCTAAATGTCTATATGAGGTCAGCTCTCGTTGTTGCAGTCAGATGCTTGAGGTATGGTTGAGGCACAGCCTGTGCATAATTATGAGGTTCAATGTTGTGCTGTTACTCGAGGTATAAAGGAAGCAAAGGAAAGTTTGGCTTTTTTGTTCCCAAAACCTTTTTTTTTTTAATCCTTCATCCCAAACCTAATTGTTTTGCCACAGTCCAGAGTTTGCTTAACAAAGTGTGTTAGTTTGGCCCCTGAGACCTCTGTTGTTCTTTTTCCCACATTGGACCTCGCCATCTGTGAAGAGAGATTGTTGACTTACCATTAGTTGTGATCTGTACAAGGCTAGAGTTCAGCACTACTGCAGGGAGTGGGGACCGACGTCTCCCAGAGTCAGTGGTGTGAGCTGAGCTGAGCTGTCTGTCTCACCTGCTCCCTAGCCTACGATGACAGATATCTGAGGTCAGTGAGGTAAAATCTCAAGTGAGTTTCAGTAGATTTGACTGGAACAGTTTGGAAAAACGGCCTCATGTGACACCTTGTTCCACTGTGTTCCCAAAACTGTCATTCCCTTCATTTTTACATTTGGCAGACGCTTTTATCCTAATGACTTACATTTCATTGAAGGAACACATCAAATCAGTATTTGCTTTCCCTGGGATCGAACCCATAACCATGGGGTTGTTTATTGAGCTACAGTCAAGTCATTGGATGCAGTCAAACCAAAAGAAATAAACAGACATTGATTAAATGGTTTACATGAAATTGAAATTAATAGAAATAACTTCTAATTACTATATTTTTAACTCTACTTTAGTGGTCAACCTATGGCTACGGCTAATTGCCGTTATTTGGCATTTTTTAATTAAGAATTTCTGATTGGCCAATTTGTGGAATCAGCATTTGCCATTCTACATCTTCATTAGTTTGTCTACCTATTTGTCTGATTTATTTTTTGTGAAGTTCAAATTATTCGTTTTTTTTTTTCATATAATTTTCAAATGATTTAATTCTATGTTATGGAAAATGTAAATTTATATTTTCAGCATTTGTTGCGCATGTGTTTTTACCTTGATGCATGTGCTTGATAGGGTACAACGGGGCTAAAGGCACATGGGGGGTAAATTTGACGATTCAGAGCTAATTTGATTTAGTATTTTATGTTTTTAAAGGTTGTAGATTTATGTAGCAAATGAAAATCTAAAAAAATTGTCTATATTCTGAGACGAAGGTGGTCTTAATGTTTTTCAGTTTTGTTCAAAGTAATTAAAGCAACAATTTTTCAGTAAAGGAAGAATTAGTAAAGGCACTCGTGCTGTTGGGGTGAAAGGTACAATTATTAGCATGATGATAAACAGCTGGCTGACTTGTCCAGTTTTTGATATGACACGGTTAGATTCAGATGTTAAATATAAAGTTGGGTGTCCACCTTAAAGATAATCACCATTTATAATGAAACCACCATATTTAAAAATGTGATATTAGTCATATCATGTTAATTTGTTACAACTGTAAAGGTATATTCAGGAACCTCGTTCAGTGCACTCAGAATCAGTTTTTTTAATGTACATATTTAATGTATTTATTGGGGGGGAAATCATTATTTTATTTATCAAAATAAAAAGAATGTACGGTATTACAAACTTTGCTAAATTATTATCTTACCAATTTGACTTATTTTGACTAGGAATTATTTTGAATAAGTGTTAACTTATTAAAAACATTATTTTAGCTCAAGTATTTGCATATAATACTTATAATAATGTGCCTTTTGTCCCATGTTGGAGAGCCTTTTACCCTGTGTGTGGAGTAAAAGGCCCACTTTGCCACCTCATAGTATTTTTAAGCAAATAAAACACTTGTATGATTTATTTTTTAAACAAAATCTGTTGCACCATCAGTGTTCAATAAAAACAGACATATTTTGTTCTGCGGTCATACACTATGGGAATAGTAAAAAGCAATTTTTTCTTAGGGTGTGCCTGTAGCACCATTGACCAAGATATCTGCATCCATCAAAAAATCAATAGTCAAACATTACTCTACTTGAAAGCCACATGTCTCTGCTCATCATACAGCATTATTTTAACAGCCAGCCCAACATTCAGTCCAACAGTCCAATTCTCCCAATCTTCAGTAAGATGATTAATAATCATAATATAATTCAGAAAGTGGAAAGGACGTTGAGATTCCTGCTGAGCTGCCCTGAAGCTTTCAGTTAAGGAAGTCAATTGCTTAGACCCTCACAGTCTCAAGGTGAAAGCACCCTGGGTCCTCAAAATGCAAGGAGGAGGCATCTCTTGGAGTCAGCAGTCCTCTCGGTCATGAGGAGGTGTGTTACAGTCTATGCTGGTCCAGTTCCCAGACTTATCCCTTTACCACATGAATGTCTCTATTGTCCAGTTCAGGACCAGATGGGAAATATGTGGTATCCAGCTCGCCAGCGCTCTCTCTCTCTCTTTTTTTTAAATCCCAGTTTTGTGAGAAGCTGAGCTGTTGGGAATCCTGCTGTGGCTGTTGGCCAAGAGACCGCAGGTGCGTTACATAAATTCCAAGCTTTCACCAATTATATATCAGTGTTGGCTATGACCTCGTACCACACGAAAGTGCCAAGTTACATTTGCTGTTTACAACATTAAATTGACAACATTAACATTTACAACTTTGATTGGAGACTTTAGATAATCCTGCCGCAGCGTCTGTCACCAGTATTAAAACTAAAGTGGGTACTGCCAGAGTATCGGATGGTATTGCCAATGATACACATTCGTACTTCATGGCATTTACATGGGACTTACCTTCACCATTAAAATGTTTCATTAGTATTTCAGTGGGTTAAGTTTTCTACGTTGTTGGGTTTATTTTATATATTTGTCTATAGTTGTCTATTCATAATCGTGGGAGAGTCATCATCTAAAAAGATTCAGAGTCATACAGATCTAATAATAACAGTTTAAAATGTGATTAATTAACATGTTGACTAAGCTGAATTTTGAGCATCATTACTCCAGTCTTTAGTGTCTCGTGATCCCTCACAAATCATTTATTCTGAAACAGTTTATTATTATTCTTAACAATGTTGAATCTTATCACCAGTTGTGCAGCTTAACATTTTTGTGGAAACCATGTTCCTTTTTTTTCAGGATTCCTTTGAATGTGATGTATTTATGTCTTTGATATAGACATCGTTTGTAATATTATGAATGTCTTTGCATTCACTCTTGATCAATTTGTTAAATTAATTCTGAATAAAGTGACTTGGGGAGATCTTTGACTATTAAAAGGTTTGAAAACCTTGCATTAGCATAGAGATACACTCAAATCTAATAGACATTGACTAAAAGCCACAAAAATCCAATGTTTGATTTTATGGGGTCTTTATTAATGTCATTAATGTCCCAGTTCTGTGGTGATTCGTGATAGTGGTTCATTGAGAAAATCATGGCTATGGACTTTGAGATGCTGGATTTGTTTGCGGGGCCATTGTTCTAATATTATTGCTAATATAACCCGCATGGCAAAACTCATTACTAAGACGTGAATTGATCTGAGCATTTTCCTAGTGGGAAGGCCATTCTGAATGGAGCGGCGGCCGAGGCGCGTAGGGAGACACAGAGTAAATTACATTACGGTTCGTCTCCCATTTCACCCAGCCTGTCTGGTGGGATCAGCTATTGCAGGGCCACATGGATCAAGAGCAGGGATGAAGGAAAGGTACAGTGGGAAATGTCTTCTGACAGAAGTGTAATGTATGGTTAGGATAAGTTCAGAAACTTAACTTAGCGATCTTTTGTCCATTGGGGCAAAGGGAGACTCAGGGGCACGCCAGTCTTGTGTGGTATTTCATCCTTCTGCCTTACCCCGTCAGGAAAGGCTAGCTGGTAAATGCTTCTGCGTGACTTTGGGAAGGGGGGGGGGGGGGGCGGGAGTGGGGGAGTGGACACAACAATGCAGCTCCATTTGGCTTTGCTAATCCCTCACTGTTAGAAGAGAATGGACACTGGCCCATGCTCTCTTTATACCTCTGATGAAGGGAGAAAAATGGATTTTATGTCCATGGCTTGATTTTTAGGAAATGTATAATTTTCCATAAAACCTTTTAAAACCCCAAAACCTTGTTATGTGTAGATCGAACTGATTTAAAGTTTTATTTTTTGTGTTTTGTCACAATAATAAAAACATCAACAGACAGCAATAGTACAAACTATTAATTAAAAACATTTTATTGTTGTTGTTGTTGTTATTATTATTAATTGTAATAATTTATAAAAATAATAACTGTAAAAACTTATTTATTCAATAGATTAAATTGATGTTTATCCTTAATGGTAGTTGATCCAAACTGTACATTTTCGATATGGACCTATGGATATGTCTGTGAAAATTAAAATAAATTTATTATGTACAAAATGTGTTGTACAGGGGCTTCTCCTTTTTCTTAGTGATTTTTAGCACCGGTTTATCAAGAAGTGAGTTTTCTTCTCTGCGGCTCATTAATCGGAAACTTTATTCACAAATGTTTACACGATATATTCTAATTTTGCAAAGTTAAATTCGCAACTTTGGATGGAAACAATTGCTTGTGCGAATGAGTGCTGCAGTTTCGTCTACCTCAAACATACTGAAGCACTTTTGATGCTTGTGGTGTTTTCAGTGTCTGCCGTCTTACTACACGAGGACATGGATATGTGAACTTCATCTGCAGAGCGGCTCTGAGAGTCACTTTACCAGCATTCCACCATTTTATTTGATAAAACTATAGTTCTTCATTGGAAGTCAATGGTCTTCTCGACAACCTGTAAAAACAACAGTTCAGTTAAACTTGAAGATAATATATTATGAAACAGAAATATATTACTATTGCACAGTAGAGTGTGCTACTTGCAGTACTCTAATTAATAATAATAATAATATTACAGTTTTAAAAACACAGATACTCAAAGCTCTTCAATATAACCTGCCAAAATAAATATTTAGAGGGCTGGAATGCATTAAAAAAAATCTGTTATTTTTTATGGGAAAAACGATTTGAGATACGAGCAATTCGAGTTACGAGCTCGGCCCTGGAACGGATTATGCTCGTATCTCAAGGCATCATAGTATCTTCATTCTTACAGAAACTAGGGCTCTGTGATATTGTAGAAAACCGGCATTGTAGTGTTCTCGTGCAGTGTGTAGAAACTCTGACTAAACACCAAGTTAAACCACAGCCAATGAAGACAAGGTCGTAGCAAGGTTAACCATTTACTCTCCCTTTATCTTGTTCATGTAGCATATGGTGAAAACTGTAATAAACAATACAACAACATTCAGTGTGCATATCTTAGCTAAACATTCAATTATACACAACTATAACACAAACAATAAGTGCAATTCAACATGTAGCCGTTAGCATCAATGCTAGCTCGTCTTTAGTAACTCATTAAAGATCGTTTTTTATAACAAATACTTGTAAATATATCATCTTAACATGTCTAATGCCACCTCGATGAACTTACAGCATTGCCTCTATGACATTTTATAGTGAATGACGAAGATTGAGGTGTCTGTTTTTGGCGTTTTCTAGCGGAACCAGAAAAGCGCTAACCGGAAGTAAAATAACCGGATGTGAAAACCCGGAAGTAATATCGTTACATAGCGGATTATATTAATGTTCACAAATTAGGAAGAAAAACAGAAAAATAAGTAAATAACTTCACATTCTTCCTGAGAACCAGTGCAATAAAAATAAAGCATTAGAAAATTCTGTTGTCCTTAAAGGACAACACACTCCCCGCCTGACCTATGTGAGGTCACTATGAATTTATGAGAGTGCTGAACCTTAACCTCTAGATCAGTCTTTGGGTAGAAGTAGGACAACTTCTGCAATTGGCCTTAGAAAGGTTTTTATATTGCCTTGGTCACTTGTCATCACTTCAACCGTTCTTACATGTCCATCTTTTCCAGGGAATATAGTAGTGATTCTGGCCATGGGCCAGCAGTTGCGGGCAACCTGCTTGTCCCTGAGCAGAACTAGATCTCCGACTTGAAGATTTCTGCGAGGTACTGTCCACTTCTGTCTATGTTGTAAGCAAGGTAAGTATTCACGACGCCAGCGGGTCCAGAACTGGTTTGCAAGAGCCTGAACTTGTCTCCATTGCTTAGTGTACAGGTCCTTGACTGAGAAGTCTCCAGGAGGAGGTGGCACTCCTGACTTCTGTGTTAGGAGCATTGACGGTGAAAGTATGAAAGGTTGTTCCGGGTCTGTAGACACAGGTAAGAGTGGTCGTGCATTGATGATAGCAGTAACTTCTGCCATTAGTGTACAAAGAACTTCATGAGTTAAGCGAGTGTTCAATTGCAGAAACACTGAATCTAAGATTCTTCTGGCAATGCCAATCATGCGCTCCCATGAGCCTCCCATGTGAGAACTGTGTGGTGGGTTGAATTCCCAGCTACATCCTTGCTCGCTGAGGTACCTCTGCACCATTTTGTCCATTCCAAGCTCCTTGTACGCTCCAATGAAATTTGTACCGCAGTCGGAACGGAGCTGCTTTGCAGGTCCTCTGAGTGCAAAGAATCGTCTGAGAGCATTTATGCAGCTTGACGTGTCCATAGACTCAATGACCTCGACATGTACAGCTCTTGAACTCATACAGCAGAACATAATAGCCCATCGCTTGCTTTCTGCCTGTGCTCCCCTGGTGCATCTGGTCATGACAGACCAGGGTCCAAATACATCAAGGCCCACATACGTAAAGGGAGGGCAGGTTTTGAGTCGTTCAGAAGGCAGGTCTGCCATGAGTTGCTCCTCCAGCTTTCCACGAAGCTTGCGACAGTTTATGCATTTTTGAATTACTGCATTGATTAACGTCTTGCCTCCCAAGATCCACAATCCCGCTGCCCTGATCGCTCCTTCCGTCAAGTGACGGCCTTGGTGTTTCACTTTCTCATGGTGATGACGGGTGAGCAGTAGGGAGACGTGACTATCTTTGGGAAGAATTATAGGGTTCTTTTCTCCAGTTGTAACCTCTGAGTATTTTAGTCGTCCTCCAACACAAATGAAATCATCTTCTATGATAGGACTGATTTTCCATAAGCGGCTGCTTTTGGATACTGCTTGTTTAAGGTGGAGATCTGAAAGTTCTTTTGCAAAAGCAGCCTTTTGTGTTGCTTTAAGAATTACGTTCCTTGCTTGGTCCATTTCATCCGGAGTACGAGGTAAGTCACATCGGTGCCAACCTTTGCATTTACTTTTTTGGTCCGTGTGTTTGCAGGATTTTGCCATGTGAACTAGGAATGCTACTCCTCTTACTAAAGAGGTAAAGGTGGAGAACCGTTGGAAACGGTCAGAGGTAAGCTCTGGTTCTTCCAGGTTAGTAGCACACGTTTGTACTTGTGTTCGGATTTCTGAGTCCTTTTCAGGTTCAATTAGCTGAAATGTCTCATTAGATTGCATTTTCTCTGCAGGTGACTGACGCAGGGATGTAAAACGATTATCTGCTAGCTGTTTGTTGTTTGACAACAGCTGGCGTGGCTCTCTGAATGGTAGAGGAGCTACCCAGCTGTTAGCATCGTTTCTGTAAATATTTGTGTCCATTATTTTCAAGAAAGCTTTGTCTTCCACAGATAGAGCAGGTTTGGTGTCAGGTTCAGTTCTGATCAACACTGGCAGTCCTAATGTCTTCTCAGCTGTTTTGCCAGACATGTTACAGTTTTGCTGCATCTCCTTGATCTGCATAAAGCTTGTGCAGGGTTGAAAAATTGAATGGCGACCACTTTCCAGCACATTGGTCTTGAATGTGCTTACCGTTGGTTTTTGTACGTTACTTAGACACACTTCTCCTATTACTACCCAGCCCAGGTCCAGTCGTTGGGCAAAGGGAGCGTTGCTTGGTCCATTGACCTGCTGCCTGACCTTGTGTGCCCTAATTACATCTCTTCCAAGTAGCAGAAGTATTTCTGCATCTGGTTCCAATTCTGGAATGTGCTTGGCAATATGTTGCAGATGAGGCTGGTGTAGAACTGCACTTGGCGTTGGAATTTCAGATCGATTATTCAAGATTTCATGACACTCAATGAGTGGGGGAAGAGAGATGAAAACTTTTCCATCCAGCGACTCAATTTGGAATCCTTCTGCTTTCTTGCCGGACGTTTCTGTGACACCAGAGCAAGTTCTGAGATGGTATGAGAATGGCTTGCTCTCCACATTGAACAGCTCAAAAAACTCTGGTCTGGCTAATGAACGATTGCTTTGGTCGTCCAGAATTACATAGGCTTTGATGGCCTTGTCCTTAGAACCCATGGGGTATATCTTCACGAGGCAGATTTTTGAGCATGAGCGGCTCCACTGACCTGGACCACAAACTTCTGTACAACTTGTACTGACAACAGCTGTGTTAGGATGATCTTCTCCCTCCCCGCCGTCTTCTTGTGGCGGTGAAGGAGCCTTAACTGCTTGAGATGATGGGCCAGGGTGCATGGCTGCATCATGATTGGTGCTGCCACACTCAATGCACTTCACATAAGCCTTACATTCTTTGGCAAGGTGGGAAACCGAAGAACAGCATTTGAAACATATTCCTTTCTCTTTGAGGAAGACTTTTCTGTCATCGAGGAGTTTGTTTCTGAATGTTCTGCATCTTTTCAAGGGGTGTGGCTTATTGTGTAATGGACAGATTTTGTTGGGGTCGTCATTGGCAACACACACATCTGTTTTGTGTACTGAGATGGGTTTGTTGGTATGGAAACTCTTCACAATGGATCTGTCAAGCTTTGCGGGTGTTATAGCACTGCTTTGATACATAAAGCTAGGATCATTTCGTCTCTTTGCCTCAGAGCAAACAAACTTACAGAAAAACTCAAAAGGAGGAAATTGACCGTGATTTTCTTCTTTGTACCATGACCCAGAAGTCACCCACCTGTCCTGAAGCCCATATGGAAGCTTTTCTACAATAGGTCCAATACCACGTGAAGTGTCAAGGTATGACAGACCTGTGAGGTAACCGTCTTCTTTACTCCCTTGGATTTCCATGAGCAAATCCCCAAGTTCACGCAATTTGGTGTGGTCTTTAGCTGATATTCTAGGAAAACTGTCCAGCCGCTGAAACAGTGATCTTTCAATTATTTCTGGTGCAGCATAGCACTCACGTAGCCTTTCCCATGCTTTGTGTAAAGCAACATTAGGGTTGCTGACATGCACTGAGCGGATGCGTTTCACCTGTTCACCAGATTCCTTTCCCAGCCATTTAGTCATTAGGTCTAATTCTTGCGTTGCTGTGAGATGCACTTCACAGGCTGCACTGGTGAATGAAGAATACCATGACCGATAATTCTCTGGCTTATCATCGAATTGGTACAGTCCTGAACTGACAAGGTCTCGTCGTGCTAAATACTGTGCCAAAGGCTCTGTCTGAGGTGGTGTGCTAGCTGGAGGAACATATCGAGGAACATATGGCTTAGCCTGCTCGTTCATAATGAAGTTTCTGACTTCAGACTTATCAGGTAGGTTTGTTGCAAGTTCAGCTTTCTCAGATCTCGGTTTGTTAATAGACTGTGCATGTGAAATGTCTTTTCCAGGTGGACTCCATGTTATGAAGCTGTCATGTGATTTAGCATGGAGTGGAGGAGTGACAGGTAAGGTTGATAAGAGTGGAGGGGGAGAATGACTTTGGAGGTTGATTTGAGAATTGACATATTCACTGACACGTTCAATTTTAGCATTCTCTGATTCAGATCTTCCTCTTTCAACTGCTGCATGCATAGATAGTTCAGCATCTTCCAGCACTTGCGCTTCCACTGCAGCCGCATCAGCTTCTCTATGTAGAGTTAACACTTCTAACTCAGTGTCTATTCTTACTGTTTCCAGTTGATTTTGAGCATCTTTTGTAGCCTTTTCAATTTTCAGTTTAGCCTCTTGGCTAGCATATGATGCTCTCACTTTAGCAGCTTCAGCTCTGGCCCGGGCAAGGGCCGCACAGGATGATGATGTGGATGACTTGCCACTTCTAGCGCTGCACACAGACGACTTGCTGCTCGTTGCCATCTTAACCACTTCAAACGTCAAATGGTGCTTTTTCACTGTAGTGTTCTCGTGCAGTGTGTAGAAACTCTGACTAAACACCAAGTTAAACCACAGCCAATGAAGACAAGGTCGTAGCAAGGTTAACCATTTACTCTCCCTTTATCTTGTTCATGTAGCATATGGTGAAAACTGTAATAAACAATACAACAACATTCAGTGTGCATATCTTAGCTAAACATTCAATTATACACAACTATAACACAAACAATAAGTGCTATTCTACATGTAGCCGTTAGCATCAATGCTAGCTCGTCTTTAGTAACTCATTAAAGATCGTTTTTTATAACAAATACTTGTAAATATATCATCTTAACATGTCTAATGCCACCTCGATGAACTTACAGCATTGCCTCTATGACATTTTATAGTGAATGACGAAGATTGAGGTGTCTGTTTTTGGCGTTTTCTAGCGGAACCAGAAAAGCGCTAACCGGAAGTGAAATAACCGGATGTGAAAACCCGGAAGTAATATCGTTACATAGCGGATTATATTAATGTTCACAAATTAGGAAGAAAAACAGAAAAATAAGTAAATAACTTCACATTCTTCCTGAGAACCAGTGCAATAAAAATAAAGCATTAGAAAATTCTGTTGTCCTTAAAGGACAACACAGGCATAGTTTTTGTGTGATATTGCAATATGAAGACATTTGACCAAATGAATAGCTTTATTTAGAAAGGATCATTCTAGAAAGATCTACAAATTTACGTAGGAGAGTGAATCTTATACAGTAGTACCTCAAGATACGAAAGGCTCAACTTACGAAAAATCCAAGTTACGAAAGCAAAGACGAAAATTTTTGCTGCTCTACATACGAAAAGTTTTCAAGATACGAAAGGTTTCTGAAAGTCCGAGATTCGCCCCATAACAATTTTGAAACTCGCGCTGCACGCCGCCATCTTAGTTATAGTAGACTCGCCACCATCCTCCTGCTCTCCCATTGGTTCCTGATGCTAGCCAAGCCATGAGATCCTTCTCTCTAATTGGACAGCATCCCTCCCATCATGCATCTTCTATACGTACGTGCTGGCATGCTTTAGCTCAGCCACTCCGCACCCGAAACTTAAATTTTTGTATGTGTTTTCGTAAAGTTAAGTGTACGTACGTTATCTGCCGTTTGTCCTCCTCCTCCTCTGCCGCCACTTTCGGAGATAGCCGAAAACTCGAAAGGTAAGCTTCGACATTTTATGTTATTTCATTGTTTATAGGTCAATTTAGCTTTATTATGAAATTTAATGGGGTGTTTTTGGAGGGCTTGGAACGGATTAGCCATTTTACATGTAAAATGTGTTCCAAGATACGAAAAACTCATTATACGATTAATTTTGTATCTCGAGGTACCACTGTACTTGCCATCACACACCATGATATTGATTCTAAAACGATATATCATAGAGCCCTAGAACAAACATGAAATACTGTTTGTATTTATAAATATTGAAAGACTGGGTAACATACACATTACAGTGTCCATAATAAATAAATGACTAAATCTGAATAATTACAGGAAGAATAGTACTAATGAAGTATATTTACAAACAGTTTCGCAAAATAATTTCATTTTAATTTCATGTTGTCATTTTTAGTCCAGTAACAAAATAAAACATTATCTGTTTTAAAGACATTTTGAAACTGAAATATCGGTATTAAAAACTTTTTGTGCTGTTCTGTATTTTACCTCCGTCACCAGAGGCCATATCAGTCTGAGGGAGTCGTTCATGAATTTCTAATAGCAGCTATTCAACAGAAGTGATGGTGCTGCTGTACCGCACAGCCTGTGGCATGACTGAGCAAATAGTGTCCTACAGCCACACCTGTTCTCTTTTCTTCAATTCTAACAACTCCCTTTATGTGCTAGTCTGTTTTTGGGCTGATTTTATTCCTGTTTGTCCTTTCTTTCCTTCTCCCACTTCATCAGTTATAGATGAGGCATTATCAAGATGGTGGGTAGATATTTGAATCTATCCTTTCTCTAACAAACCTGGATATAAGTTTCAAGTTAATGTGTTTGTTTAAAGTTGAAACTTGTATTTGCTGAAGGTATACGTCTCCAACACACCTGCTCTAGATCTTTGCATCGCCCCCTATGGACAGAGAAGCGGTAGTGCAGGGTACTTAGAAAACAATTCAACATAATTCTCATTTCTGATAACCAACAACAACAAAAAAATGTACTAAACTTTTTTTTAAAGGACAATTTACATGAAACAAAACTCTGAAAACCTTTAGGCGTTTTGGGCGTTAGCGTAAACAACGTACAGTGGCGTTTTGTGGGCCTGAAAATGCAAACATTTGAAAACTGCTTTCAAAGGGCACATTTTCAAAAGCTATACCTCTATAGTCTCCACAAAAATGCGCATTTGTGAAACGTGCGACTTCATGTGCTCCTGTATTATGCGTTTAATCTATAGGTGGTTCGGCTTACGTAAGTACTGGCCTGTCATGAATACAGCCATTGTTGTAGCGGATATGTGTTTTGACAATGTTGTCAGCCGTATGAGAAAAACACAGGTAATACCTTTCTGTTTTTTTTAACTTTGTTGTGTTGTACCCTTAGCCTAGAATGCACGTTAATTACCTAGACAATCCAGAATGACTCGTTTTTTTTTAACAGAACACTTACAAACACTTACAGTACATGTTCAAAATAATAGAATTTATTTGAAAATAGAAATCTTTTGTAACATTATAATTGTCTTTACTGTCATTTTAATGCGTCCTTGCTCAACACCTTCCTCAAGGCCGCTGAGTGAACTGTCTTGCCCTAAGGGTCTTTTGTAGCTTACATAGGCTTGTACTGAATTGTGGTGAGCAGTGGTCTCTCTCTCTCTCACACACACACACACGCACATGCATATATGCTCTGTCTGTGTGTTTGCAGAGCTTTGAGAAGGAGACCTTGGGGGAGGAAGGGTATGAATAGGTTATGCATGAGTTCACACCCCTGACCGTTCACTGGGCATCAGAAGACTGATGAGTGAACGTGACTTTCACAGCTTCCACTGCTACTTGTGCAGGTGTGTGTGTCTGCCTGAAAGAACTGTGCTCACATTTCCACTAACACACACAGACCCTTATCTCCTCCCATCCGTCAAGGCTTTGTTAAAAAGAAGGGCTGGTAAATGGCAGCCATGATGGATTACTCACTCATTTGGCAACTCTCTCATTTGTGTGTGTCTGAGTGTACGTGGAAGAGTGACAGAGAAAGGAAGATGACTGAAGTTGATTTCCTTTGCACACCAACAATGTGAGTTGTTTTTCTCATTTGCCACGAAAGCAAGTACCAAATAGTAGCACTTGACAACAATGATTGATAATTGCATTTTTTGATTTAAAAAGAATTTTACATCGATCCTATTTCAGTAAAAATATGAGTTTAAATTGAAATGATTCTATTTTGCTGACTTGGTGCTGAATAAACTTATTATCAGTGTTGAAAATAATATTTTTATGGGAATGGGGATAAACGTTTCCCCCCCCAAGATAAATTATGAAAATGTAAAATAAAAACGTGGTAACCTTTGATCAATTTATGATCAAAGGATGAAAATTAAAATTAAATGTAATTAAATTAGCTTTACATTATTAAATTAACTTTTTAATTCGACAATTTTGTTAATGAATTTAAGGAGTATAAGGCAAAAATGTGATTAAAGATATGAATAAAATGTATATCTTTATTATTACAAGCATTTATAAGTACCGTACATTGATTTGTACATTGTATTTTCTTTTCTTTTCTTTGGGCTTAGGGTTTAGGAAAGAGGTTTTAAAACAAGGAATTTTTGTTTGTTATTTTGGCTCAATCGGCTCCTGAATCATAAGTCCCAACATTAAGATCAATTAATGTATCATTTCTGAATTATTACATCTCTGTGTTTTTCATATTGCACCCTTTTCCCTAGACGGGACGTAACAATAACAAAGTTACAAATACAGTAATACCTCTAGATACGAGCATAATCCGTTCCAGGGCGGAGCTCGTAACTCGAATTGTTCGTATCTCGAATCATGTTTTGCCATAAGAAATAATAGAAAACTAATTAATCTGTTCCAGATCCGTAACAATGGAAAAAATATATGTTTTTTATTGGTATAGACACACACACACACACACATACACAATTATAGTACAGTGTGATACATGTGTGATATAAAATAAAATGTGGTTTTAATTATACGTTTTTTCAGACAGTAGCGGCAGGTGCGGAGGAGGGAGGGGAGGGGGTTGGTACGGAGACACTTGATTCCGTTACACTACATAACTATCTACGTTTTTTTTTTTTTTACTTTTCGATTTTATATTACTGTTTTGATTTTTTCGATTTGTATTCTCTACTTTTGATCACATTTCGTTCCTTTTTCGTTTAGTAAAAACCTTTCTTGAATAGCAGGAACTAAGCATAACTGAACTTAGCGTTCGTATTTAAAAAAAACGTTTCTATTTTCTATTTTTGTTTTGATTTTTTTCTTACTGCCCTTTCACTTTCACTTGGCGCAGAGCTTTTAACTAAATATCTATCGAGGGAGATCTGCTTCTCCTTTATCCACAACAACAGAAGCCTCTCCATCTCATCATTTATATTCGAACTTAACTTCAATATAATCGTCACGCTCTTGGAAGGATTTACATTCTTGATAACATCCTTCGTCTTTAGGATTGTACTTATCCTGGATGTACTGCGATCACAAGTGCGTACTAGATACAAGGGCACCGCGCTCATTTATCCACAATTTCATGCTTCATTTCCATGGTCATCATGCGTTTCTTCTTCTCACTACCATCCTTACAACTCACTTTCTCTGAATTCATCACTATTATGAAGAATAATGCACAAAATAGAGAGAAAATCACGTACTTAGGGGTGATGCATACAGAAGTCAGCGAATGTGAAGTGAACGTGCGTCAGCCTCGGCGTCAGTACGCGTGCTCGTATCTCGAATATTTACTCGTATCGAGAAGCAAAAATCTGCCCGAAGGCTTGCTCGTATCTTGGGATACTTGTATGTAGAGACGCTCGTATCTCGAGGTATTACTGTATAGTATATTTAGTGGTATCTTGTACTCTTGTTCATCAGACAGCAATTTGTGACACTATTCACTGTGACAGTCCAGAACAAAGGACATAGGGACATTGAGAAGCAAAATGTCCATGAAACATCGTACACTGAACAATTAAGTGCAAGGATTGGTTTGATTGGTTGACGTGTTTTTTTTGATCTTTAGTAAATAAACAATCAGTAGATAACAATTTCTGATTCTTATCTTGTTTGATTCAGGCCACTGTCTGTGAGCGTTGTCTCTCTGAGGGGTGAGCGTATTCCTTATGGTGTGATTACAAGAAGACGACTCTTCTGACTGTGCAACACAGTGTAATATTACCGTATTGACGGTGAAGTCTTGTGTTTTGGTTCTTGTAACAGTGTTCTTCTACTTTTTTTCATGGCACTAACACTTAGCAGAGCAGCTCTTTAAAGTGCTACATTTGAAGTCCTGATCTTTGATTTTATTCACACTGACAGAACAAGCTCAGAGCCTTGCTAATGAGGTGATCGGCTTCATGTTCCTCCCGCTTCTCTGTGGTTTTCTTGTTTTAATCGATGAAATATGCTATTAAGGTCAGAAAAACAAATCAAAATAAATATTTACTTTTTCCATGCACAATCCTGGTCTTTTGAATGATTGATTGATGCACGTTGTTCTAAAGAAAAAAAGTTTATGCTTTTATAGTTATTTGTGGTCTTATAAGTTTATAGTTATTTGTGATCTTGCGTTAAAATTTTCTTTTCTTTTTGACTGATTTTTTCTAAAATGTAGTATTGCCATCACAGGAATAAATGACATTATAAAAAATATTAAAATATAAATCTGTTCTTATAAATTGTAATAATTCCACAGTATTTCTGTTTTCACTGCATTGATGAACATAAGAGACATCTTTCAAAAACATTCCTCATTGGAATGGTGTATATATAAATAATAGTCATTGGCGTGGATTTGTTTTGGCATATGCACTTCCATGGTTCATGTACAGTGTCTCTTTAGAGTGAATGTCCTGGAGTTGTCCAGTTGCTCTATAGGGTTTGCAGTGTTGTGTTGTGGAGGAGAATCAGAGGGAGAAAGAATGGAGTGACCTATCACAGCCTGTTCACGAGACTCATCGGGATTTCCACTTCTGAGATCTACTGACCCTCTGGAATGAGATTTGTAGAAGAGCTTTAAGTGTCTGATTCACTGTTCATTAATTTAAAGAGATTTCACCCAAAAATGAAAATTCCGCTCAGTAAATAATGACAGAATATTCCTTTTTGGGATAATTTACCCTGTTAATCTAAATGATGCATAAAATGCAGAAAACGGAGATGATTTTCCACATAGTAATGAGTCACAGTCCATAAAAATATTCTCTGCACTTCAGAGTAATATGTCTAGAATATTTAACTGCTGATTACATGAATTTCACAAATATACATGATTATTTCCAAACAATATCTAATGCATCCGCTCACCAATGCATGCCGCTACATAAATGTGTCCAATTACAGGCTTTGTTGAAGCACCAAAGCTGTAAATTAAGATGAATAGTGTGAGTCCAGAGAGGAGTGTCTTCCCAAACGAGATTTCAGTCCTCAGTCATCACTTTCGACAGAGTAGTGCACGTAATGGGCCTCATTCATGAAACATGAGCAGAACTCGCTTTTCTGTACAGCGTTCGTTAAGCCATTCTGATATAAATGTTTGCACTCATTACCGTTTTTGTATTTTTAAAATGTTAGTTGTTACGAAAGAAATTTACACCTGCTCCCTGCCATGTATAAATGGTGCGTAATACATGGCACTGAACTGAATTGGCACTGAATTTGGATAATATTTCATGAGTTAGTTTACCCTGTCTTTTTGTTTTTCTTTCTTGAAAACTGGTGATCTTTAAGTCAAACACAGCACTCGTGACTTTTTTATCCAGCCGTCCAATCACAGTGGAGGAGGGGCGGCACAAATAAAATACAGACTGAACAACCATGGAGATGTTAATGTTATTAGTTACTGCATTTTTATATTCAGTAATAATCTTCAAAATGAGATGGCACATTACTGCCTGGCATAATCTGTATCATCCTAGCAACAACAATCTGGAAAAACACCACACCTCCAAAACGCTCTCAAGTGTTTTCTTTTTTTGTAGCTGACTAAAAATGTTTTACTGGACACGTTAATTGAACATGTATTGCTAAGCATGTGGAGAGTTAATCCCTTTTTCAAAAAAACTGGAGCCAAACCTGAGAAGGGAGTCTAGAAGATTCCACAGCGTTCCTGGACTCGTAATCTCATGGGCGGGGATTATGCTAATTGCGAATGAGCCTTTACATGGGCCCTTTTTAAGAATGATTGGAATTCATTAACATACACACGTTTAACTATCAAATCGGATGTTTATGAAGCATTGGTCAATCCGGAGCAGAGTTTCGGGAAGGATCGTTTTAATGCGCACATTATTTAATGAATGTTTAATGATTGATTACTGTTGTGTGTGTGAATGTTAAACATTATTTGGCCACATGCGGGGTGTCACCTGACATTTGTGTGAAAATCCTGAATTCCAATAGAATAAGATTTCTTATTTGCTTTTCATTACTTTCCGTCCAGTACAGTTTCTTTTTTCTTTTATTCGGTTGTACATTCATAAACAACTAAATAAAATTTTACAGACCCCAAACTTATTTAGTGCAAGTAGTTTAGTGCAAGATAAACGTCTTAATACTTTTTTGGTATATCAGTCAGGGCTGCTGTTGTTTAACATTGCTCAAAGTTAACTGAAAATAATTACCAGATTATTAACGTTTCCTAATGGTTATGTAAAATGTAAAACATTTTATGAATATAGTAATGCATACCAATGAAGTGATGTAAAAATGTCTTTTGTTCTTATCGTTCATATCAAGTTAGTCATGTGTTTCTGAATTCTGAAGTAATTCTGTATTTAGTTTTGAAATGCTAGCTTATGATAATGTATGCTATAATGATATGGTAACTTTACAGTTAACTTTAACAGTGCCCTTATTTTTTTTTAACTTGAAGACAGGAGTGCTCCTAAAAAAAGGTTAGCGTACAGCCCTGTTGTGAAGTCTATCTGAAAACCGTGCTCTGCCTTGCCTCAGCTGCCTCGGGTTTTCTGCACTTTGGTTAACTTCTGCCTCCAGTTGCTCGCCCATGGAGGAGAGTTTCTTCCCTTTGAAGCCCCCCACACCACCTCTCTCTCCCCCCTCGTCGCTCTTCACGGCAAGTCTGGCCTTTGAAGAGTAGGAGTACGAGAGGGCTGCAGCGTTTTCAAAGTGCCTGATGTCGGTTCATTTCCCCATTTTAATTGGGCTATCTAAATGCATCCCTGGTTTGTCAATACCCGCCGGGGTCCCAGATAAAAATGATTTGTCTGCCGCATTCAGTAGCATGCTCTGCCTCTCCCCTCAGAGAATGTGGCCCGCGAGATGTCCGGATTAATGTAATAAAGAATGTTAGTTGTTTATAATTTTTTAATAGCAACAGAAAACAGCGATGTAGTTCTGCTCTCTTATGTTGCGTTCAAACTGGCTGCTAGTAGGCCCGCAGAACTGCCGTTGGTCTAACGTGGTTGGTGGACTGTAGCATTTAAAATATCATCACAAGTGAGATGTATTGCTGGTAAAATTGCAACAGTTTGTCACATATCAAATGAACAGGATAATTATCAATGGATGATGAAGATAAAATGAGTTTGCTTCTGATTTGGTATTTTGCTGTATGTGGGCAGTAAAACGACTCTCAATAACATGAACATCTTCTTGCCTACATTTAATTATAGTATCTCACAGGGGAACTACACTGTCTTCACTGAATTTGAGAGCTACTGCATCACACCATTGCTTATTTGCATAGTTACACTTTGTCTAACGCTTATGTCATCAAATCATTAAATCTTGATATTGTGCGTGCTCAATTTTACATTTACATTTACCATCTTTTCTTAAGATGAGTAGTTTAATAAAGCACTGTTAAATGTAAAATATAAATGTGTCATACTTTGTGAATTTGATCAAATAAGTGTGTGCTGGTATCATTTAGAAAAATTGATTGATTTTTAGCTTTATTTTACTTTTTTTATGATTTTTGTTTAGGAAAAGGTTTATTCAATTTTAATATCAGCTATTCATCAGTTATTAGCCATAACATGAAAATAGATTTATATGTATTGGCCATAATATTAATATCATGTTACGAAGCGGTGCTGGTGTGCGAAGGAACGTGCTTTATTGAAAAACTCACAAAAACAAAAGATTTTAAACATGAAAACAAAATGGCACTCTTGTCCTAAAACCTAAAGAAACTTGGGAACAAACCAACTGCATCCACACACTAACAGTGAAACACAGACTGACGAAATCCAGACACTGACAACGCCAGGCCTCGATTAATTATTCCAGGGTCACTCGCCCTGCAGGACTAGTGACCCTAAAAACTTACTCGCCCTTCACATAAAGCACTCGCCCAGCATTTTAACAGACAAAAATAGTTATTAAAGTAAAAAACACGATATACTGCAAAACCAAATATTTATTGGTTGAATGCAACAAGAACCCAGAAACAATATAATTAATCTGATAGTGAATCTGAAGATCTTTTTTATGGAGATAAATTTAATAAATGTACTATATACAAACAATGGGATGCAGCCACGGAGGCGTTATTTACTGGATTTTATTTTCTATATTATAACACCGATGTCCCGCAAACCAGCCCATTTCAAATGATGGAAAAACAAAATACAATCCGCATGACGCTAAATCCAACGCCGATAACAGTAACATTCACTTCGTCCAGCTCAAAGTCAAACATGCTCAATTTCAAACACAATAAGAAGTAATAATTCTATGACGGCTTTGACAAATGTGATATTACACGAGCAGCTGTTTCTCTGTCTGCCTCAAGCCCGGCTGATGCCCCGCCCCCGGGAGTCATTTACTCCACTGTGATTGGCCCCCGGAGTCATTTACTCCACTATGATTGGCCCCCGGGAGTCTTGTACTCCACTGTGATTGGTTGGCCTGTACAGCTGCAGCTCGCACGAAAAAGGAACCTTTCGCACACACACACAACGCGGTAAAGCGCTATTCATTCAAAACTCGCGGGCCACACTTACATTTAACTTTCATATGGTCCCGCGGGCCACAAAATATCGTTTCGCGGGCCGCATGTTTGAGACCCCTGAGGTAAATACTACATTCGTGATTCGTGGTTCAAACTTTAGAACTGAATCGTATATCTGATCGCTACTAGCCCGTCGTCGATTTTCTGCTCTTGTTTGGCATATTTTACGAGTGTTATACGGCCTGAAGTTTTTTCTATGTAGTAACAGTTGAATGATAGAAAAACTGTATTGGAATCTGAAGAATCTAACTCGCCCGACAGGGCAATATATATATATCAATATATCATAGATGGTTAGTTTTTTTTGTGAATTCTTTTTTACCGCGTATATACCAAACCTGCTATCATTCAATCAACATCATGATGCTATTGTCATGTCACAAATCACTTTGCCGCTCCAGGAAATATACAATTCAGGTGATTGGCTCAAAATGTAGTGTTTCCATGAGCAAAGATGGTGTATTTCAGTTGGTACAGTACGAGTTGTTCATCTGCATAGACGCAGTCTCTTTTATTTTCTAAGTGCAGAGAATCTAAAGTACTGAAGGTGGCCTTGCTGAACCCCATGTGCCTCTCCTACTCGGAATGCACTAAAACACACAAAAATACACACAAGGTCAGTTTACCAAGCACAGAGTCTTATCTCTGTGTGTTGTTTTGTTTTTTTGTTACCAAGTGCGTCAGTTCCTTTCACTCTGCTTGAAGATCCATTATCTTTAACCGCCCAGCGAGTGTGTGCCGTTCCCTCCTAAGACTCTGTTCAGATGTAATAGGAGAATGTGGTGGTGTTCAATATTGATGGAGCACTTTGCATACAGACTGGAGGAGGTGTGATGTTACTGTGGATTTAGTCTCCTCACCAGACTGAACCTCTGTGGATTCAGTCACTGTGTGTGCGTATGCTGCCGTCTCACAGCTGTGCGCGTTTAAACAGGTGTTTCCCAACTGTTGTTTACAGCGACACACCTGAGGCAATGAGAGAGGGGGATGAATTTAAACAAGAAGGTAATTCTGACCTGCAGCCTTTCCAGGATTGCTTCATGTTAACAGGAAGTCAGACTGGTTTCCTCACGATTACTGAAAACGCTTCATCGTCGTGACCAGATTCATAAAAATATTGTTTATGAGAGATGAGTCAGTGTAGCAAAATTCATTCACAGAGTAATTTTATACCACAGTAATGATATAAAACACAATTTCACAATGCTGTTGTTTTTCCTGGAAATTCAACCGCAATATGCTTGATATATTGCTTTACCATGCAGAAATGTAATTTTCTGAAACTAGTGACTTAATTACATCATTTTAATGAGAATCTTAAATCTAATCTCTAATCTTATTTTACACAGAAAATCTATCTGTCTATCTGTCATTTTTATTATTGACATGGAAATGTTTTACTGTAGACATAATGATTTATAAAGAATAAATTGCAAATTATTCTGGACTGCCATTCCCCCTTACTCCAAAAAATCCCACCTAGAAGGACCAATTGATAGGCTTGCATTTTCATTTGAATTTTAGCAGGGTGGGAGTGCGGTGATAAGGAAATGAAATGGCTGAAGGAAGCTTTGCTCTTGCTTTTCTTTCTGTACGGCAGGGTCATACCTGTTGGGACATAAAAAATGTAATGTCAAATGGAACTCTCTTTTCCATTTAAATTCGGCAGACATGGCATATTCTTGTACACATAAATCCAAATTACAGGGCTTGCAATTGCCTTTGATTTCATCATTCATACAAATTATGCATGCACAAATAGGATGTGCACATCCAAATTTTGTTGGGCATTGTTACATTATACTTGTGTAACTGTATACAATCAGTCTACAACAGATGATTATAATGTAGTGATTCAAGGCATATGATCATGCATAAATGTGGCTGTGATAAGCACCAGTGTTGGGGAAAGTAACTTTTAAAATGAACGCATTAGAATATCTCATTACTCTCTCAAAAGGTTACCTAATTGCGATAGTTATTGTTTATGAAAATGTAGAAATATATATATATATTTATATAATTTTGGAGAAGGAAAAGGCCATTTTACACCAAAAGTGATTTGAATAATCCTTAGTCTGAAAGAAATGCAAATCTATCCCTGTGCATTAGAAAGTGCCGCTTAAACTTTAAATTGTGCTGCCATTCAGTTTGCAGAACACCTTTCTGAAACCAAAAATGACAAATGGGGACTAACTAAAATTAAAGTCATTTTTACTAATTGGTATGGTTGAATGGGATTATCATCAGCAGCCAAGACATTGGTTAATAAAGTTAGATTAAATAAAGTATATTTGTATCATTCAACATACAGTAATCCCTCGCACTTTGCGGTTCAAGTTCCGCAGTTCAAGTTTCGTTTTTTACTCAAAATAAAATAATTTTGATTATTCAAAAATATTAATCGAAAAATAAGTTAAAAAATACCACCATATTAGGAGCCGTATTGAGGAAAGCAGCGTTGTTTTATCGTGACACGCAGGAGAAACAGTTTCCCAGGATGCCAGACAAAGAGAGAAACTCTCTCAGAGGCTTTGTAGACACCCACGGGCACTCAGACAAGACATGTGATTGGTTCTCGGCGCGAGATCGACGAATGAGAGCACGAGAGGATTTATCCCATGAGCTGATTGGCTGATCCTACTTCGCAGATTTTCCCCTATAGCGGGGGGGTTCCGGTCCACATTAACCGCGAGAAACGAGGGATCACTGTATGTAATTATTGGAGCTTTGCATTTTACTGTTTAAATTCATTTTGAAGAATACTGAATCTGTTTTGTGCAAGTGAGATGAGTAAATTGACAGCCACATTTAATCTAGAACTACGATAACAACCATCATGTTCACACAGCACATACAACGCCTCTGCACTTCCTGTCGATTTCCCTCAACATTGGGACAGGAGAGCTTTCAGTCAATACATGGGAAGACATGGTTTTAGAACAGTAATTGATGTCTTAAACTTCTCCCTCAATAGGCCGTTAGCTCATTGTGTTTGGAACCGACCAAATGTCTCTCATGTGAGAGAAAAGGTTAGATAATTATTGTTCAGTGTAGTTCATGAATCCCCATGAATATGTGGTTTTTGTCACCAGTACAGACCATTACCAGCTGGGTGGTGATCCCTGGAAGGCTTCCCCAAGATCTGTATCTAATGCGAGTTTTCTTTAAAAGCACAATTGTGTTGCCTTGTTGGTAGAGTAACCCATCTGAACAGTTGAATTGTGGTTAAGTTGTCAGTAAATTGATTTAAATTACAGGGAGGGTGCTGGTGGGTATTAAGTAATTGACAGCTGTGCTGGGCTCTCTTTCTGTGCTAACGACTTCAACGTAAAAGCTAAAGCTGTTTCAAGCAGTCATCCAAAATTAGCGGCAAGGCTGTAGCCTGAGGGCTATTTCAATCGTTCTTTTATCTTGGCATGCGATGGCTGAAAAGCCCACTGGAGAAAGTGGGTCAGGAAGGGCAACAGGTGTGCTGAGGCATTCTTAGCCTCTTCCTCCAGTCAACCTATTGTTTGCCCTCTTACCTCTTCAGTGGCCCGTATGAAGGATGAATCTCTCAACTTTCTTTCCGATTCCACAAAGATACGGTTAGACTGGGTTTTCTCTGAAGGTAGCACAGCAAAGGGACCATTGTGGATACAAGTGTAATTATGCCCTAGAAAGCAGTCTCTAATATTCACAACGTCTTTCCTACAGAGGAGTCTGAAACTCTCAGAGCAATAGCTTGTCCTGGTTTTTCTTCCCTAGACATTGTTCATGTGACAAGAGGCGAAAGACAGAGATGTATGTGAATAGAGTATACTCTTCCATTATAACAAAATGTAATTTCTATTCTTATTTTGTGTTCTGGAGAAAAAAGTCATACAGGTTTTGGAATGACGTGAGGATTGGTAAATGTTGACAGAACCACCAAACTCCCTCTTTTTCTTAGCATTTTCTCATTGGTTATGTCGATTCTTTTATGTCCCCAAACCCTAATATCTCGAGCACAAAAGAGGGAGTAAGTCGCCACTTTACATCAGTTATCTCGATCCCCGTGACTAATAATAGTACTGAGTTCACTGCGCATGCGCTGAGTTTGCGTTGCACCTGCATCACGGTCTGTATAGTCGCTCACTCCAATGATGCTTCACTCACTCTTGAGGCACAGTGCGTGCAGCTGCAGAAGATCTTAAGCAAAAAATCAAGCTTTACAGATACTGTCTTGAAGAGGAGGCACAGAAGTTCGCCTTCACTGTCCAGGAATTCCCTGATTACATTGACAAGGACAAAGACATTGTTACTGATAGAACCATTTGTTTTCAAGCAGACCGTTAAAGGCAAAAAGCAACAAAGCATTTTAGACTTTGTAAAGAAACCATAGTAACCATGTGTGCAATACTTTTCAGAACTGTGTGAGAGCGAAATGACTGTGTTATGAGTGAATGTGTTTATGCGTGTTGTGACTGTTTATGCTGTGAGCGAAATTGTGTTTGCAATGTTGGAGAATATAATTAAAGGTTTGTATCGAGAATCAAAGTTTTTTTTTATTGTATACTGGTAAATCTCTGCTGTTAGTTGGTGCACATATGCCTTTTGTTGTTAGCAAACATATACAGTGTATGTACATTTTTATAGCATGCCGATCGCTTCATCAAACAAATCGCCATATTGGATTTTGGTTTTCTCGATCCTCGGTTATCTCGATGCTTTTTTGCAACCCCCGAGGCCGTCGACATGAAAGAGTTCCACTGTATATAATTATTTTGGAAATGAAAACAAGTATGTTGTATAAAAAATAGACTGTGACAAAGTTATAACCTAGTCCTCAAAGTGATGGATAATGATTATTCGTAGCACAACTTCTGTGTCATTTGTAAACATTATGGAGGAAATTAAGTAGAGTACATAGGATGTTTCTCATGTTTCATCATTTGTGTATGGCATTTTAGGGCTGTATTATCCATGCAGGGATTAAAAATGTTCCACTGAATTTCATTGTAATCTAATAAGCATCACTGTGTCATATTAGGACATTAAAGGGAGCTCTGTCCTGGAAACATACAGGTTTAATACAATAACTGTTCTATTTCTTGAATTAAGTGTTTCTTTCATGTTTCTTTTTTGTTGTTACATTTCACTTTTAAACTGTTGACCCAATTTAAAGTTCAGATTCATCATTTTACATCCAAATTCTCACCGCATGACATTAAATCAAATCATGATTCCCTCATAATATGATTAATAATTAACATTTACGTCCCAGCAAATCTCCCGATGACTCAGAGAACACACAAGCAAGCACGTACAACCTTTAGCTCACAGGTGAGTGAAAACACCCCCTCCAGTTCATTTGTCAGGAGAGTCCCTGTTCTGACATCACACTGGCTCCACCCAGACTGACGCCCACTCATGGCTCACAGTGTGAAGAAGCTTCCCTCAGGAAGGACTGCAATCAACTCTCTCCACAATCAACTAGAGTTTACTACGTCACTGGGGAAACTACTGAAACAAGTTCACATTTGTGAACCAACAAATGTTTGGTCTCGTTTAATGTCAGTTACACTTACTGGATTGATTGACAAGAAAAAAAATAACTGTGTTGTCTGTTCTACTTGATGCCGTTAACAAGGATCTCCCCACCTGGATGATAAGTGCAGAAGGATTTGAATATTGTAGCTCTCGCTTTCGGGAATAACAGTCAAAGAAGAAGAGAGCGTTCAGGATTTAAGTAAAGGATTACCATTTCTCACAAATCCTCTGGATATTTTTGTAATTCTTTAAGGTGTTATGGGTAAGTTAAACGAACGCTTACTGTAATCTAAGTTGTGTTGTACTCTGTGAAAAAGTACTAAGATCACTTTTGTTCTCTGACAGTGGTGATTTTTAAAAATGTACTGGCCTAATCTTTACTTTAGTTGCATAGGTTTTCTTCAGCTCCTTCCTGAGCACTTTTTCTGTCTCTTTTGTCCTTTTATTTTCACTTGTTAGACCAAAACAATACTTTTATTCTAGTTCTATTGGCTACCTCTTTGGCACATTGCCCCTGTCTGGTGAGAGCCCTTCTTTGGCTTTCTTTTTTTCAGGGGCTTTTGAATAGAGAGCCGTCGAGTGTCCCCTAGCTACCACTGATATAACGTGAGAGACCCTGCTGTGAGACCACATGAAGTCTCGGGACAAACAACCAGTTTTTCCAGTTGTCTTTATCTTCCTGCGTGATCCTCTCTTTACTTTCTGGCCGAGCAATATTTTTTGTTTTTTTTTGGTGCCTACTCAGGAGAGACTACACCATTGATTAAAGGTGACAGAAGAAAATTATAGGCTTTGTTGAGAGTTTTAACGTTATGTTGAAACGACTGTCTCCAGATGTTATTGTAGAGGGAGGAAAATTGCCTTGTGTCTGCTTGAGATATGTTTTATTATGAGTGCTGGGACCATTTTAAACACATCCCTGTGAAATTAATATGAATTTGACATTCACCTATGTACGGTAGTTCAATACAATGAGCGAAGTGATGGTTGCACAATTGATTCCTTGCTCAACTTCAGATGCTGCTTAACCTGGGGGGGAAAAGATCATCCAGCTGCTTCTTTCTATCTTTTTTTTTCTAGAAGTGGAAAGTTGGGAAGGGAAAGAAGTTTAAAGATAGCATGTCTGCCTTGCTTTGTTTAGCATGAAAAGCTGAGACCTCCTGAGGCTGTGCCTCAGAGAACCGAAAGTTGCTCCCTCAAAGTTGTGCAAAATTTGAACCATTACTCTCTCTCGCGCTTGTTAATCATTTACCGGCACAGACTTGCAGCTCTTGCACAGGGTGGGGGGTGGAGACCAGAGCCTGATAAAAGCTTTTTAAAGGAAACGTTTTTTTTAATCAAAACCTCTCTGATCTTTGCATCTACTTGCCCACCTCTGCATAGGGTAGAAAATAGAAAACAGGAGCTCAACTTATCTCTAGTGGCCAACCCCCTCGTCTGTCACTTTTGACCTCCCACATACAGGCTGGTGAACTGAAATTCTTCTTATACAACTCCGTCACAGTCGTGTCACCAGCTGTTCTCCTCAAAAGAGTGTGGGATCACGGCGAAGAGCGAAGGTCTCTACAAACAGTGTGGCTAATAATTTTCTAGTAGTGATGTTTTTTGGTTTTCTGAAGGTGCCGGTTTGAGTTTTGGGTGAAGGATTACGCATTAACATGAATATCATAATTTGCTTTGTTTAGCAAAATGAATTCATTTGCTGGTCTCACTGGAATGTCAAAATATTTTGAAAGTCTCAGTCTGACTTTGTCGTCTGTGTTTATTATTAAAGTGTAGTTTTATAATTGGAATTGAAGTATGATTAGAATGATAATTTTGTATAATTAAATGTATTCATCCTTGTTATTACTGTAGCCTAAAAACAAATAATGTAAACCGGTTTTTCCAGATGAGCGACATTTGAAATGTCAGTGAAATTTCAGTGAATTTTCTCCTTTATTAACTGGTTTATATATAAATATGTGTGGTGAGAAAATATGGCATATATTTAAAGGAATGTCTTTAATATTCTCTTAAGAGTTTCTTTTTTCTGCATTGCACATTTTCCCTCATGGTTTGAGAAAGTCTAGTGGGTTTATGACGGCATAGTCATTCTGTGAATCTCTGGGAAGTGTTTGAGTGTTTTTTGCGAGTGTTTGAGTCCCCGTACGCCGCTCAACAATAAGAATATTTTCTTTTAGCCCAGATGAGCCATGTTGTTCAGATCTTTACTTGACCTGCCAATATTTTCACTGGCCAGGAAAATATGACCCTTTTTTACTTTCACTTTTTTTTTTCTCTTCTTTTTTTTTTTATGAGCCAGAAAAACTTTTATAAATAGTAAATAATATATTGCAAAAATTATATATTTATCAATTGTGTATTTCTTTTTAAACTTTCAACAGCTGGAATTTATACAACTATAATCTATGCATGAGTGCTACATTTATAAAAACTTTGCACACAATACACTTTCCTGAAGCTCAATCAGTAGAGCATTGGTGTTTATACCGCCAAGGTCATGGGTTCGATCCCAGGGAAAGCATTAACTGATTCAATGTGTTCATTGAATGCACTGTAAGTCGCTTTGGATAAAAGTGTCTGCCAAATGCATAAATGTAAGTCATTATTGCCATTTTAACAAACCTCAATTATGTCAACCAAATAATTATTGTTTTGAAGTCATCATAATTTAACATCACTGCAATTTGCAGTAATATATAATGTAATAAATGCATTTATATTACATATTAATCAGTGTACATTTTGTGAAGTTAACCAGGAATTAAAGTGACCCGTTAGACCCAGTGCCTATTCCGTCTACTGGCCCCAAGCGCACTCTCATTGGCCTCTGGCCAGCAGGCCGTCTTTATTATTGAGCCCTGTCGTACGTTATTGCTCAATGACCCTGGCAGACGCCATGCGAGACGGTGCAGTTTTGCTCCATTGATGTGTTCGGACAGGGCTGGAATGCTGCCTGTGTGATCTAAAAAACTTCTCAGCTGCAATAACACTGACCTCATACTTTGGTGATTAGCCACACACTCTCAGATGAAGAGCAATGTAAGTTCTCATGGAATGCTGAAAGAATGTTTTGTTCAAAGATTATGTCTTTTGTTTGAATAAAGCACCTCTCTTTGTCATCGGCACTTCATTGAATAGCGTGTTATTACGTCTATTATTCATATAATTTCTCTTTGAGAGCCTTGCTGTAATTAGCATTCACAAACATGCATCTCTAACTTTTGAGTGCTCACCACTCCAATATCCATATTTTACGCCTGTTAAGATTCATCCAAACAACAAAAGTCAAATCTGCTATTAAGAGTACAAATTAAATTTTATGACACATTTAATAGTACGAGAGATGGATCTGGAGTAACTGCACAAATCCTCTTTATTAAAGAGGACATTATCCTGCATTCACAGGGACTAATTTTGCTCCTAAATCATCTTATGGATCTGCTGATTGAAACAACCTCCATTTGGCAGACTCTAAATTTCTATAATAACGGTCACTGAGTAGTACATCAGCGATATTCACAGGTCATTATATGGCTTGAAATTGAACAATTATGTCAGAACTGAATCATATGTAAATATGTTGGGTACGTGTACCCTTTAAGCTAAGTTAAAAAGGCAAAATCATATTTTTTGCTGCTCAACCAGTGATTTATTACTTTTCTGACATTTTTTTATTGCTTACCCATCACATTCGGCAATTAGTCCACTCATGTGCATGTTGTGTTTGTGGCCCCCCAAACACACCCAAAACCTTTTTCAACACATTTTTGCAATATACAGCCATTTCTTTGGTAAGTGCATTGATATTATGTCAAGTATGAGATATTGTTTTTGTGTATGAACAAATAGTAGTCATTTTATATAATTTTCCTTCCCACACGAGGCTAATCTCAAGGTCAAACCATTTGCTTTATTGATAAATAGACTGCCGAAGAATTTAGTATGTGAACTGCGAACGCTAAATGTTTTGTGATTCATTTTACATTCATTTACAAATAAATACATCATAAATAGTTTTGCAAAGATCAATTTTTCCATCTGTCATTGTGGGCACAATGTAATTTAATGTGATGCCACAGTATATTTAAGCTCCATGCATGTGTTTGGAAACATATCTTACATTTATAAAGGAAAACATTCTTTTTTCACACTTCCTCACTCTGGAACCATTTAACTATTTATGTCAATGAGAAATTCCTCTAAGTGAAAGCAATTAATGATAACCCTCCAGTTCCAAGATATCTCCACTTCCTGTCATAGGTAGAACTTTGACCAGGTGTATCTTGGGGAGGAAGCTGAGTCAAGCCAACTTAAGACTCATTAATCCCTGTGTAGGGGGACCCACTAGGAGACCCTCAGCCCAGAGTATGGGCCACCAACTCGAGTCAAACTTGACTCCAGCTTTAACTATAACGCTTTCCCATCCCACCCAGGGGTCTGATCAAACATTAGTAAAAGGAATTTTCTAAATGCTTCCCATGTCACTGAGTAAATATATTGATATTTTACTTCGTTAAAATAAAAAAAATTAGCATATTTTGTAAATCAGTCATGATTTGGACTTCTTTGAAACATGCGGGCTTAAATGGTGCCAAAGTCCCAGTAAAACCCATGCCAGACTTTAATCCTAAAATATCTTAATTGTATATTCTAGAATGCACATCATTAACTAATTAATACATTTTCAAATGAGAGATAAATCTTGGATGAATCATTAACAAAATTTTTTTTTTTATAAACCATGTCAATTTCTTAGAAAAAATCACCTAAAGTTTGATTTTGGTATACTAAAAGTATAATTTTTTTTGTTTTTATTTGATCTCTGTTATGAAAAATTGCAGCCGTCACAAACTTAAAAACCATATTTGTATAGGAAAAAGCCCTTTAGGTGGTTTGCTGAACAGAATTTTCCAAAGTCTTTTCAGAGCCAGCACCATTATTACTGGTGTAGACAATACTGGCCAAAACACACGCACACCTTGCAAGCCACAACTAATAATAGCAAGAGGATAA
Organism: Rhodeus uyekii; assembly: GCA_037043235.1. Classification (NCBI taxonomy): domain Eukaryota; kingdom Metazoa; phylum Chordata; class Actinopteri; order Cypriniformes; family Acheilognathidae; genus Rhodeus; species Rhodeus uyekii. The sequence goes on from JAWRVZ010000016.1 coordinate 535,650, forward strand.
TACCCGTCAGAACTGTTTGTTCATTTTCTTTATATTACCTTTAGGGTGTATGTCTGTTTGTGAACGAGAAAGCGTTTCATTTCTTTGCTAGACAATTGAATTCACCCCAACCCCGCCGTGCAACAGCAATGTCATTAGGTATCAACAGCATTAGTTTTTATGATGAGTAGCTCTTTCTCCTGCTTTAGTCATCCTCCTTCCCACCCCAGAACGCTTTACACAGCAAGATCCCTAGAATGTGATGACTTATTTTGGACATGGGAATGAGAATGAATTCATTTTCTTAGCATGTCATCTTTTTTCCCCCCCTGGTATCTCTATGTGAATTATATCTTCAGGCAACGACATCCAACAACAAAAACCTCACAACATTTACGTACCTTAAAAAACACGGTATGCCTCTGTGAATGCAAAATTGTTTCATAGTTTATTAGAGCGTTTTGTGCAAAGGTGACACACCCGACAGATGGCATGCACTGGATGAATGTACTGGAGAGGATTAATAACTGGATTCCCCCACAATACAATTCATGATGAACAGTATTGTTGTGTATTCAGCTCAGTGCCCCCCCATGAATCTTATCTCGGCTAAAACATCCCTCACTCAAAAACCAGCGGATGGACTCGACTTGCTAATGGGATGGCTAATCCTTAGTTTGTTTCCATGTAAATCTTCTCACTGATGGAGAGGCCCCTGCCCTAGTAAATAAAAACGATTTAACTACCGTAGTTTTACTGGCAAACGTGAGTAGATTGGGATTGTGAGGACAGCAGCCATGTGAAGAGCAAGCAAGCATTCTAGGGTTGTGCCGACTGACGATAGTAACGCGTATTACAATAGTCAGAGATATCACAGATGGCTGATGCCTTTGATGATATCACCAGAAGAAATTGGCTTGTTTTCCCATTAATGTGTTTTGTTGTGTTATTATGATCAGGCTAGTTTTATAAAATTAATATAAGGACATACAATTTATGCTATTCAACTAATTTCACAACGACATCATCACACAACAAGCACATATGAGGATTAAGGACCAATGAAAATGTTTTTTGAAAATGAGTACAAAACTACATTCTACATCAAAATTGATTTCCAATCTGTTGCACAAATTGTGAAGAAAGCTTGTTATAAAAAAGAGATTCTTATACAGTTTTATACATTGTTTGCCACTAGAAAATTGGCATCGTCATTCCTTTTAATAAAATGTTTGATTCCATTGCACATTATCAAAATATTAAATACCCTAAAACACTAACAAAACAATTACAAATTAATTTTTACTAATTATTACTAATTCTGTAAATCTAATAAAAGTCTTTGAAAAAGGTTTGAACACTAATTCAATAATCAGTCATCAATGAAAATCAAATTCAAATATTGACTTAAATTATTGAAATAAAAAAATCAATTAATAAAATTAAATCTTGATTCTCCCTTTTTTCTCAATGTCATTAATGAATGCTCCACTATAGAAATATTAAGATATTCATTTAAAATTGTGCTGGGTTAGACCCTACTCTGAAATAGGAGATTATATTAGTCTCCCACGCAAAAGGCATTTCTACCCCTAAAATCCTTCCCTATTCCTGCGGTGCAATTATGGCAAAAAGCAGGTACTTCCGCCAATAGTTATTCCCATTCCAACGGTCCAAAAGCCTCTATATTTACAATTGATTCTGACATTTCTGACGATTGTTTTTTTTTTTATTCCATTTTGGACTGGATAAAGATAAGATAAGATGTCATTTATGTTGATGGGTGGAACTGTGTCACTTAAAGACATGTGGCGTCTTCAAACACAACTGGATAATTAGATCCTAATTAACATTGACATTTTAGGCTACAAGACACTAAACCATGTCAACACCACAGTTGGGATGTAGACAACTCGCTGTCTCTGCACACTAAATTCAGCCCAGTGTGACACATCTCGGACGTTTGCTGACCTGACAGGAGCTGAGTTTTTATTATTATTGTTTAAGTTTTTCTTAGTTGATCGCTCATGTTCATGTTAGATCCATTGAGAAAGAGTTTGGAGACGCATTTATTTGCTTTAGCTCATATATCTGTATTGTAAATTTAGTTAACGTAAATGTGGCGTGTCGTACCTTGACTATTTTATACACATGCAGTAGTGCAGTGACGCGAACAACCTGCTGTTCATAAGTAAATGTGGGTGTTGCTCATGAACCATGTTTGTGCATGATGTTCTGTTGCCAGAGCTGCAGAACCTGTTTGAGAAGGGCCAACATTGCGTGTCTGTTGAAGAGGTAATTGATAGTCTGAGAACTGTTTTTACTGCAGGTACATCCACCCTGCAGCCACAACGGGGGATGAGGGGGTGGGGATGGGTGTGTGTATCAGTGAGTACAGAAGGGTGAAAATCGAAGAGCACCAAGTGGGAAGAGGAGGTCTAGACAGTGTGGAAGAGGCGGGAGATAGATAGTGAAGGAGCAGATGGATGACCTAAACAAGATGGATTTTATGTCAGGTTCCGGACAATCTATTTCATGCGACACATTACTGTGTCGGCATGTCTCTGCAAAGCAGATGGAAGGATTTCTATTTTTGCCAGGTAATGGCTGAGATGTGAAATAGTCTTTACCCTCAAAATTCACAGCATCTCAAACTAAAAATAAGGGAGGATGTTGTCAGATGTCGACTGTCAACTAAAAGGACGGTCATTCCTTTACCGACAACACTGAGGTCTTCAAGGTGAAAGATAAACCAGAATCAGTCTTTTCTTTAGAAGTTCTTACACAAGAGTTTTTAAGTTGATCAGTCGTTCGTTAGCCTGTCCCCAATTTAATGTTTTTCCACAGTGGTCCTTTAAATAAGATACATTTTTACTTTCAAAAACCACTAGATCAGGGGTGTCCAATACTGCTACTGTTGAGTTTAGCCCCAACACACTGAATACAATTTTTCACATAAGTATGTCGGTAGACCTTGATTAGCTGGTTCAGATGTGCTTAATTGGATTGAATAGTTGCCAGATTGGAACCGATGTGGAACAGGGGTCTTTAGACATGTTTTTAAAGTGCTTTTAATTTGAAGAACAGTGCATAAAAAACAAAAAAAGAGTAAAAGCAACGACACACTTGGCCAAAGATGGCAGCAGCAGTAAAATATCTAACTGTACTTATCTAACTTAAAAAAACAAAAACAAGTCTAGGGTTGTAATATCATTGTGTCCCGTCCCTAATGTGAATAGTGGGCACCTCCAAGTTATCAGTATTTGCTTGTCTTGTTAACGGAGTGCACATTTTTGTGTTGTATTGATTGATCTCCTCCCATACTCTTGTTCCTCAGTCACTTGGTGTTGTTGGAATACATCAGCTAAAATTCAACTGGCAGGTTGTACTTTAGGTATCATTTTAAACCGTTATTATAATTTGAGTGATAGTTTTTGCCTTTTGTCTCAAAGTGGTTCTTCAGTTCTGACGGGGAGGGAAACAGTATGGCAGTATAAACCCATTTTGCAGAAAAGCACATTGACTCTACTTTGGAGACGGAGGCCATGGTGGCTCTTTTGATCTCGCTCCTTTCAAGTGAAACCCTGGGTAATTTGCCTGTCGCGGTCAAAGTGAGTCACAAGCTGTCAGAGAAACCCTTTATGCTGTGGAGAGTTTCAGTGAAAAGCAACTATCAGGCTAATCCCTCTCTTCTTCCACTCAGCTTCGCTCCGCACTGCCGTTAGTTAAAACTATTGCCAAGTTAGAGAGAAAGAAACAAATATCTTCCTCTGCATGAAAAGAGGGAACAGAACAAGTTCCCTTACCTGTCGCAACACTACAGATTTCTATGATTCATCCCTGAATGCTAATGGAGTTGCCCAGCTTGTTGCCTCCATGTTGGATTCTCTTTAGAAAGGCAGCTAATAACCCATATCAAGTATGATCTGCCAGTTTTCTTGGAAGCTAGGCTTAATTTAAAATCTGTCCCCTGATTTGACACCTCACCGGCCTGTGGATTGTTGGTTTTTCTTGGACAGGAAGTTTGTTAGTTCTTGAATTAGCTTTCCCTCACGTCTTCTGCCCCGTGACATCGCCTCTTCCTCTTCTCCATCGCCACTTGCTCTTTTACATTTTAAATCCGGAGCCTCACGAGACCGATAGGGATATGGCTCCATCTGCCACAGCTGTCTGTTGTTTAGCCGAGAGACTGAAACGGAGAAAAGCAGCAGATCCCACAGTGAGATGAGACCACAGTTTACCCACACCTGTAAGACTTGCATGGCAGGAAGCAGAAGTTTGGTGTAGTTTGAGGGATAAACGGCAGTTAGATCTTGAGATTTGTTTGTTTGCGAGTCCTTGAGTCAGCCTAAAACCAGATGAGTTGTTTCTCCTCTGCCTGATCTTTATATCCAGCTGTGTAAATACATGAGTTGTACCTGTAAAATCTCATTTGCCTTATTTAATGCATAATTAGAGGAGATAATGACTCCCAGGTTAACTTGTATAAGGCGACCCTCTTGTTTTTATCCTGCAGAATGTTCCCTCTTTTGAAAATCGGTGCAGTGTATGCTAAAAGGCCTCCTACAGTTATTCCCATGCTCACAGAAAACAATGGGTCTTGCATCCTTTCCAGCTAAGGAAAGGAAGTTCACACATTGTCATGAGCATTTTTTCACTAATCGTGACCAGAAAAGCAGCATTGTGTACCAAATTCTTGTCCCACCTGAGCTTCTACAAAGCATTGTTTTAGGGCTGTACTAATCTTCTAGAAAGCACCTTCTAGTTGCCAACATAAGACCTTATTCCAGGTTATAGTGCTCGTTTTAGGTGCTTTTCTTAAGATTGATTGGATCTTAAGTTTTCAGATAGCTGTTCGACTTTGCAGCTCTCGCTCTCATGCTGCGTCTTCAGCGGTGATGGAGGACTTGGTTCTGATGATTCTTCACAAGTGAAATATCTTTTTCAAGTGGCAAAGTTTTAGCTTGAAGGTTTTTTTATCTCCTGCAATGGCTTTTGAATTTTGTTGTGCGTTGACCAGACCTGCTTGAACTTTTGACCACTTTAATGAAAATATGTTCAAGTCACATTTCTCAAATCAAATCAAAAGAAAACAAAAAACAATGTTTTCTCATAAAATAATCATCTGTGTGTGACAAGAGTGGTAAGGACTGCAGAGAAGATCATTGGGACCTCCCTCCCCTCTGTTCAGGACATTGCCCCAAAGCGGCATCTGTCCCGGGCCAGGAATATCATCAAAGACTTTTGCAGCATTCGATGCAGGTCAAGCAGGTTCTGCAGTAGCTTTATTCCCATGGCTGTCAGACTGCTGAACTCTTTTTCATTTTAATGTTAGTTGTTTTTTAAATGTACTGTTGTTATGGACTATTGCGTCGAAATTTTGTTCTGTGTACACAGAATGACGATAAAAATCGTTCTGTCTGATCAACAAATCATGAATATTTCACAATGCATATTATTTTAATGGTCCTGAAAATGAGCTTAATTTTCTTAAAGCAAAATATAATATCTTTCTACTTTGTTCACCCAGACATGCTTTTGACAGATTTTGTGAAATTCGCATCAAAACAACTTAAAAATATGTCAGATTCCAAATTTAAGAGGTATTTTGTTGGAATGAAGTGTTAGATATCATGGTCAAGACGTGCTTATCCAGTCTCAGCCAGTATTGATTCAGGTGTCACAGGTCTGTGTTGACATGTCTTCACTTGGTTTGTGTCTGGATTGAGCTCCAGTGCTGATCCAGAGGGTAAACTTGGCAAGCTGTGGGGATTCAGAGGCATTCTGTTTCCTTGTCGTGTTTGTAGTGCTGTCACCTTTGATTGAGATCACTTTGTGTTCGACTCCTGAAGTTTATTATCAGCTACGATTTTTTCTTCAGAAAATATAACTTGTTGTACTTCAAGTATGCAGTTTATTCTTTGTCTCTTGGAATACTTTAATTTCATTTTAAGAGGTAATGGGAAGTTAAAGTGTTGGCCATGAGCTGATAAATCAGTCTAAAGTTGAACCAAATTGAGTTTCTTTTGCTCACAATTGTCTCCAGTACTTATCCTTGTATCACTGATGCCTCTATTCATGTCACTGTGAGTTCATTCACAGTATTTTGGCTCATGTTTAGAATTGTCATTAGATAAGTAACCCCCCTCAAACAAATCACCTACACCTCTTTTCACAACACATTTACACTTTGTTTTATGCTGCAACATCAGTAATAACTCAAAAGAGATTTCCCCACGAAGTGTTTCTCCGGTGTGTTTTGCTGTGTGTAGTAGTGCATCTCATTTCTGTTGAATTACTCTGAGATTGATTTGTGGCTGCAGGAAGGAATGAGAAGCCTTTTGGTTATCTTCAAAATGTGACAGTAAATCTCCTGGTCATGTCTTATTCAGAGAGCTTTTGCTTCATTTTATTGCCGTTTATACTGAATAAATGAGAGAGCTGTCAACACATCTGATGCCATCTATCTATGAGTCAAATGTGATTTCGGGCTCACGCCAAAGGTCTGAGGGAACGTTTGGTCATCCACTCAATTAAAAGCTGGCTCTTCTAGCTACGTCTCGTGTAATATACTTCAGGCCTATAGATATTTCATAGGAGTCATATTACATTCCATCATACTGAACTTAAAGCTTAATGTAATGCTTTAATATAAACGAAGAACTTGTATAAACACTCAGTGCCTGTTTAAATGTCAAGCATGATGCGCCAATGTGTCTGGGTATATACTAGTGGTCTTGGTTTCTAAAGAAAGCAGCACCGTTGAGATTTGCTGATATAAAAAACAAGCACAGTAGTACTTCAAGATATGAAAGGCTCAACTTACGAAAAATCCAAGTTACGAAAGCAAAGACAAAATTTTGTACTGCTACGAAAGGTTTCTGAAAGTCCGAGATTCGCCCCATAACAATTTTGAAACTCGCGCCGCACGCCGCCATCTTAGTTATAGTAGACTCGCCACCATCCTCCTGCTCTCCCATTGGTTCCTGATGATAGCCATGAGATCCTTCTCTCTAATTGGACAGCATCCCTCCCATCATGCATCTTCTATACGTACGTGCTGGCTTGCTTTAGATCAGCCACTCCGCACCCGAAACTTTACATTTTTTATGTGTTTTCGTAAAGTTAAGTGTACGTACATACGTTATCTGCCGTTTGTCCTCCTCCTCCTCTGCCGCTACTTTCGGAGATAGCCTCACTCGAAAGGTAAGCTTCGACATTTTACGTTATTTCATTGTTTATAGGTCAATTTAGCTTTATTATGAAATTTAATGGGGTGTTTTTGGAGGGCTTGGAACGGATTAGCCATTTTACATGTAAAATGTGTTCCAAGATACAAAAAACTCATTATACGAAGGCCGCCTCGGAACGGATTAATTTCGTATCTCGAGGTACCACTGTATAATCATTTAGAATTTTTCTAAAGAGTACAATTATTAGTCGAAAGAGTGCCTCAAAATTCTGGACTTGGTTATTTTTAACTTGGGCAACTAAAGGACAGTTCAGGCCACGTCCACACGAAGCCGGTGCATTCCCTATCCCATAAATTTTTTTCCTCGTTCTAAAAAAAAATTCCATAAACAAGCCGTCGTCTCAAGAAATATCAGCGTACACACGAAACCACTAAAACCGACTGGAAACGGTGTAGTATATATTGCCAGACCAGTATGGGGCGCTGTAATTCTGCCACAGATATACACTATACACGGAGAAGAAGACTTTGAGCATGCGCATAACGACGCAGTGATGCAGTGTCGCAGCCGACACGTGATGTGATGACATCATCGTTTCACTAAATATACAGATTGGCTGTACACACGAAACCGCAAGGGTGTCGTTTTCAGATTTATCCACTTTAGGACCCGGTTTAAAAAAACAGCAGTTTCAGTCTCCCAAAACGGCGAATCTGTGTGGTCGAAACGGCAATACGATAAAAAATGTATACGTATACAGTGATGCGTGTCTCCAAGTGGACGGGCCCTCAAAAGCATTGAGGTGGTGTGTTTTCTTCATAAAATGCTAATTGCTAATGTATTTTTACATTTCGTAAGTTTACATTTGTTAAACGTTACCACTTTAATAATGATATCAGGAAGCTTGTGAGCGGAGCACAAAAGACTGTTGTAAGCCGAACTCAAGCATGTTGTTTTGCAAGAGAAACCATCTCCCACATGAAGTGGAGCACCAAGTAATTTACTTACCTTCCACTTTAACTCGATTTCATCAGATTTACCGTTGTATGTTTGCTCTCAATGTTATCTTGGACTTGTTCTAGAGTCATATGTTTTTTAAACTTGAACATCAGAGTCATAGTCAATCACGAACTGGGAGCAATGCCTTGTGCTGTTTATGGTGTTGGACAATTTTCTCCAACACAGGTCTTGTGGGAAGGACTCCGCTTTATCTTCCCTAAAGACGTCAATAAGGTTGTCTACACAAGGCCCTGCCATAGATTCTCCTGTTGTCTTTATCTCTGAATGGGCCATTAAAGGAAAAGCAATCACTGGCGCCGGAGTGGTTGGAAGGAGATGTGCCTAAAGAGTGACAAGGAGAGAAGTGTTTATTTATCCTCAATTCTAGGAACACCGTGGGCTTAGGACAAGATTCTTGGGGCTTTCACACTGATTAACTTACCATAACTTAGTTTAGATGCCATATTAGCAATTCACAATGTATGGTCACAAGTCAACGCTTGATCTGTAGAATTATGTCTAAGTTTGTTTTACTTACTGTACTAGTTTGAGGTCAGTAAGGTGTGTATGTGTGTGTGTGTGTGTTTTTATTTATTTATTTATTTTGCACAATGTTTCTTCGGAATATTAGAATAAATCGGAATGATCGTGCGAAGCTGAAGGCTGGAGTAATTATGCTGAAAATTGATCACATGAATAAATTGTAAATATATAAATGATTAAATAGTACAAATATTAAACTTGTAAGTGTACACCAGGATAGCACTTGTTGAACTGGCATTATCCTGATGTTAGTTGGACAAAAAGATTTTCATGACTGAATGTCAGTTTTTCTTTTAATATTGATTTTTTTTTTTATTATTATTTTTTTGCATTACAGTGATGAGAATTTGAAGGGGGATATTTGTTTAGGTGTTCTGACAATAATTACATAATGAAAAAATATTAATGTTCTTAAAGTGCTTCATTTACTTTATGCAAAAACATTTGATTTTAATATTTCTTTTTGTTGTGGGGGTCTCAAATGTCATTGTAATTGTGTATATTTTTTTTTGGCCTCTTGCCATTAAATGTCAGTATTTAAGGGATCTCACGTGGTATAAGATGCACATGAATAACTGCAAGTGCTATTTGTTCAATGATGATCCTTATTCAGATCATAATCCTTAATAATCCTCTGTATTCATGCTAAAAGCACAATAAATTTGAGTAATGTACGCTAGTAGCTTAGTTTTCAAAAATGAGAACGTGACTTCTCAACAGTTATGAGACTGACTGAGGAACAGTTATGAGCACTATTTGATTTATTGCTCAATATCGCTGCTCCTTGGGTAAATCTCACCTGATGTGTACGTTCTCTCTGCTATTGTGCTGTTAACAGTTTATTTACCCGTTCTCTTCGTAACCCTGGCCTGAACAAACAAGTCAGGCGTGGTGTAAGAGCTTGGTGATTGGCAGGCAGGTTTTAAATGATTGGTTTTTGACTTAGAGGTATGCATTAAAAAAGTGGATCAGTTGGCTAATCCTCGCAGTGTTTTCAAAATGTAGGTCATGCTCGTCTCACTTTTCCCTCTCTATTGGTGACTTAATCAACTGCTCTTATTTGATATGCCTCCAAAGGTAGGAAAGGCTTATTACAAGAACGATTGCCGCGGTACTAAAACCCCTCTAGGTGTTTTGGTGTAACCGAGCTATGTGCTATGTACGCCATCTCTTGTTATTTTAGCACACAAACCCTCTTGTCAAGAAAGATTAACACAAAGCCTTTTGGATGAAAAAATAAACACGTTTTTTTAAACACCCCCTGTTAGGTTTTGTTTGTTCATTGTTTCTTTTGGCACCATCTCACAGACACTGCAGCCAGTCGTATCTACACGTATCCAACATGCATCTGAAATCAGCTTGTTAGTAATTGGCTGGTCAACACCTCCTCAGGTGTATTAACTTGTGAGATACTGAAACCTTTGTTTGTGTCTCATTTGCAGTCTTGCTTATTAAAATCACTGACCACTCATTCTGTGGAAATTATTTAACTGATGAGATCGGATGAGCGAGCGTGTTTACATCGAAGTGGCAGATGGAGGGTTTACGAGAGGCTTTAAGAATTAATTAACATGTTAACTGCAATTAAATTAAATTATTTTTTTTATATATATATATATATATATATATATATATATATATATATATATATATATATATACACACACACACACAATTAGCTGAACTTTTGAATGCTTTTTTGACCAACTTAAGGGATAGTTCACCCAAAAATTGCTCTTTTGTGTTCACCAAACAAAATAAATTCATAGAGGTTTGAAACAACTTGAGGGTCAGTAAGTGATTACAGTATTTAGATTTTTTGGATGAACTATGTAAGTAAATCTTTTCATTTAATTATATTGTCAATTCTATTGTCTTTGAAATATAACGAGTATTACCGAATGTAATTAAAAGTGTTTATGGTAAACTATACTGTCATTTTGTATTGAAACCTGTATGTCATGCATTTAAATGTATAAGTAATTGCACTTTTGTAAAGAAAAAGTAGCAATTTAGTGCATATTAAATATGTTACCTTTATATGTCATTTTGAATAACACACTGCAGCTAAAATCATAATCAAGGACTTTGTGCTTTAATATGTTAGTCAACACATTAAAATAAATGTGTTTCTTTCAATAATTATGTAATGTTATTAAAACAATGATTTCAAATTTGAAAAAAGTTTTAATCTCTATTATTGACATTACTAAGTGCACTCTTTAGAAACAAAAGAATAGTTATGAAGGTGTTCTCTCTGTAAAGTACTCTTAAATTGCCTTTTGTTTCATTAATGTTATATTTTATTTTGCAAGCACAATTTCCCCCCACCCCACCTGAAATATACCACAAGTGCACATTCAATACAATTAATTACACTTCTTTGTAACAGTGTTGTAGCGAAGAGCTCTCGTATGGAGTGATTTATTATATAAACAACACCAGATTTAGACTTGTACTGGACTTCAAATGGTCTGGAGGGTCGTCCCACACTGTCTCTGCTGAAGGGCCCAAGCTGGGTTGTTTAGTAGAATGTCTTGCACAGATAAGACTGTTAGGGAAAGCACAACCAGCCATGTTGCTACATTAGCAGCATTGCTACTTAAAGTTATCCACTCCCAAACACTGTTAGCTTGTTGCTAGACTGGTTACATTATTTTGAAAGTAGCCGAGCTATTGTTAGTGATCTAATCTCAGGCAGTAGCACCGCTGCTTTTAGTTTGCTACATCATTTCACTCCCGTAGTGTTTTTCAGCAGCGTAACAATAGCTCAGCTGTTTTCCAAATAAGCACATTTTTTAACAAGTATCAGTGTAGCATAAGAAAAATGCTGCACTGCTGTTTTTATTCAGCACACACAAGTTGAGCGGAGGCAATAATCAAATATGCTGTGCTGTAATGTCCTTTTATCCAGGTAGTGTTGGAAGTTTGAATCATTTGAATCAGCAAGTTGGTTCATTCTTGGACATGGTTCATGTCCAAGAATTTTTTTAAGTGTACTTCTCTGTAGTCATCACACAATAGTGTCCTTAAAAGTACAGTAGAAGAAAGTAATCCGTTCCGAGGTTGGCTTCGTAAATCGATATTTTCGTAAGTCGGTCAGGCTTTTACATGTAAATTGCCTAATCCGTTCCAGGCCCTACGAAAACACCACATTTAATTTTATAATAAAGCTAAAATACACTCACCATACACTGTTTATACTATCCATCTGCTATCCATCCACTATCTTCATACTTCTCTATTATCTTCCTTTTCGTCTCCATGGAGAGCATCCTCTTCTTCCATTTCACTTCAGCAACAATCTTCACATCCATGGCTAGTGATTTATGTTAACTGGGCACAAAATAATGGCGATGCAGCACGATGAAAACAAAACTTGTATGCGAAAGAGCAGACGAACTTTAGCATTTGTGAATGTTAGCGTAGCAAAGACGAAATAGGAGAGGAACGCCGCTACGCAGAGGCTGGTGGGAGCGATGCTGACCAATAGGAGAGCAGGATGCTGCAGCAAAAGCTAGCGTCCGAGCCGGGAGACAGCCAATGGGAGAGCGGGACGATTGGTGCGAGTTTATTTGTCAGTGGCGCGAATTTCAAAACAAAACTTGGAAATCGTCGCCTCAGCCGAGATTTCGTTTTTTCGCATCTCGATCATTTTGTCGTTACTCGAAAAAAAAAAAAATTATCGTACGTCAAACTTTTCGTACGTAGAGCGATTCGTAAGTCGAGGTTCTACTGTATTGTCATTTTTCTTAAAAAATAATAATTTTCTCTGTTTATCATGGCATTTTATTTTGTATTCTATTAAAGTTAAAACTCAAGTTTATATTTGTACATCTATAGACCTTTTTCTGGGTAGTGCCATATATAATTTTTGACTGAAATGAAAACAAGTGTTCAATGGTTTGTACTGTTGTTTAACAACGTGTTCAACTGATGAAGCCAAAAAGCTTTAAGTGGAGAAAAATTCCATAAACCAGAGTTGAAAGTTTAGTAAGTAACCCCTATTGTCGTTTATCAAAATGTTAGCTTGACAAGTTTAATTATTTTAAATGTGAGCTTGACAAACTGCAGTTTCTACACAACTTACCCTAGATTCTGTCAGTTTCATAGTCCTCTAATATTGTGAGCTCTGATTTAAACCAGCATTCATCCTTAGGGAACTGTGTTTGTGGCTATACGGTAATACCGCCGCACTTCAAGAGATATGGATCCATCTGTGCAGAGCCACTTTACAGCCTTAATGGGTATCTTTAGTGGCGGTTCCGGTTATTGGGAATTCCCAATTCTCTTCCGTCCTTTTGATATTTAGCTAAGTGGCAGCAGATTATGGGTTTAGTTTACTTTGATAAAAGAGCATTTGCTTACCTCATTAACCCTGTTGCCCCTTGGCAGACCACTCAATTCATCATCATGCTCGCACCAAATTGTCTATATGCTTGGTTGTCCTACCTTGAATCATATGCTAACACTTGTTTGTCTCTGTGTTCCCCAGGTTTTAGTCTATGATTGCGTGAGAGCTGCGAGAGCAGATCAGGGATCGAGGGGGAGCAGTGCCAACTTGGAACATGGTGCCTAATATTTGCATGTCCGTGCCCCTCCTGCCCGTTGGGCTTCCTCTTCTGCTACTGCTGATCTCCGTGCAATTCTCCTCTCAGGCGGACAGTAAGTACAACACTTCAGCTGACTAGTCATTTTTTTCCCTGTGCCTTTTCCTGTACCTTGTGAAATTGGAAGTGCGTCGCATTGTGGAATTGTTTGCAGGCATGAGTGAACACACTAATGCTCCGCTCGCTTGGCACGAAATGAACCCGGAATTCAAACAAAAACGTTTGCCGTTCGCTACAACACGGGTCTGTTCACCTGAACTTTCCCCGTCCTACTCGTGCTTAGATGAGCGATGCGTTTCTATGTAGCTGTGGATCGGAAGGCAGTTCTTGTAACTCACTCTGCTTCATTGTCCTTGTGAATGAGTGTGCGGATTGCTGAGATGCACCGTGAATGACATGACAATGTTGCGGGTGCCACGGGCCGAGTGGAGGTCAAGGCTCCGTTCTGGCATGGGTCAGAGAGCCATTTAATTCACCATGTGACCCATCTGCACCGCTGTCACATGGCTGCTGTAATTCCATTAGGCTTCTCTCTCTCTCTCGCACCAGCTCACTCGCTGTCTTTCTTTTTCACTTGCTGCATTTAACCTTTAAATCTTTCAGTTGTTCAGAGCCAGTGCTTGTATAAGAGTAACCTTGAAGCTTTTTCTCTTGACTCCTTTTGCCACTCTTAAAGTCGCTAAGCCTTTGTGATTCAAAATCTTGCTTTCAAGATCAAAGACTTTTTCAAAACAATCTCTGATGTAAAGTAGCTCTAACTATATTTCAAGAAATTTAAAGTAAAGTTTTTCAAGTATTTTGAATCCAAAACATATCAAATCAGTTTTTCTTTTCCAAATTTTAAGGAGAAATTCTCATTAAAAAATGTCATGTCAATCACAATGGACTACTATTGATATGTAATAAATAAAAGGTTGTCTTCATCGTCATGTCTTAAAATATGAAATAAATATATGCGTAACTTCCTGGTAGATAAAATAAAGTCTTCAAGAGTTAGTTCGCCCTAAAATGAAATGTCGCTCCAAACCCGGATCACAAATGCAGATATTTTGAATCAAATCTGTGAGATTTCTGTCCCTCCATTGACAGCTACTCAACTGAAACCTTGACACCTCAAAGAATTCATAAAGAGATAGTAAAACTGTTTATGTTTGCTGATCATTGTGAATAAAATGCTAAATTCAATCTGTTCATCGTATAACGTCATCGTGTCTCTTCAGAAAATTTGTACTTAAACCACTCAATTCATATGGATGATTTTTATGATTTCAATGACCTTTTTGTAGCATCAAAGTTTCAGTTGCGTAGCTGTCAACGGAGAGTACAGAACTAGCTCACATTTAAAAAAAGAATATCTTCATTTGTGTTTAGAAAATGAACTATAGTGAACTATCCTTTTAAGGTGTGGTCACATTTACTTTGTGAAATTCTGCAAGCAAAATGCAGTCATCGGAAAATCGTATTCAAGTTTGTTGATTTCACATTCAAATTTGGTACGTCCTCCAATATAAAGCTGCTTGTTTGTGAAGTGTCCTCTGAATAAGAGGTGCTTTGCGCTCCAGTTGACAATGGACAATGGTCATGAATACTGTTTCACGTTGACTTCTTGCCACCTGGATGAAGACTGTCGTCACACTGAATAAACAGTACAGCATTTTGCTCATTGCTGCCATGGGCTTCATGTCTTTTGTTCAGTTTTCTGCGTGTTTGGTGTCTAGCGCATTAACAAGAGCATCCTCATTACTGTCATCACATGCTGCTGTAGCTGCTATAGGTGCTGTTGATGGTTTGAGAACTCTTCTCTAGATTCAACAACTATACTAAATGTTTCAGACACTAAACTCCTAGTGTGAAACTGCCAATAGAGACTATTCGAAAATCCATTGCCGCTTGTATATATTTCTTATTTTGTGTATATATATATTCTTTTCCTTATTTGTACACTTCAGCCTATCACCTATGCAACCAATTGTTACTTAAAGCCTTTCTTTGCTTTTCTGTATTTTTTAGAGCATAATTGCTGTAAAAATGTTATTGTATTTGGGGCGGCCTACGAACTCCTTGTGAGACCTGAAGCTCCTGCTGATGAAACTGCAAACTAAACTTCATTCAAATAATTTCTTCTATTGACTGCACTTCTGACTCCTGGTCTTCATTCAACATATCTGGTCCTTGCGTCTTAACTGTAAATCCCCTGCACGGCTCTACGGTGACATTATTTAGGTATAAATACTTTTTGAAGATGGTTCAAACAAATAAAACTCTAAAAATAGAGTGAAGGTTAAATATTGACTACCACAAATGGTCTTTTTTGTGTTGTTGTCTGTAATCAAAGAGGGTTGAGTTGCTAAACATGAAAGAACTGGCTTTGCTAAACTCTGAATTATAGGGCAGTGGAGCCAGAACTACAGGGTGGGGCGTCGCGAACGTTGATCACCATGTTAACATATCCTACCTAAATCAGACGGATGATAAATGAAGGCACTTTCTTATTCCGAATGCTCTAAGAAGTCAACATTACTCAGATTGCACAGTAGCTCCTGTTCCTCGAGTCTTGTTTAGCTGTTTATGTCTCATTTGTGTGATTTTAAAGCCACCCAAATTGCTTGATTGGAGTCTTCTTCATAACTGCTTCCTCCAGACGTGGTGTCTAGTCTAGGGTTTACATAACAGTCTTCTCAGTCTTTGCATCCTTTAAGAAGTGGGTTTTCTCTCAGTCGAAAGTAGTAAAGTCATTTTTAACTGTCTATATGATAAATAGGAGATCTGATAAATTCTATCCATCTGTCTGATATTTCTCTGTTTTTTCATGTTCAAAAATAAATAAAAATATAGCTGCAAGCAGCAATGACCGGGGTTCAAACGTCGCAAGACCATCTGAGCTGTCAAGACGGTTTGTGGTCAATCTGACTAGTTCTCCTAATGTGCACAGTTCTGTGAAGTTTCTACTCTGTACAAACAATGTATAGACATCTTTCAAAGATGTTCAGAATGAGAAGATCAAATGATATTGACATTGTGAACTGAACATATGAACAGTTATGTCGGTTTATGTCGGTCTATGTCAATCTGACTTGTTCTCCACATACACAAAGCTTTATGAAGTTTCTAGTTTGTGTAAATGATATATAGACATGTTACAAATTTTTTTCAGTATGGGAAGATCTACCAAATGATAACAATGTGGATATGTTTAACACTGCACGTCATATCATTTGAACTGTTATGACCTTTTTTTGTCAATCTGACTAGTTTTCCTAATGAGCACAGTTCTGTGAAGTTTCTACTCTGTGCAAACAATGAATAGACATCTTTCAAAGATGTTCAGACTGAGAAGATTAAATGATATTAATATTGTGAACTGAACATCTGAACTGTTCTGTCGGTTAATGTCAGTCTATGTCAATCTGACTTGTTCTCCACATAAAGGCAGCTTTATGAAGCTTCTAGTTTGTGTAAACAATATGTAGATATGTTACAAATGTTTTGAAACAACATGTCAACAGAGAGCTTTCAAGCTCGAAATGGAATAAAAAGATTCCCTAGACTGACAGTGCCTCTTGTGGACAAAACTAGTATGACAGCTTTTCTAAGATTTTAAAATATAGAAAGTTTATAATTTATTGTGAACCGTACGAGCATCAGAAATACATGAAACCTCACACGTTTCTTCAAAATGACTTGTTCTTAACATTTTCAGAGTTTTGTGAAGTTTCTTGTTTGTGGACAAGATATATAGACTTTTTATTCACAATAGGCCAAACCAGAAATATATGAAAAATCATATCTGCTGAAGGGTTTGACTGATCAAAATTCTTTGAATAACTTTTTCCCTTGAGTGTCCCTAGATGATGCGTGTGAATTTTCAAGCCAGTGAGATTGACGGCCTATGACGAGTTCGAAAAATTTGAAATTTCAAAAATCTCCAATATTTCGCAAACAATTTGATTGACAGCAGTGGTTCTTGAGGCAAAGTTGTTCAGTATGAGGAGATCTATCAGATGATATCAATATTTTGTGGATGCGAGAAACACCACGCGAGTAGAGACGCAAAAAACTCGTTAGCGCCAACTAGTGTCCGATTTTCTTCAAAATTCTGACAGACCACTAGGGCCATGAGTTAAACACGCCCATCGAGTTTCGTTCCGATCGACCTTCGTTAAGCTAGTCTAATTGATGCTCAAAGTTCATTGGCCGATGACGGTCATGTTTTTTGAGATACACCAATGTCCTCATAGACCATCATGGACCCTTGGACAAAGACCGTGCATGACAAGTCTCAGGTCAATCGGACTACCATGTGACCCTGTACAGGTGATTGAGTGTTTTTTTCGCAATATAGCGCCACCAAGTGGTCAATCATCGCAGTTTTTTTGGTGTGACCACATATTGAGCTTATACATGAATATGTGAAGTTTGGTGAGATTATCTCTTTGCGTTCCAGAGCTATTACAATTTTAGCAAAAGTGTCTCCACCTTATCCGAACGTTTTATTGTCTTGTTGCAAGCGTGAATCACCGATCAAAATTCCTTTGACAACTTTTGGTCATGAGAGTCTCTAGATGATGTGTGTGAAATTTTGCGTGATTTGGACAAACGGTCTATGAGGAGTTCGAAAACTTTTTTTTTCAGAAAATTCAAAATGGCGGAAAATTTTTATAGGCGGAAATGAAATCGGAGATATACATTTTTTAAGTTTTGAGCCAAGGATTCCAGAGATATAAGACACTTGAGTGTACGACAAACGGTTTACGAGTTATGAACATGTACGCGTTTGTAGTTGCTGTAGCGCCACCTATAGCCCGAATTGCGTCATATTTTGATACGTTCTCCCCAAATTGAGACCTACCATCTGACAAAGTTTCAAGTCTCTAGACCTTACGGTTTGGTCTGCACAAGACGCATTACGGCAGAAGAATAATAATAATAATAATAAATATAGCTGCAAGCAGCAATGACCGGGGTTCAAACGTAGCAGGACCATCTGAGCTGTCATGACGGTTTGTGGTCAATCTGACTAGTTCTCCTAATGTGCACAGTTCTGTGAAGTTTCTACTTTGTGTAAACAATGTATAGACATCTTTCAAAGATGTTCAGAATGAGAAGATCAAATGATATTGACATTGTGAACTGAACATATGAACAGTTATGTCGGTCTATGTCAATCTGACTTGTTCTCCACATAAACAGAGCTTTATGAAGTTTCTAGTTTGTGTAAATGATATATAGACATGTTAAAAAAAATTTCAGTATGGGAAGATCTATCAAATGATAGTAATGTGGATATGTTTAACACTACACGTCATATCATTTGAACTGTTATGACCTTTTTTGTCAATCTGACTAGTTTACCTAATGAGCACAGTTCTGTGAAGTTTCTACTCTGTGTGAATAGACATCTTTCAAAGATGTTCAGACTGAGAAGATTAAATGATATTAATATTGTGAACTGAACATCTGAACTGTTCTGTCAGTTTATGTCAGTCTATGTCAATCTGACTTGTTCTCCACATAAAAAGATTTTCTAGCCTGATGGTGCCTCTTGTGGACAAAAGTAGTATTACAGCTTTTCTACGATTTTAAAATAGAGAGTGTTTATAATTTATTGTGAGCCCTATGAGCAGCAGAAATACATGAAACCCGACACATTTCTTCAAAATGACTTGTTCTTAACATTTACACAGTTTGGTGAAGTTTCTTGTTTGTGGACGAGATATATAGGCTTTTTATTCACAATAGGCCAGATCTGAAATATATGAAAAATTATATCTGCTGAACGGGTTAACTAATCAAAATTCTTTGAATAACTTTTTGCCTTGAGTGTCCCTAGATGATGCGTATGAATTTTCAAGCCAATCGTATTGACCGCCTATGACGAGTTCGAAAAATTTGAAATTTCAAAAATCTCCAATATTTCGCAAACAATTTGATTGACAGCAGTGGTTTTTGAGGCAAAGTTGTTCAGTATGAGGAGATCTATCATATGATATCAATATTCTGTGGATGCGTGAAATACCACGTGAGTAGAGACGCAAAAAACTTGTTAGCGCCAACTAGTGTCCGATTTTTTTCAAAATTCTGACAGACCACTATGGCCATGCGTCAAACACACCCATCGAGTTTCGTTCCGATCGACCTTCGTTAGGCTGGTCTAATTGATGCTCAAAGTTCATTGGCCGATGACGGCCATGTTTTTTGAGATACACCAATGTCCTCATAGACCATCAGGGACCCTTGGTCAAAGACCGTGCATGACAAGTTTCAGGTCAATCAGATAAACATGTGACCCTGTACAGGTGATTTAGTGTTTTTTTCACAATATAGCGCCACCAAGTGGTCAACTGGCCCAGTTTTTTTGGTGTGACCACAAAATGACCTTATACATGACTATGTGAAGTTTGTTGAGATTATCTCTTTGCGTTCCAGAGTTATTACGATTTTAGCAAAAGTGTCTCCGCACTATGCGAACGTTTTAGCGTGTTGTTGCAAGCCTGAATCACCGATCGAAATTATTTGAATAACTTTTGGTCATGAGAGTCTCTAGATGATATGTGTGAAGTTTCACGTTATTTGGACAAACGGCCTATGAGGAGTTCGAAATTTTTTTTTTTTAGAAAATTCAAAATGGCGGAAAATTTTTATAGGCGGAAATGAAATCGGAGATATACATTTTTTAAGTCTTGAGCCAAGGATTCCAGGGATATAAGACACTTGAGTGTACGACAAACTGTCTATGAGTTATTAGCAATTTAGGTATTTTGATCGCTGTAGCGCCACCTATTGGCCAATCGGGGTCATATTTTGATACGTTCTCCCCAAATTGAGACCTACCTTCTGGCCAACTTTCAAGTCTCTAGACATTACGGTTTGGTCTGCACGATAAGAAGTACGGCAGAATAATAATAATAATAATAAAAATCTTAACAATTACAATAGGTTTTCAACGCTTCGCGTTTGAACCCCTAATAATAATAAAAATCCTAACAATTACAATAGGTTTTCAACGCTTCGCGTTTGAACCCCTAAAAAAAAGAATTGCAACAGAGGCATTAGAGGTTTGTGGTGTTGGAGAAATAGCTTCAGGCTTGTTGTTAAAGCTACTCCGTTTTAAAATGTTAAGCTAAAATAATAGAAAGTTACTCGCCTACACTGTTGTTAAATATAGGTCTACTTTTAGTGTTGTGTAATGTATTTCTAAATCTACAAGTCTTTAATTCATTTCTAAACAATGTTTCTACTAAAAATGTTGCAGTTTAAACCATTGTTTCTTTACTGTCTACTGGCTTTCCTGTACCTTGATTGCAATGCATGTTGCTTTGGATAAAAGCGTCTCCCAAATGTAAATGTCAAACTAGTCTTTTTTTCACTTTCCATTTGCAATGGAAATTTTTCTGATGCTATTTGTCTCTATATATTGCAAGAGGTGGTTCATATTGATCCTTTTTCTATCCCATCATTCCTAGCTCTCTAATGGCAAGAAGATTTGAGACAATTCAATTCTATGAGTAACAAATGAAGGTGCCTTAAAAATCCCATTTGAAATTTGGAGAAAGCTTTAAGCGTTCTTCTACTTGAGCTAATTCTTTATGTTCGGTACAAAACAAAGTCCTGTTGATGTTTAAATAATAACCCACACACACAAATGGTGTACCGTTAGAGGAAAAACGGTTGCAAATGAGGACCCTTTACATTTTATCTTGAAGCACTATGTAAAAAAAACACCATTAAAAATAAATTAAGCAAGCTTTGGTGGGTCTAGGCACGGCCGACTAGGTGGTCGGTGGCAAATTGGATTGTGTTTTCAAGTTTCCATATGGTCACTGAGTGAAATTGACAGGAATAGAAATTGATTCTTTTTAATTAAAAGTAACCGTATCCTCAATCGAGTGGCACTTGCGAGGTAATTTTGTTAGTCCCCAGCTGTGATCCTTCAGTGGCAGACACCAGAGAAGAGATGGAGAAACGGAGAGAGCAGAAGGTTTGCGTAAAGGCAGAATGGCAATATCACAGTGATGCATTAAAGGACTGGTCAATGGGGGTTAATGATGTGAGATTAATAGCTTAATTATGATGGTCGATCGCAGGGCCGAAGGCAGATCCCCAAACTCTCAGCTGTGGCTAGGATAACATGCTGTCATCTGATGACGAGATCATCCAGTGTACTTGACTGAAGGGCAGCCATAAAAGCTATTTGAACCATCACACGGATGAGTGTGTCATCCTCCCATGCCACTTACACCTTATAACATTACTGCTGTGAGCATGACCTCATCGTCCAGACCAGATTAAAGCCTGCAGGACAAGCGTGCATCACATGATCATGTAGTGCGGTCCAAAAGGTTATTTATACATGTATATAATATATAGGACATACTGTATATATAACCTTTTGGACCGATGCACGCTAGTGTATATATATTTGTATATATATATATATAACATTTATATATTTTAGGGCTGTCAAGCAATTAATTTTGAATCTCAAATCTAAATCTAAAATCAAATTTGCTTGAGAAATAAATTACCCTCAATAGCATTAAATAGGCATTACAAAACGTAGCTTCAGAAATAAATATTTTTGGGTGAACTATACCGTTAATGTTTTGTTTATTTATTCATATGGACATTTTTTATGAAATACTGTAAATAAGAAACTTATGTGTTATGTGAAATGTATGTGTACATGTTTTTCTTTTTTCTTTTTTATAAAACATTATGGATAGTGATACACAAAATATTGTTACTATACTGGTTATTGGACAATATTTAGTTTAAACTATACACAGTACTGTATTTTAAACTGTTTAAATTAAAAGTTTATATTGAAAAGTTTATCATAAATGTTCATCTCACATTTTTACATTTACATGAATGCAGTCCCTTAAAATGTATATTTAACCATTTATGTAGTAAGATTAATATTTAACACCAATTTAATATTATGAATGTCCATTTTTTGGTCATCTGTGGTTTATAATAGTATAATCCCTTTATTACCTTGAAGAATAATTGATTCATTTAGTTACACAAAATACTACATAATTGAATGTCGCTGTGGATTAAGAATATCAGTGTATTTCTTATGTTCACTAGTGTCTCAGATGGTATGTCCTTCCAATTATGAAAATGATAATTTTTCTTGCAGTTGATGGGCACATGGTCACATCAACTCTCTATATATTATGTGGTTAGAAAACATTGTCAAGAAGTTGCTGCCTTGTCCAGAATCTTCTTCAAAAGCCTCTCTACAGTGTCTGAGAGAGAGGGTTGTGGGGGCATTCTGGCTTGTTAATATCCATAAAGCGTTTTTATGTAATCACAGACATGAGAAGCTAATCACATTAGTACAGACTTGCGTCTGAGAGCTTATGACATTTTGTTGTGGGGAATTCACATCCCCTGCTTCTCATCAGCATTAATACTGGCCGCTCCTCATCCTCCACTGACTCCCATCATAACCTTTTTTCCCCTCCCGATTGCGCTGACCCCGTAATTGTCAATGACTAATGTTCTTTGTTCTTGTACAATGTGACCCACACACTTGGCTTGTTCAGGCCGCCAGGATTGGGCAGGCTGGCAACGTTTTCTGTGTTGATCCTCTGCATTTCGTGAGTTGCTCTTCTAAACAGCTCTGTTCTGACATTCTTGCAGAAATATGCACCACATGTTCGGTTCATGGTGCCTGGAGTAGAATATCTCCCTTGAGAACCTTTTTTTTATCGTTGTAGGAGGCTGCTTCCCAAAACTTGAAGAGCATTTATATTAGGTTACATGTTTTGGAAACCTTGACAAGGCTGTTTCCAGGTTAGATGCTGCTACTACCCATATTTGGTATTGCCTACAAACTACAGGCTACTATAGAGATTTTAAAAGTGGTAGTTCACCCAAATATTAAACTTCTTTCGTGTACTCATCCTTAGTGTTGTCAAAAATATTGATATTTCGATACATATTGATGCTGAAATATCTGAAACAGCCCATTCTCGCTCTCCTTTCTTTCTTTCTTGCATGTTGTGTAACAGAGTATATTGGATCTTTGAATACACTCTTAAAGTGACAGCTGTCTAATATTCCTGCTGTTAATCAAAGAACAAACAACAAAGAAAATCTCTCTCTGCTCTATAGAGCAGATAACTTTTGTAACTTTAATTGTAATCATTAATCTGTATTTAATTTTTACAATGAAGACTATCAAGTGTTATTTTGTGTCTCTTTATTTTGTTGTATTTATTTGTGCTATTGTTTGCTATTTGTTTATTTCTTCTTATTTTACTGCTGACTCTGTTTTTGTAAATTTAGCCTCCCTGTGCTGTCAACAAAATTACCCTAAGTATGATTTTTTTTAAATAATAAAAAAAATTAAATTAATTTAAATAAAAATAATATGTCAGTTTTCCCCATGGTATTGACACATTTGAAATGCACAGATTGCAATTTTCTTGGTCGATTTTGATTAAAATATATATATATATATATATATATATATATATATATATTTGTAAGTGTGACCTGTCGATACCAATTTTTGCAGATATCTTTTTTTTGAAGACATGTAGGTTAACATCATACAAACAAAAGTCTACATTTAAAAAAAATGTAAACATTAAAAAAAACACTAGTACAAAGTAACATAATAAGAGCAAATAAACAAATGACAAACAATAGCACAAATAAATGCTAGAATAAAATGAGTTTTTCAACTTGGTCTTACAGTAGATTATTTCAGGTAAGATATTAATCAAATGTAAAATAAATCTACATGTCATGCACCTGTGTTTAGTCTCATGAAGTGTTTTGCAGTTGTGTATCTGCTATAGTGAATTCATTTTAATGAACGCCCCAGTCAAGTCCAGGCCCATTTGTGTTCAGACTCCAAAAGGACTGTTATTACATTTTCTACTGACACATGGTGTGAAAGTTTAAATACTTAGACTTGTTGAAAAGGGCAAATGTAAAGATGTATAAGCATTGAAGGGATAGGTTTGAAGGGGGCATTTATCTTGGGAAGCTGATTACTTTGGTTAACG